>CAXKVY010000164.1:592500-1185743 GCA_964058915.1 Tetropium fuscum | reverse complement strand
CTACTTCCAAAGCTGATTCTCTGTCGTACCAATACCTGTAAGACATTTCATTTTTCATACAAAACAAGAGGCATTTTAATAAAATAAATTTGATTTTAAAACGTTTTTATCGCCTCCTATTATTCACTTTTTGGACTTTTGGAAAGTTACCAGGCAGGGCAGGGAAGGATGGCCAGAGGTATCAAAAATATCTACTAAATCTAACTCTGCAGAATATAATGTTTGACAATTTTTTCAACCGATGCGTTGTTTTCACGTCACTCTGTTATACTACCACACGTGAACCTCGTTAAATCAAAACCGACGACCTTATTATTTTGTTTGTTAGTTTTATCAGCGCATTTCATATTATAAAAATAATAATTACGTCTGAATTCCGACTTACCGCGTACAGGCCTATAGCGAGTGTCTCAGGAATCAATCATTTCGATAAATCCCCCATCGATTGACACTTAATGTCTAACCGATAACTAAATGGGTTTGTTAGGACGCGCACACCTCAAGGACCCTTGTTAGCAAAATACTCTTGAGAGTGTGAAAAACAGATTTATCAAGGAGAAGCTTTTATTGCTCTGTCTGGCACGAGTCCTTAACTTGTTAATGTGTCCACGTGTATATCAATCAAAATAAGTGAAATAACTCAGGGTGCCACTAAACTGGAGCATATGCAGATTGATTCTTTCATCAATGTCAAGGTGGATTCACATAGCCCCTATATCTGTGACTATTTCCCGCGTCTTAATTTCCACCAATCACAAACGCGCAATTTCTAATTACAAATGGTTTCTAGATGGAAAAACTGTATGACAGCACCTGGCAGCAGTTTTTTCGAGTTTACCCGCGGCACAGAAGAGAGAGCTTATACAGAAGCGAAGGTCTGTATGACTTGGATTTGGAGTTCCCTCCAAAAATAAACTTGAGTGCGCATGCGTTAAACAAGTTGTATAGTTGTCAACCTCACTTTTCTAATACGAACGTGTGGCGATATATTCGTTTAACTTTCGTTTGCGTTTGAACTGTATTTTTTGGGTGTTTTTGTTACAATAGTTGGAAACATTATTGAGTTAGATACTTTGTGTTCTCTTACATCATTTGTGCTCTATGTAGTAGTGATGGCTCGTAAAGGAGGATATGCTTGTGTTTTTCGGGGATGTTCTTCGAGAACAGGTGAAGGGATAAGCCTTTTTTCTATTCTAAGAGATCCTATAAGGTAGGTAATGGATAAATTTAATTTACATTAAATTACAAGCATTTTATAACATTACAAGTTAACATCCGAGAGTAACAAAAGAGATAACTGAAGTAACTATGAGGTAGGGGTTTCGAGGTTGCACTTATGGGTTGCATCTCAAATCATTTGCTCAGTAACTTGCAGTAATTGCTTATTTGGTATGTCAACTTCACTAGCGACTACCTTGAAAGCTACTCCGCCCCAAGCCACCCAGTTTTCAAACTCAAAAAATTAATTTCGTTTTTATGTAACTTAAATACATGTTATACATAATATATATGTACTATGTAGGTAGTTAGAATGTGCACAATATTAAATCGTTTACTTTTTAGAGCACAAATGTGGTCGAGGGCACGTAACAGGCAGGATCCTTGATTTGAGTGTTGATGACCTGCATAAGAACTATCGGTTATGTGAAAAACATTTTGAAGGAAATTATATAACCGAAGGTAACCGAAAACTTTGTTTGTGGAAGCAGTATCAACTATATTTAGTCACACACTTAAACGTGAAAGAATTCCTGGAGACCAAGAGTCTGAAGAAGCACCTGGAAAAGTGACTATTCTTTCAAGTTCTGGATTGTATTCATTATTAAAACGACATCCAAATTTAACTTAATAATTGCAATATCTTTTGTAGTTTTGTGCTAGTACCTCAATTTGTAAATTGTTTAAAATAAATTACTTACAGAATTAAGATTTACAGAAATTTATTTTATTTGTGCGTATAATTAGTGTATACTAACCATAAACAAAATTTCAGATATCCGTATTCGATCGTCTGCCTACGAAGAACAGGAGATTACATGCCAAAGCTGCGGCTCATGCCACTTTAGAGTGCTCTTCGAACGCAGCAGGTATGAGTTTTATTTATCTTTGTGTGTTTTTATGAAATACCTATTGCACTTGCTGTGCGTTATTTTCACAATTGTTTAGATATATTTATTAAATCGACAAATTAGACCCAAATTATACGTATATAAACAAAACTCTTTTTAACCACAACGAAATTTCAGATCGCCCTCTAGAAGAAAGTACTGAAGCTACTGTTATTTCTGCTTCTCGATCTTTTTCACCCATTACAGGTAATACGTCTGTTGGTTTTATATTATTTATATATCAGTTTTAATAAACCTATAGCATTATATGATATTTATTTACATTAATATGACATATTTTAATTTTAGGCCCAAGTGACACCTCTATAAGGAAGTCACCATTGCTGACTCCATCATCTTCATGTACGAAAAAAGAAGTCGAAACAGAAGGTTATATCGCTGAGGAAGAGGAAATTAGAGGTACTTGTAACAGAACAGTCGAGCCTCGAGGACTTCTATAAACTCTGTGATAAATATCTTAAAATCCCTATATGTGTATTAAAATCCCTATATGTATCTTAAAATCGCTATATGTGTATTATAATAAATATATACGTACGTTTAAATAATAAATAGGTACCTATTTATTATTTAAAACGTTAGGTTTTCATTGAATATGCAACTTGCTATATATTACTCATTTAATAATAAAGGTGTTGTTTCATTCAATAGAAATATTTGTATAGACCGATCTCATGTGTTTTATAATAAAAATTTACGTAGTATTTTTGTGATGTGGAACATTCTATACTTTTTTGGTGTAATGGTCATCACTACATTTACGAATGCACTCGTTCCGTTTGTTGTTTCTAATAGTTTAAATTTGTAATAAGATCATATCTGGAAATTTTGAAACGAGTACACTTTAAGGATCTTTCTTTTACTTAAATTATAATGAATTCCTAATAAATATATTATGTAGGTATATATGTTAATTGACATGTCTCCAGTATATTTTTAAAAAGAAATTTATGACTATTTGTAATTTGTTTAAATATTTTCCTCTCCTTTCCATTAACCCTTATAAATATGAAATTGAAACGTTTTTATTTGCTTGTTTGTAAAAGGTACTGAAAACCACAGTGGGGTATTTCCACTCATTCAAAATGGAAGTGGAAATATGTGTATTTTCAATTTTTAAAATAGTTAAATACTATTACAAAAACAGATATCACTTACATGACATTTTATTTAATTTTTAAAATGTAACGACGTCGCAAGCAAAATTTGGGAAATCCACCAGAAAATGGTTAATAATAACGTTCACCATACCAATCCAAGAGTCATGCTGCTTCTAATTTTGACTAATTAATTTAAATATTACTATATACAGCGAGTTATTCATGTTACCATAAATTCTATTAAACATTGTAACATATTTACACAATCCAAAGTAACTTAACATTCATTCTAACAATCAATATGCTCACATTATTCGCTGGTTTACAAAAACATGGATTCAACTACCTTTTCAGTTACATTCTGTCATTTTTAGAAATACTTTTTTTCCGTGTAGATAGGTTTTAGTGCCATGTATCACAGAATAATATGTTAATATCACATTTCTCTCAGTGTAACAAGTTGTTCAAGGTCCCTGAAAACGGCCTCTCCAACATGAAAGGGACCGCCGTTACCTTCGCTTCTATATAAGCTCTCTGTTCTGTGCCCGCGGTAAAACTTGACAGCTGTTGTCATCAAAAATTACAATACCTTTGATAACAAGTAATTATGGTCCACTAGGACACCAGAAAACGAGGCTCACGTCTATTTTAGAACGTCAAATATAAAATCTCTTCTTATCTAAATGACCTCTAATAAAAAACCTCTTAACAAGTTCTTACGTGCATTTGGCACACGTAGTCTTCCATATCTTCAGAGGTTAGTCCTGCACAAATTTCATGCACCCAAACCCCACATAATGCACAACGGCACATTTTTTTGTCCTCTTCGCACAAAAAACAGTACCAAGTTTCTTTGACCTTGTTTTTTTTTCGTTGTAATTGCTGGACTTACTCTCTTATCGAACAAATCTATTTTCAGCAACTGCGCCTTGTAATTCAATGCAGATTTTGGTGTTTTTAGAATATTCGTGAATGTCTTTTTTTGGGAGTACAGTGGATTGTTGAGTCTATCTACCATTCGAACGCCAGAATGTGGAATATCCTTAGCCTTCACAGTGATAACATTTGGTATCTTAATTTTTGGCTCAGCGGATTTCGTTGAAAATATTTGGCTCCCTTCTTCTTGTTTTGGATTAACCATTGGGTTATCGCTTTCGACATCGGGAGATTCTGGCAACTTGTAATTTAGTCCTATTCATCGGGGAATTTTGGTTTGTTTCCTTTCTCCAAATTCGGATGTCTTCAGAATATCTGTGAATGTCTATTTTTGGTAGTTTTCTCCTGCGCATGTTTGAGGCTATGTAGATAGCCAAGTTCAGAAGGTAGCTTCTGAACTACGGAATGCGGATTTTACTTAGCTTTCAAAGTGATAACACTCAGTATCTTGATCAACGTGGTCTACGTGGAACATCCAGGAGTCGGTCCATCTGATTTTATTGGAGAAATTTGACCCGGTTTTTGTTCAATATTAATCAATGGAATAGAATTTGTTGGTTCTATTGGTTGTTCTTTGTGGGTAACAGTCGACGAACCAAATGCATTTTCTGGAATAACTGATAGATCAAATGGGTATATTCCAACAGACCGGAAAGAGTTTTTTATATTTTGAAATAGACATACATTGTTGCCAAACTTTAGCAAACACTACGCCGAGAATTTTTCTTTCTTGAGAGTTCTACAAGGAACATTGGTTGATTCCCAATAATTCAGAGGCTCCGTGTCACTATAATGTTCAAAGGAAGGGAAAGCAGCTTTGTCTAATGGCTGCAAGTCGTACATAGTATTTGATGGTAAGCGGTACAAGGACAGGTTTCAGCTTCTTGAGACGTCTAGATGACATGATGCACCATCAATGACTAAAGTAACTCCCACTGGCTTAAAATTTGCAAAATGTTGCAGCCAACGAATAAATAACTCTCGAGTCATGCTTCCTATAGCAGACATTTCAACAATGGAACCCGGGGGAAGATTGTCTGAGTAGGAGTCGTTTTTCCTTATGCCCTTAAAAATAATCATCGGCGATACAGCCTGACCCAAAGCGTTGATACACGCTACTACAGTTACGTTTTCGGCGTGTTCGTTTGCTAATAAGTGAACTCTACGTTCTCCCCTTTCTGACAAAACTTTATGAGCATTACGTAGGGTTAATCTAGAACCTTTTCCATCGAGGTTGTACATAAATTGTGGAGAATTCTTTAGTTTTAGGTCATTTAAAACGGCACCTAATTTAAAGAAGTGATCTTGAACTTATGACATTACTTAGGATGATATATTTTGATATATGAGATTTTAAATTGAATTTCGAAAGGAATAGGTATAACAGGAATTATAACTGAATAATCTGATGCAACATCAGCACAAACCGAAGAAAATGAAGACACTGGAGGATTTGAACCATTGTAAACAATCTGAAGGATGTGAAGATATGAAAAGCTCTGAAATTTAATATTCCAAATATTAGAAATAATAATTCGGTACCCCAGAACAAAAGTCACGTTCTCTAAATTTTCTAGGAGAAGCAATTGAAGTTTTTTTACGTCATATTTCGGTCCATTCGCCAATGTCAGTGTTTTAAGCATATTCTATTGATGAGAGCATATTCTATTGAATGTTTTCTGAATATATGACTGATTAAAGGTCACATGATGTTTCAAACAAAAATTTGCCACTGCAGAAATATAACCAGCGTTTCTACAGCAATCATTCAATTCATATGATGTTATTTCTCTATATATATATCTATATATCTGTATATCTATATATCTATATATCTATATATCTTTCACTTTTAGATTTACAAGACATAACGTAATATAACATCTAAAGACTATAAATAAAGCCTAAGAAGAATTTCCCTGTTTTATCCAGTCTACCCACTCCTTCAAACTATACAGAAAAAAGTTGAAAACTCACCGATCGAGTTACCTTGTGGGCGTGAAACCCAGACGAATATACAAGAGAAATGTCTTCATAGAACAATATAGTCCTTGGGCATCTCAGATAGCTACTTCCAGACAGACATTTATTTGTCCACTGTATCGGATAATGTTGAAAATTAAAAGTCAATTATGTATAATACAAAACGATTAATGTGTTCATTGTGATTAATTCAAAACGGGTAAATTAATAATAATGTAGATGCGCGTAACACGTGCTGACCCTAGTGTACACAATATGAATCAATTAGCATAGTATAAATAGTTAATACTAGACTTCTTTTTGGGAAACCCAAAAGAGTTATCTTGTTCATGAAAACAGAAATTCACAAACATTGATGATAAGGAACTAAAAATATGTTATTTCTTAAGTCACTGGGTTCCATAAAAAAAATTAGCTCCATTAAGATAGGACATTATCAGAATAATGGGAATTTTAATTAGATCTTTAATGTTGGGGGGAAATAAATACCCAGCAAAAATATGTATCGTAATAAATGTACATTCATCGATGTCAATTTAATTGACGCTTCAATCCCCAACAATGAAACTTAGAGAACAATATTTTAACGAATACTCGAGAGACCATCGTGTAAATGATTTCAGCCACGAAAGCCTTCATCAATTAATACATAGTCATTTATAATTGTGGTGTCAAATAACTCAACATTGAACATATTTGCATAAATAATCCTCGAGTATTATGGATGCGCATTAACTTTCCTTGGGAATAGTGAATGTGCAGTAAGTTTTTCAGAGAACCATGGATGCGCAGTAGCTTTCTTAGGCAATAATGGATTAGCATGCGCAGGTTTCTCCGACTACAATGGATGCACGCGGTAGTTTTGCTTGGGTACATAATTGCTTAGCTATTTTCTACTACAATACAAACGTAGTATACTATAAGGTAACAAGGGATTGTTAGTATTATTATTTTCAGATAATGGACTCTGAAATACATAGTGATAAGGATCCAGGTAACTCTCATTTAATATCTGAAAATGCAGAAAGGTGTCGAAGATATCGCGAAATGAAGATGAACATATTACAAGACCACTGTGTAAGCCTAATACTTCTCAGTTAATATCTAAAAATTCAATAAGATGTCGAAGATATCGTGCAAGAAAGAAAAATATGTTAGAAGTGCATTTCGATTCCAAAACCTAAATGTTTATTAATAATTTATAAATCGTTCATAATTCATCAAATTTAAAATTAGACAACGCCTATTTCGACAGTATTGAGTGATCTAAAATTTGTAACCTTCTATGCGTCTATACCTATATAGCTCTCTATACGTTATCTTCGGTACGTCAAAAACGTAAATCAATTTACATATATATTATAATGATGTAACGTTTTGTTTGTACGATATAAAATTTGCGTTGAATTCTGAAACATTGAAAGCATAAATTAAATTCATATAAAGTTTCAATAAATGTCTTTTTTTATATAAAGCGCAAGGCTTTTTAGGCTCCCAATCAAACAGTATTAAGTCAAAAAAAAACAAATCAGCAGTTAATTACAGGAATAAATGGTCCATCGAATTACGAAAGGAACTTGTACTGAATATTTTGCTTTGGTCCGAAGTTATAGCATATGTGGCAAAGGGGTAAAATTTAGTACAATTTTTCAATATATGCGATATTACGGCCATCAAAATTTCATTAGTTTTGACAATAGGACTTCGAACAAAACACCGTTGGAAATCTCAAAAACTTCGGGCCTGCCATTCAAAACCCATAAATCCTGGATATATGCTTCTGTGGAGTTTTCGGTAGAAAAACCAAAAATCTAGTTTTATTATGCAGAACTTTTTGTTGACATACTGACGGCTTTTCAATTTTTTTATATAATTTACAATTAATTGTCATCATGCAAAGAAATAATTATTATGATTACTATTATACACATATTTCGTGGACACAACTTACAGATATTTTAGTAAAATGATGCACATTCCTAATTAAACAGAACCAATATGGTACTTTGTATATCTTTAATGGTATACAAAATGTAGAAATGTAACAATTATCGCCAAAGCCCAATAAGTAACAATTAACATATTACTATTGTGTGGTGAAAAGAATATCGAAAAATGTAGATTGAGGTGATATGGGAACGAGTATATAAGCCTCGAACTTGTTCCTAACGCACTTCTAAGAAGAAAGTAAGTTAACAGTAGCTTTGCAGAGAATTATTCGATGAACAGTTATGTTCCCAAAATGTAAGTAATTCTTAACTAGAAATAAAGCGTGTAAATGCTATTAGTCCAGTCAATAAATACGTAAAACAGGCAATCTTCGGAAATCAACAGCTTCGATTTTGATGATTTTTCTTGAAAATTTTGTTTTTTATATTAATTAAAATCTATCGAATTATTTCTATTTTTAAACAATATTTCTGCTATTTATGCAGGAAATATATTTCTTATACAATATCCATAGAAAACTTGAATAAAGAAAATATTTATGATGTTTTTGCTATTGCAAATATTTTTAAATTATGTGTCAATATAGGTACCAACAAATATTGTAAACAATTACCTGTAAGCTTTTTATGTAATCATGACATGAAATTATTTTTTTATTAATGGCATCAAATTTATATAAAAAAAATTTTACTGTAGGAAATTTATTGTATTTTATATACAAAAAAGCAAATTCAACTTCCATTTATATTTTGCGTTTCGGAGACTTCATCTTCTTCGAGTGGTGGGTAGCCATCGCAGACCCTTCCACTGCAAACAATGCAAGCAGGTGAGCAATGAAGACCACTTTTTGGTGCTGCTGGTTACGTTATTTTGGTTTTGATTAATTATCTTTTTGCCAACCCCATTCCTAATTTAAATTCCTAAAAACTTTTTTCCTAATTTTACAAAAAACGTATTCTTAAACTTCTTATTGACTAAATACTTAAGATACAAAGTATCTAATACAACTTTACAACCCCTTAATACGTCCGGATACCTCAAAATTAAGGGTAGGTTGCAACAAAATGCGGAAAATTTAACTGAAAATCGGAAATGGTGTGTTTTGATTTTTTTTATTTGCTACATACGTTGAACATTTCGGTTACAATGCGCAAAGAAATTGTCAACCCCCTCATTTGCTTTAAACCCCCCTAAAGTATGTATTGATTGCAATCATACGTGAAAAATGTATCAAAAAAATTTTATTATTGTATCGGTTTTTATGTCTCAAATATGTTTGCCGCCCTTATATTATCAAAACACCTCTAGGACAAGGATTGATTATCAAAAATGTGGGTAGTTAATTATTAAAAGTTTTAAATCACATCTTTCATTTGCTATATACATTACATCTAATCTGACTCATGTAAAAAAATCTCTTTTTTAATATTTTTTTTTGTTTTAAATGTTAAAATTTAAAGTGTTTTGTAAAATTAGGAGAAATTTTTTGGATTTTATTTACAATCAACCCTTATCTTAGGGATGTCTTCAAGATATTAAGGGGTTAACATTTTTTTAAATACATAAATTAAATTCAATACATAAAGCGAATAAGAAAATGTAAATACATACTTTTTAAGATTAAACAAAAAAATTCCCGCATTTATTTACATCAACCCTTATTATAGGGGTGTTCCGAGTCTTTAAGGGGTTAACATTTTTTTTCTTGATCAGATTAAATTTATTTAACGATTAAAAAATTTTGAAATATGCATTTTTTATTATTTTATGAGTTTTTTAAAATTTCAACCCCTATTTCACGGGTGTTTCTAGCCTTTTGGATGATTTTACTGTCCATATTTTTACGTTTGTGATACATACGCAATATATTAGGCAAAAAAAATTTCTAGAATACGTATTTTGTAAAATATGTAGAATTTTAGTATCATTAACCCCAAAAATACATGTGTTTGACGCCATTTCCCGGTCAATTTGTTTGCCAAACAATATAAAATGTTTACATCCGTAACTAACTTATCGCAATTTGATCAGAATACAACCTTCAGCACCTCAATCTATAGCAGAACTCGATTACTCGATACCCTACCCAAGTAAATTTCTTGAGAAAGAACAGGCAACTGGATTTCAGTCTCGTCGGTTATACAGAACTGAGGACCCTTGTCTTATTCATTACCTATCCAGTTCTGTTAAAAAATTATGCGCCATTCTTATAATAATACTCCGCACGAGGCAAATTGAAAATAACATACAAGGGTCAAATCGATTAAGTATATTAATATTATATCTCCTGTGGAGCAATGTTATTCATATTAATTGTTGTTCTGTGTTATGTATAAGCATTTTGGTTTTATCAGCTGACTTTGGTTCCAGTCTCTTTCGGGAATTAATTTTCACAGCCATTATAAGTCATTATTTGGCGGTTTTTGGTGTATTCATATCATCAGGTAGGTAAAGTTATCTACCTGATACGAGCATCTCAATATATACTTTACTTTAACGTGAGGTTCTACTATCGAAAACTAAATGAAGCTACAATAGACAACAAATGTCCCTTTCCGAACATTTCAGACCTAGTAAGGCGATGCCAATACCTCAGTGCTTTATATTTGGCATCAGATTTTTATATAACATTTTGAATTTGTACGTATGCCATTTGGATTAAAAAATGCCCCATCAACCTTTCAAAGAATGATGGATAACATTTTATTGGGAATTCATAATGTACGTTGTCTTGTTTACATGGACGACATCATGATTTAATCGCCAACACTCCATGACTACATTTCTTCATTAAATGAAGTCTTCAGAAAGTAAATCTTAAGACTCTACACCCTACAGCTACAAATGTGAATTCCTTAGAAAGGAAGTTGCGTAAGATAATATCTAAATTAAATTAGTGTTGAGATTCTAAAGTATTCTCTCATTAATTGGACAACGATACTCTTCTTAGATACATCAACACCAACAGATTCCATACTTAGACAATCAAAATAATTAAATCATCAGATTAAGCAACTTAGATACATCACTAAAATAAATTGAGATAATAGATTATAGACCTGCTTGAAGTCTAGGATGATACAGGGCTCTCTTCTGGGGCCGCTGCTTTAAAATATATGTACACATATCGTCGTTATTTATCTTCTGAAAATTTTCAGCAGCAAGATGGATATACGAAGCATAGCTATAACAGGAGTATCGGGACGTTTCCCGAACGCAAACAGTGTAGACGAATTGAAACGAGCTCTGCTAGAGGGAGTTGACTTAATAACGGACGATCATCAAAGATGGCCGTATGAATCCTTAGAAACGCCTCCATCAATGGGCCTCGTACAAGACTTTGATAGGTTCGATGCTGCATTTTTCGAAACCAATCCGAAATATGCTGATCTACTCGACCCGAGAGGGCGAAAGTTATTAGAGGTAGTCCACGAGAGTATTATAGATGCCGGGGTAAACCCCATTGAGCTTAGAGGTCAGTTAGGATATTTTAGAATAGTAGTACAAAACCGAACAGTAGACACCAAAGAGATATCTAACACGGAACGTGTATATTCAGCACAACCATTCTGGAGTACTACAATGACCAGAGTACTGCAAGAAATCTTTCTTGTTCGGCTTCAGAATACGTCATCGCCTTCTGGTCCTGGCAGCAACCTGCGGTCGAAGGGAAACTTCTTGCAGCAAGCTCCGGTCACTTAGAACTTGAGGAATGGACGCTCTCGTCTTCTTTTGTGTTCTTTTCTCTCTCTTCACGAAACTTTTTTCAGGTTCCAACACAGGCGTTTTCTTAGCACTTATGCAAAACTCCCAAGACCATAGCCACTCATGTAGCGGGATCAATAGCTCCACATATATGATAGCAAACAGCATTTCTTACAACTTCGACTTTCATGGACCTAGTTATGGCATCGACACTGGTTGCGCAAGCAGCATATACGCCGTACAGCAAGCAGTTGACAGTTTAAGGTTAGGCAGATGTGACGCGGCTGTAGTTTGCAGTGCTCATGCAAGTTTCTTGCCTTATGACAGTATGGAGTTTAATCGGTTAGGTGTATTGAATCCGGATGGAAGGCAAGTAGCAACTGCTTATTTATTAGGAGAAAGAAGGTAGATACGCAGTCGACCTCCGCGCGTCATTCTTTGAGTAACCAGAATCGAACCCCTACACGTCTTGGTTAACATTTTGATTGAGATCGTGGAGTTGCAGATGCCGACCATTCGATGACGATCGCAAAGGCTACGTCAAATCAGAAGCCGTGGTGTCAATTATTCTACAAAAGAAACAACATTCAAGAAGGATATATGCGACTATTGCTGGAGTTGGGTGCAATATCGACGGCTATAAGGAGTATGGCATAGTCCATCCTTCAGCAAAAATGCAGTTATCATTATTCAGAGATGTATACCAGCGATTCGACGTAGACCCCAACAGTGTCATCTATGTTGATTGTCATGGCACTGGAACTTTGGTAAGGTATACAAATAATAAGCAATCGGTTTCTTGAGAAATAACATATTTAAGGTCGGTGATATGGAAGAATGTCAAGCTCTTGCTGATTTTTTTGCAAGAGGTGATCGACAGGTTCCTTTAAAAATTGGGTCCGTTAAATCTAATCTAGGGCATACCGAGGCTGCCAGTGGCTTAGTCTCGCTAGTGAAGCTTCTCATAGCAATACAGGCTGAAGTAATTCCAAGTAACTTGCACATGAAAACTGTTGCTACAGATATTCCAGCTCTAAGTGAGGGCAGACTAACGGTAAGTAGTTTTAATATCTTCTTGTCGGTGTAGATTTTTATATGAAACCATCCTTTTCAGGTTGTCTCCCAGAATATTCCGTACCAAGGAGGTTTATTGGCTATCAATTCCTTTGGACTTGGTGGTGTCAATAGCCACTTAATCATAAATCCTTATCCCAAAACCAGTATCCTACCAGCCGAATTGAAAGCTTATCGTTTGCTGCAGGTATCTGGTAGAACAGAATATGCTACACACATACTTTTGGAGAACATTAAAAAGCACAAAGATAATCAGAATTTCTTATCCTTAATTGAAGGCATTTTCAGCAACGAAGTGAAGAACCATATCTACCGAGGTTTTGTTGTGTTGAGCACAGGTATAGAAGCGATATCGAAATGTTCGTACAAGAAAAGGCCAATTTGGTTTTCCTTCTCGGGCCTGGGTTCACAGTGGCCTAAAATGGGGAAGGATCTCATGCACTTTGATGTATTCAAGAGAAGTATTACAAAGTGTATAAAAGCTGTTAAACCATATGGTGTAGACTTAGAAGATGCTTTATTAAATGCAGACAAAGACATTTACGATGACCCCTCTGTCTGTTTTCCCTCAATTGTAGCTATCGCCATAGGGCTTACTGATTTACTTTCCCACTTTGGAATAAAACCAGATTATATTATAGGGCATTCTTTGGGAGAAATTGGTAAGCATATCCTGATTTTTAAGACGGATTTTTATATGACTACAGGATTTGTTTAGGATGCGCTTACGCAGATGGACTTCTGACAGCTGAGCAAGCTACTCTAGCGGCTTATGCTAGAGGATGGGCAACAAAAAACACCAAACTAATCCCAGGTTTGATGGCATCTGTAGGGTTATCGGCAGAAGAATGCGAAAAACTGTTACCAGACGATGTATTTCTCGCGTGTGACAATAGCAGCGCTAACGTCACTATATCTGGCCCTGAAAAATCCATCAGACAGTTGACAGATCAGCTTCATCAACAAGGAATATTCGTGAGGATCGTTAATACGGCTAACATCGCTTTCCATAGTCGCTACGTTGAAAACGTCGGTCCGAAACTCATGGAGTTTTTGAAGACGCTCATACCAGAGGCTGGCTTGCGGAAACGGTGGCTGCCATCGGCGGTACCGGAAAGTCAATGGGATTCAGATCTTGGAAAGTACAATTCTGCGGAGTATCACCACAATAATTTTATGAAGAGAGTTCTGTATAGGCAGGTGTTGGAGAAGGTGCCTAAAGATGCTGTTCTCGTTGAGATAGCACCCTGTGGATTATTCCAGGCTATTTTTAGGAGAAGCTTGTTACCGAGTACCACATGGTGTTGTTTGATGGAGAAATATTCGGAGGATAATCAAGAGTTTTTGCTGAAGACTTTGGGAAAGTATGTAGAAACAACAGACATCATAGCATCATACGCTTGATGCTAGATATAATAGAAAAAAACAAAAGAAGTTTTACTTAGCGTAATAATCCTAAGCTATCAATATGGAAATCCCAACAATATCGGTCACGTCAAAAATACGAGGAACCTAATGATATATCTGGTATTTTTTTGAGTGTTCTTCTAGACACTTTACTCATTTGAGTTTTTTGACATTTGAGTTTTCTTCTAGACATATTTTTTTGAGTATTCTTTTAGACATAGCCTTAGTTTATATTCCGCTCCGGTGTTTCTGTCGCTTGTGAATTGGAGCGCAAAATTATCAGCATCCTACACATCGAGATACTAGCAAATAGCTTTAAACAAAATATAGATTACGTGATTAAAGCCGGAATTGGGTGAATTAAATACATCCTTTTAGTAGACACTTTGATGGGAGATTCACTTTATGGAGAGTTAGGGGACGAAATGGCGAAACCCAAATCGATCGTGATATTCCCGCGATAGCAATATTATATTGACATACCCCATTCTGAATTTAAATTATAAATCAATTTACAAGATGCTTCAGCGGGCATTACTGTGTTCAAATATTATTCTCTTGTTGAGATGTCCTCGTGCCCATCTCAATAGAAGAACAATATTTAATCGAAGCATACATATACTTATTAATATTCTAGCATATACCTAGCAGGGGGGCCTCCAATCTCGAAGAGTCCCCATGAAACTCCTGAAATACCCGTGGGGCCTGAGACACCATGCATATCGTCACTAATAAAATGGAACCATAATTTAAAGTGGTCATTTCCAAAGTATAATCCATCTAAGTTCTTTGGAAAAGTAGTTGAAATAGACTTGTCTTCTATGGAAAACAAGTTCCTACTCGGACATGTGATTGATGGGGCTAATGTATACCCAACAGCTGGTTACATAGTATGTATAGTTAGAATGTTAGGTGTGTATTCTGAAAGCCTAAATCAACTGAACTCTTTCAGATTTTAGTTTGGAAAATATTCGCTGCAATGCTGGGAAAACCATTTGAAAAGGTCCCAGTGATCATAAGAAACTTAACCATACACAAGACAACTACATTGGATAATAAAGATCGTCTTATTTTGGTAGTGAATATCATCAGATTTGGTGTATTCAATATAACTGATGGAGAAGCTTTGGTAGCAAGTGGAGAAGTTTCTATTCTAGGAAACTTAAAATTGCCTTGTAATAATATCAGTACAGCAACCAATACAAACTCTATACCTAATTTATCCGCGACTGAGGTTTACCAGCTACTCAAATTGAGACGGTACGACTACCAGACAAAGTTTAGGAGCATTCTTGAAATATATGTCAACAACAAAAGCACTAAGGTTAAATGGAATAAAAACTGGATTACTTTTTTGGATTCTATCTTGCAAGGTGCATCATTCTTTGATTCATCAGAACTTGTAGTACCCAAAACAGTTTCTAAAATCATAATTAATCCTTTAGTTATTCACCAAGTTACAGGGGGTGAAGTGATAGTAAAACATGATGATTCTAGACGTTTGATTTATAGCAGTTTAATAGAGGTAAGACATATAACTTGGAATAGTATACCATATAAACCAATAGAAGAAAGTTTAAACTACAAACGTTTGTTTGTCTCAAATATCGCTGATATAGCTGAACACCATGATAGTGATGAAGTTTTACAAATAGTTCTACAAATCGTGATAGAAAATAGTTTTTCAAGTGAATCACTACAAATAGCTGAAGTTTTAGATGAACATGAAATAGGGGCGTATCAAACAAGGATAATGAAAGTCTTGCACCCGTCAAACTTAAGGAATTTACACTACCATTTGGTCAAAAGTTCCTCTGCCCCAATAGAGACCAATTACAATCTTATCATCGATCCAAATCTGGAAAACAATATGTCCCTGATGGGGTACCTTAAGAACGTCAGCGAAAATACCTTTGTCTATAACGAAATGAACCCTCGTCTAGAGACGGTACTGGAAGGTTTAGGTTTCGTTGCGGTGTTTAAAAGAAAATCTGTTTGCCTATTTAAAAAAGTATGCCTGGACGAGGAGATTTATATCATAGACGATTTTAATGATGATGACTGGGTGAACATTTTGCAGGGTTATACAAAAGAGAATAATAAAAGAGTTATACTTGTGCACGATTACGCGGATTTTGGAATTACTGGATTCTGGAGTTTTATCAAAGCACCGATGTGTACAAGAAATATAAGGATATTTTGCATTGAGGGTATGGTAACTGAAAAATTCAGCTTGGGGTCGAAGTTTTATCGCGAGCAACTGAGGAAAGATCTGACAATGAACGTTTTGAAAGATAACGAATGGGGAACATACCGAAATTTGTTCATTGGAGAGCTGCATGGGAAAAATGTGGAATCATGTTTCGCGTCACTTAAAAGTGATAAGTTATATTGGCTGGAACGGAATCCCTATAGGTATAAATAGAGTTTGTTTCTGTTTCTATTGACAGTGTTATCAGATAGCTGTTATATTTCTAGGTTTACTAGCAATGAAGTGAACGTATGCTATAGTTCCATAGATTTCTGGGACCTGAGGCACATAAGCCTGGAAAACGGTGATCGATTGGGTTTAGGCTTGGAATACTCTGGTGTTAGTAAATCAGGAGCCAGGCTAATGGGACTGTCTCATCGTGGCAGTTTAACAACGCATTTAGAGCCGCATCAATGTCTTACTTGGTCAGTTCCAGAAGAGTGGACGCTGGAACAAGCTGCTACTGTTCCATACGCCTACATTATGGTAAGAAATATATATCACTGTAAATAATTGCTTACCGTTTACCTTTTAGAGTTACTATGGACTCTTCTCCAAAGGTCACTTGCAAACCCAGAACACCATTCTAGTGACCTACAGATCTTATAGCACAAATTTGGCTGCTATTAATTTTGCCCTTTACATAGGTTGCACAGTTTTAATTGGAGTAAACATCTCTGAATATAACAACGAGATTACTGGCTGCTTTCCCACGCTTGAGCATTATGTAGTCGACTTTTCTGACAGTAATTATCCAGATGTAATAATGCAGAAAAGCAAGGGGCAAGGAATAGATATTATATTCAATTATGGCGATGACGACATAGCACAGTCAGCTCTTGAAATTTTGAATGAAGGGGGTAAAATAATCACCTTGAGTAATACCGAAGAACATTCACTTTCTACAGAAAGATCATGTGTAGAGAAATTGACATTGCAAACTCTCCTAGAAGAGAGCTTCAACGTTCTGGAAGACATTAGAACAGGAATTGAAAACTATATAAGTTTAGGAGTTATAAAGCCATTTCCGTCAAAAACCATAGGCATGGCGGAAGTAAACAATTTATTACAGAATTTTAACAGTGCTGATCGAAATGGTAAAATAACGGTACAAATTGAGCCCATGAAAGGTTTTCTGCCGAGGAAAAGCGGTAGCTTTATAGCACAACCAAGGACTTTCTTCGATCCGCAGAAATCATACGTTGTAATAAGTGATTTGGAAGTTTTTGATTTGGAGGTGATTAGATGGTTTTCTAAGAGAGGCGCTACGAAAATTGTTGTTAACTCAACGAAAGTAACAAGAAGTGGGCTACAATGTTTTTGGTTGGATAATTTACAAAGAGAAGGCTGTAAAATTGTTGTTACAGACATTGACGTCACTTCTATCGAATCTGCGAAGGCGCTGCTGCATACGGCTAGTAGTATAGGAGATATTGGTGGGATTTTTGCGTTTGTTATGGATGCTGGATTGCCTAGTGCTAAAAAGCAGCTCTCAATAGTTCACCATTTGGATATTGCTTCCAGAAGCCTCTGCAATTTGGATTATTTTGTAGTATTCTCATCTTTGGATTCTAGTTCAGGTATGTACTATTTACGCAAAATTTACTCATTTATATTATTTTTTGTTTTGGATACATTTTTACATAGTCTGTATATGTATATTTAATAATCTTACTATCGCAATAAAATAAGATAGAGGCCTAAATGCGAACTTTATGGAACGCCCGATGTAACTTTTGCTTTATCAGATTTCAATATGTCTATCCATAGATGAAGACTTTCCTGGCCGCAAAAATAATAATAATAATAATAATTTATTGGTGTTATACACGAAGTATCTTCGTCTTGCTTCTCGAGCACGTGGGCAATTCTCTAAAAAGCTCTTCTAAAAAAATTATTAATTAAAGAATTCTAGGCACTTTCACTGTCTCTGCACTAATTCGAACGGTTTTAGTCTCTTGAGCCGTCGAACAAGTCCGTTGTTGTCGATCACTTCGACATTTTCGTGGTTTTCTAGCCTCTTCTGATGTTTGCCTGCAAACCTCTTAATCTCATCTTCAACCATAGGCATATTCAGGTCACGATGGATGTCTTCATTGCGAATGTACCACGGCGCTTTGACGATGGTTCGAACTACTTTCGAAAATTCGCGAGATTCTCCTATCTGATAAAAACAATTCTGATTTTGTTTCAACCGATTCCTATGCCGCTCGACGATCTTGTAAAATTATATAAATATTTATCGAAAATCACAATGGCATACGTCCAAAGTATGCCATTGTTATCACCGCAAAATGACGTAGAATTTTGACTACTTTAAAACAGTTTTTTACGGGTGTATTTTACAATCTGTGTTCTACAGGGTGTGTTCCAACGTGTGTATCTACTTTTGCTTCTTTCAGATCCTTCATGTAAGCTCTTCGGCAGTTACTTAGGTGCTTCACTTCAGAGTTTATGCGAGACACGAAAACAGCAGAATTTGCCGGCACTGACAATCCAATGGGGTCCGATAGATACAGTAACAGCGAGGTCGAAACATCCGCAGGTCTTCCAACAAAGCTTGCGCTGCTGCTTAAGTAATCTGGACTCATTTCTGCAGCTGGACCACGTCAGTATTTCGAGCGCTGCTTACAGTAATCACGTGGGGTCTGCAAATAGTAGCAGAACGTCCTTGAGCGGATCAGTGGCTAAAATCTTCGGTATAAGCAACGCTGAACAGATAGATTCTGCGACTACTTTGGTTAATCTGGGCATGGATTCCATCACTGGTTTCGAAGTGAAACATTTGTTGTCTCAGTTTAATATTCGTATGGACAGCGGTGATATTAGAAAGCTTACAATGGATAACATAAAAAGGTTAGAGCAAGAGTGCACCAGAGATTGATGATACTGTAGTCAATTAAGATTAGCATATTGAGGAAAAAAATGCCGTTTGGGAATTATTAATAGAAGAGCATTCAAAATCAAAAAAGATCCTAAGTCGCAAGTGGTTTTTGACGTTTTATTCAACAAACCATTGGTCGTAGAGAATCTTTTATACTTTTTGCTAATTACATTTTTTCAAATAGATTACGAGCAATAAGCGATTGAAGAAGAGGGTTGGAGGGAACTCAAGTTGCGTTCAGTATTATGTTCCCGAAAAGTGATTTAACATTTGCAAGAAAGCTAAAATAATTAGAATTTAAATTAGAATCACTCTTTTCATTTACACGTTTAGCATTTACTATATCCCAAGACGCTGTCAAAATGTTTGTACTACGGGGAAGATGAGGCTCCTTGGCATTTTTTCATAATATGCTATAATAGCTGTCTATATTCTCTCACTTTATTACCTCTTATATTTGTGTATTGTTTCTTTAAATAATAAATAAAAATTATATTTTCACGCATTTCACGTAATTAATCATTACCATTCTTTGATTTTTTAGAACATCTCATTGATTGGATAAGCAACATCAATTTGTTTGTCCAGTTTTATGTTGTTAACGAAATTCCAAACTACTCTCAAATATTAGCTCTCGATAGGAAATTTGAACGCCAGGTAATCAGAAATACACTCAATAGATTAGAAGAAGATGAGATAAATAGATGATTTGAAGCGCTATATGAGAGGGAAACGCTCCTAAGATTATTTCAATTTTCTCCTGCAATTTTATCCCATACAATTTGTGCGGTCGTATTATATATCTACACTATAGCATCGTACACCGGCTGTATACTTCAACTATAAATTGATTGCTATTGCATGACGCAAGAAAATCATTTGCCAGGGCTATTTTCCAATTTTCCACTATCCATTTATTTAAACTTGAAAGCTGCTAAACGAGTGTTCGCTCTTATTCCAGATACGTGCCAGGTAATTGATTTTACGACACGTAGAGTGTCCCACTGTTAATATGAATAATGGCGGAAACCCCTGATAATCGTGGATGGCGATTGTTGGTGGGGTAATACGGGAGGCAGTAATTTTTTTTGGTACGCTGGCGGCCATTTGAAAGTGCACGATTTTTTTTGATATTGTAATGTGATCTTTTTATATTTCATTTTGACACTTATTTGAAACTTGTGCTAAATGTGAGTAAGAGTTGTATATTCAAACTCAAACAAAAATGGAATGCAGTAGGAAACGTTCGCTACGTCCACGGCGGAGGGCGTCGTAAAATAAGCACTGTGGAGCAAGACAACCTCTTCCTAGACCATCTTAGAACGAATCCCTTTGAAATAGCAGTGACGGCCTGTTTCGAAATGGAGTTTCCTGGATCTGTGAGGTCTGCAAGGCGGCGGGTGAAGGGTTCAGAGTTACGAAATTATGCGGCAGCAAAGAAGGTATTTTTGGAGCCAAGGCATAAAGAACAACTCTTAATTTTGCGAACCAGTTTGTCGGTAGGCCCGACGACTTTTGGAATAATGTCATATTTTCCGACGAAAAGGTCTTTCAGTCATGTCATGATGGTTCCATCCGCGTCTACCGACCTCAGAATTCGAGGTATGAAGAGAGGTATATTAAACCTACCGACCGGAGTGGACGTTTTTCTATCAATGTTTGGGCATGGATAAGTTCCCTAGGTCCCGGTGTTTGCTGGAGGATAGGAGAGCGCCTTACCGGACAGTGTTACATACGCATATTGGACAATATCATGCTGCCGTTCGTCACTATGTTGTATCCTCAGAATTTTATTTTCCAGCAAGATAATTGCTCAATTCATACATCAAGAATTGTAACTAACTGGATTAATGAACACAACAGAAACGTGCTACCTTGGCCCTCAAAGTCGCCCGACCTAAACCCAATTTAAAATGCATGGTCGATGATTGTTAAGAATATTTATAATATACCTGGTAATAGATATTTCCGCCCAGCAAATGCCGAAGAATTGAAAATGCTTGGGACAATATCAACGTAGATTACACGAGGGCACTTGTTTCATCAATGAGACGTCGATTGCAAGGTGTAATAGACTCAAATGGCGCCTGGACGAAATATTAATTTTATACAGACCTACTCGCGTTGGAGTTTTGTAGTTTTAAGTTACTTAATTTTTATAATTTAGTTTATTTTGAACATTTTTGGGACGTTCCTTGTTAATTTGGAATTTTTTTGGTAAAATTATTAACGAATACTATTTGCCTTAAATAATCTGTACCGCGAAAATTGGGATGAAGTTGTCTTCACAGACGAAAAAGTTTTTCAGTCCACGTTTAATGGGCATATAAAAGTGTATAGACCTCGCAATACTAGATACGACGAGCAATATATATATAATTACGATAGAGCTGGAAGATTCTCTGTAAATTTGTGGGCACGGTTAAGCATTCATGGCCTTGGAGTATGTTGGAGCATAGAAGGGAGGTTAAATGCCCTAGCATATAGAAATATCCTAGAAAATGTGATGTTGCCTTCTGTGGAACAGCACTTTCCTAGTAATAATTATATATTTCAACAAGATAATTGTCCAATCCATAACGCAGACATAGTAAGAGAGTGGTTAGCAACTAATAATATTGAAACGATGGTTTGGCCTGCCAAAAGTCCTGATATTAATATTATTGAAAACGTATGGGGCTTACTGGCAAAAAAAAATACGACAAACTTTCGGCCCCAAAATAAGAATGATTTGAATGATCTGCAGAGGATGTGAACAAGAAGATGAAACGATCGAGCATGTATGTTGGCCTTCTATGGCTAATTTGAGGGAAATGCCCCTGGGCAACATCATCACCTTTTGTACAACATTGGGCTGGTCGATGGCCTAGGGAGACATTTCCCTCACGGAGGAAGCAAAAGGGACCCAATGGGGCCTAAGTGTAGCGGATTTCTGATCCGCACTCCGGACAAATTCCAGATTTCAGGAATGATTTGTTAAATGCCATAGAGCTGGCCTGCGACGAACTAAGCGAAGATGCGAACTGAATACCAGCACTTTATTTGTCATTGTCGAATTGACTAAACGAAATTTTGGAAAGAAATGGAGCTATGACAAAATACTAAAATCATTAATTAAGTATCGTTTGTATAAATAATGCTATTTTAATGACCAATTTTAAACACTTAAGATTATTGTTAGTTTTTTATGTTACCTATTTCATAGTTGTTGCGATGTTTGTGTTCTATAGTTTAATTATTTTAAACTCTACATTTGTTATGTTTTTATTTTCTACCTATTTCATAGTTGGTTTTATTCGCTAGTTTTTTAAGTAAATGCTCTATAATGTTATAAGTATTTATAACATTTGTCTTTGTTTTTTATATATACTCGAAGTAGAAAACCCATAATGTGTCACAATCTGCCGTGAATTTTAATTCATACAATCAGTTGTTGCTATGAGCTTAAATATTTATTGTACAACACTTCTATGAACTGCATAAAACGACATACCAAATAACACAGCACAAATTCTGTATAACACTTTATTGAACACGACTGTACATTCTCTTAAGAATTTTCAATATCACACAAGAACATTTGCGTACAGCCTTTAAAGGAACCTCAAATATGATCCAAAATGAAATTCTAGACAGTGTGTAGGAAGATATTTGTAAACAAATTGCAAAGGCAGATTGTTTATCAATACAATGTGGTGAAACCACTGATATCTCAAATTATTATCAAATGGTTTTAATATTAAGATATTTTTATGAAGGTTCCATCAGAGAATATTTTTGGGGTTTTATTGGGGTGAAAGATAAAACAGCCGATGGGTTAAAAACATGCATTGGAAATGAAATTAATAGCTCCAACGTATGATGGCGCAGATGTTATGAGCGGCGTGAACAGAGGCGTTCAAGCTCAAATTAAAACAAAATATCCCAATGCTCATTTTATTCATGGTTATGCCCATCAATTAAACCTCATTACGCAGAAATCGGCATCACAAAATGCACGCGTTTTTCAATAATTTATTTTTATATCGCGCTAATTATTTTTATATCGCTGCCCTAACCCATCCCCCTGGTGCGCCCCTTTAAACTCAAACCCCACGACACGCCACTGTCTATTAGTGACACCAATGAACTATTTTTGAGTATGCCAAAAAAATCCGATCGATTGTAAAGATCTAAACAACAAATAGCGGACTTATATTTCCCGTAAATATTTTATATTTAATAAAGTAGATCATAAAATTTAACGAAAAAAGCAATCTGGCTTGGCTGAAGATGAGAAAAGTAACTCTGGCTGATTTATGAAGCTGGAAAATGAGTCTAGTGGCATCTTCAAAATTGCAAATAGAAATAGAAAATATAGGAAATTTAGGATGTTCTACACAGACTGACTATCTAGTGAAAACCATCAACCTGATTAATATATTGCCTCTCGGTATTTCCTGTAAATATTCGATATAGTTATTGCCTTTTGGTAACCTGTTTGACCTTGATCAGCCTTTTATTTAAATGACTCGGAACACTTACAGACAGCATACAGTAACAAAGCTGTATGAAAAATTCCAACCCTTGATCACCAAACTCATCAGACCCATAATGTTTAAGAACGATATCATCTGTCGTGATGTTGGTTCTTTGTTGCTATGTACTCTCTGGAGTAATAAATCCACGTGAATAATAGGAACTCCGTATATGACCGTTTTCCTTGGATCGGAGATAAATTATTTGAAGCTCTGCCTTATGTAATCAAATGAATTCTGCCCCCACGACAGAGCGTGTACTCAAAACTGGATGTTATGCTTTTAAAAGGCCTGGTGTGGCACATATCAGAGAACAAGTAGGACACAGCAGGAGGGAAAGAAATTGAAATGAATTGGGAAACGAAGTATATCAATATGATGTTAACACTCGGAGTAGTTTCCACAAACACCAAAACACTTTCACCTCGCTCGACGCGCGTTTCGCCAACCAAGTTGGCATCATCCGGAGACGATTAAAACTAATCTTAAACTACAAAATCTACCATATTTATACTATTTTCATGGTGATATCACCGTGAAATTTACGCGTGACTAATCACGCTTCAATCATCGGTTGCTATGCAACGCGTAAAGCGGGCTATACGGTATAGGTCCCTTGTCGCTATTCATACTACTATTACATTTTACAATTTCTATGCTCTCAAATGCATCTAACTGTCTATTATTGGTCACATTTCTAATTAATCTTAAATTACTAATATCTATTCTATGATTTTGTAGTTTAAGATTAGTTTTAATAGTATCCGGATGATGCCAACTTGGTTGGCGAAACGCGCTTCGAGCGAGGTGAAAGTGTTTTGGTGTTTGTGGAAACTACTCCGAGTGTTATAGTTACATCAAAGGTTCCAGCTCTATCCAGTAATATGATGTTGTAGATGACAGAAAAGTAAAATTATATTTAACATTGAAAAAGTGTTTAAACAGTAACTTAAATTATAAATCAATTATTAAACTTTAATGGAAAGAACAGGTCTGTATTAAAGGAAGTTACAGTTACAGTATTCCGCCACGTCGGTAGTGCCACAAGGATAGTATGTGGGACCCATATTATTTTCAATTTTTATTAATGATATTCAGCAATGCATTTTTCAGCGCGGACAACCTTAGAGGGATAAGAAATAATAAAATGTAAATGAATAGTTGACGAATACAAATCTGAAACTTAAAACTGAAGACAAAACTTAAAACTAAGTTAAATCTATATTAAGTTGTAAAAATATGAGATTAATTATTTAGGGGGTACAATTGCAACAACGACAAACAAGAAAATAAAATAGTGGGGGTGATATTCACACAGACATGAGTCAAACAATATATTGAAAAGTAGTTTAATGTTCCAGGCTTATGTTGGTGTTTAGGGTTAGTATAGTTTTAAAAAGTATTAACGTCCAATTCAGTTTTTAAGAACAAACTAAAGTATTTTTGCAATACAAGAACGAAAAGCGATTTAACTCGGAAGAAAAATTATCGCCGCCTTGATATCTGTAATTAATTAAATCGGTTAATGAGCAGTGAGCACAGATGCTCCGGTAGCAACATCTGCGGCCTGCAGAAGCATTTTCGCCGTCATATTATTAAATAAGTTTTTTATTTAGCAAGTTCGTGCCGGATCAATCAATATCCAGCCACCAATTTCTAATGGAGCTACTGATTTAAACTCGTTCGCGTAGGAAGTTCTGAAATTGAATAATCTATGCCCATTAATCTTGCTCGCGAAATTTACATTTATATTATAAATATATTCAATTACGAGAAAAAAATATGGCAAAATTCTGATTGGTTTTAAACATATTACAATTACAATGACATGCAGTGTAGTAGATAAGGATAGAGAAAAAATATTCTGCCTTTTTCATCATTGTGTCATCAAAATCAAAATTTATTAATTACATCATTAATTAAGGAGTTACTGTAAAAAATATGACTTACCAGACGCTCATAACTTGGTAAGGTGTCCAGCATACGAAGAAGACGAATACTATAATTATCGTCATCTTCAGGGTACGAATCTTCGCCTTTCCGAGGAAGGGCAAGCTCGATCTTGTAATGCTGTCCGCTGAAAAAACAAAACACATTACCAGTGCCTTATTTTCATGACAATATATCACTAAACTAAATGATGAATTTAACCTTAATCACATTAACTTAGTTCAGTTCTAGAGAGATCTACATTGGCAATCTCTACAATTCGCCCCCAACATTACCTTGTAAATATAGCGTTTGATTTGTAACAATAAGTTTCTACATAATTCCGTATCTCTAACAGCCCTCTTGAACTCTGAAGTTTTCCTTCATGTTAAAAACTAATCAATACCGACGGACGGACCGTCAGACAAGCAGACAGACAGGCAGACAGACGGAGAGACAGGCAGACAAACGGACGTACGGACGGACGGACCGGACAGACAGACAGACAGTCAGGCAGGCAGGCAGGCAGGCAGGCAGGCAGACAATCAGACAGACAGACAGACCGTTCGGTCTAGCCTTTTGGAGATCGGATTTTGTTCACAATTTCATGAATTTATTTTTTTTTGCGCGGAACCCTAGAAAAAAATAAAAGTAACCCGGTTACACGTGATAACATCAGCTATCTGCTAGTGAAAATCCCTTCAAAATCAGTCTAGCCGTTTCGGAGATGCGCAGGAGCAGACAGACAGATGGACGGACGGATACACAGAAAGACAGACAAGAAAACTAAAAATTGGTATTTGTTATAAGTACCACATTATATATCATCATATGCGGTACTATGTACTAGGTACTACGTATTAGGTCACATTTTTTTGTTGTTTTCTACAAACGCTTCTGCGTGTTCGTTTTTTCTTGTTCTGGCTTCTCTCAATTTTTCATTTTAATTTAATTCTTAGGAATAATCGATGTCGTAAAAAACATTTTGCTGCGTCTAAACCGATGACAGCAGGGAATAACTTTTCGGTTGCCTTAGGACCAGTTTTGATTGACTTATTTTTATGTAAGTTTCAAACCTTTTGTCTTTAGGGAATTGATAGAAAGAAACTTGTCTGTCAGATTTTTCGACAATTATTCTGCTATTATTGCAAACACCAACTGTACGGCGCATTTCAAGCATAGTTGTAGCTCTAAAAGCCAAAATTACTCATCATATTTACATTTATTTATCACCCCAACATATTGCAGGTAAAAAAATGCTGGACCCATTTTAGTACTTACTGTCTCTTATAATGTTAGCTGAAGTAATGAATTTACGAAGTCTTAGATATGGCGAAAATCTTATAATTCTGAAGTGATTTTGTTATGCATTAAATATTTTTCTAAAGCGCAGTGATGAGTTATATTGTGACTAAGAATGCGAAAAAAGTTATTAGATACCGAATTTGTGCAAAAGTGCTTGGTAATCTAGAAAAAATATTTAATCGAGATTAACGTTTCACGTGACACATTGTGACAACCTTATTGATCTTATTGATGGGATGAGAGCTGAGGGAAAGCATCTTCTAAACCGGTCAATAAAGGAATTCATCTGATCTGAAATCAGAAAAACTAATATACTACGCCTTATAAGTGATCAAAAAACGTGGGTGAAAAATGAAATGAGAAATCTACTCTTCTATACTAACTCTTTACACTGTCGTTCGTTATAACGAAAAACTCCCTATAACATAGAATTTTTTACAATTTGGGTGGTTTACCTCAAAACCCATTCATTAATACACTCTTTATAGCGTAACAGCCTTTCTCTCTTACGAAGAAATATGTTCATATTTTGATGTCGTATGGAACAGTGTAATTATTTTTATAGCAGCTTACAAAAGTTTCCTGCTAAATCTTCGAGGTGCGAAATCTGCAAAAAGACACCTGCGGTACTAAACAGCCGCCTTGCTTTTGTTATAGTTCTGCAATTGCCCCGAACACGTGTACCATTACCCACGGACTACATTGCCTCTAGGAAATTTTATAATATTGGCATAGCAAAAAAACGCCAGGCAAAGTTAACAGACTATAATATGTGTTTGGAATAATATAATATGTGTTTGGAATAATTTAATTAAGTACCTATTAGAAGAAGTAAAATTAAAATTATTGAAATTGGTAAAATCGGTTATTTTTATTTCTTCCCTCCATATAACGAAAACTGTTTAAAACAAAAAAAAAATCTCGTACCTCTGAGAAAATGCTCGGTTCCCTCAGTCTTTATAAAGAGTTTACGCAGGAAATAAAATTGAAGTGTCTGTAATGTCAAAATAACAACTTTTCTGTCTGTCTGTCTGCCTGCCTGCCTATCTGTCTTCCTGTCTGCCTGCATACGTGCCTGCCTGCCTGACTGTCTGCCTGCCTATCTGCCTGCCTGCCTGCCTGCGTGTATGTCTTCCTGTCTGCCTGCCTGCATACGTGCCTGCCTGCCTGACTGTCTGCCTGCCTGCCTGCCTGCCTGTCTGTCTGTCTATCTGTCTGTATATCTGTCTGTCTGTCTGTCTATCTGTCGGTCGGTCCGTCCGTCTGTCTGTCTGTTCGTCTGTCTGTCTTCATTGCCAGATAGTAAAGGGAGTAAATTAGGCTACTTTTATTTTAGAATAAGTATTAGGTTTCCGCGTAAAAAATTCAGATCCATAAAACTCTGGACAAAATCCGATCTTCGAAACGGCTGGACCAATTTTGACGGGACCTTCACTAGATGATAGCTGAGGGCTGATGTTATAAGGAATAATTTAGGCTCCTTTTATATTATAAAATGAATTAGGGTTTCGCGCAAAAAAAAATTGCGAACAACATCCGATTCAAATATGGAATTACATCCAATTAATAAATAATTAATGTTAAATTCGCGCGGACGAAGTCACAGGTTACAGTTAGTATTGAATAACATTCACAATGAGAACACACGTTCGGACGTTCTATTTACAGAAACCCTCCCGCGCTGAAAATCCTTTCACAATTTAGCATATACGTACATAGTTGTATACAAATGTACATATTTTAGTTCATTTGATACTAAATCCTGCGATGTGAATAAATATGTACTTACCACCAACGGGGTTCCGCGTCCTTCTGAATATCTCTATGAGGATTGATGCATAGGAATATATTATTACTAGCAAGGGCACAGCGTACATCATCACCATACCGAACAATGTGTAGGCCAGCTCGTGAGCGTACGATGGCAATACATTGTAGGTGACACACTGATGGTACATTGTCATGTTCGGATGGGTTTCTACGTGGAATATGACCATCTATAAACAAAGAACATGGGAATGTTACTATTGCTACAACTTCCCCTTATACGTATAACAATATCATTAAAATATTTAGAGTGTTTAAACAACATTAGCGGCGAGATTCTAATTTTGTCGTCGCCGGGATTGTGGTAATAAAGGCTGCTTTTAGTTGGATTTTCTTGGCCCTTTTACATCTTGACTAGGTATTCCAATTCATATCACACGGAAAATTAGTTTTTGGATCAGCGGGTATTAATTTGATTACAGAGTACCCAAATAGCAATTCCATATTTTATATAAATGGGGAAAACGTTTCCGAGACTAATTTTATAAAATATTTTTTACTCGTAGAAACATTTTCGTGGGAATCTTAAAGAAATAAATTAATATAAACGCTTCAAAAATTCTTAGAAATTAACAACTAACGTCGCTATAATGGTTTTATAACGTTTTTATAATTCGCCTTGTATTTTATTTATCTTTGTTTCGCTCACTACACTTATAAAATTCTTATAAAACTTATTTTGTGCTTATTTTATATCAGCTTTATATAATGATTTTGCTATAAGTCCGCTAATGAAATAAATTTAATACAAATATAATATTTAGTTTCTAAACTGATCGGATAATGACATTTTTATTTGAAGACCAAAAGATGTGTATGATGTATATGGTCGATGAATAATATTTATTATTTATGCATTTAATAGCATTGGCTAATTATGTTATAATTAATAATAAATATGGTCTATTTTAATTGCCAAACAATTTATTGTGATGTATACATCTGTATGGACCAAAGATTTATCGCGCTTTCAAATTAAAAATGTATAATTACTTTGCATTTAATAGGTACGTTTTCTTATAAAATAATTATGTGTTGAGCTTTTCTGACGCTTTCTGTTTGTGATAAAATGTAATGAAACTCTCTGTAATACCCTAATAATCCTCTCTAATAATATCTGCAGCTCTAATACTCTCACCCAGAGTATTAGAGTTTATTTAAGTATTCAGCTGACCAGTGGGGACCGAGTAGCCGCCAGACTTGGGCCAGATTTGCTGCGGGCGTGCGGCCCCCGATAAATGGTAAAATAAGAACCGAGCAATAAATCCCAGTAACCCAGTAATTAAATCATACATAAATATTGTAAGAGACTTTGCTACCCGTAATAAATAGGATGATTTGAAAAAAAGGAGGAATCTATAAGGGGCATAATGAGGCCTAAGTGCTGAATGGAAGTGAAACAACTACACCCCGACTCATATCTCATATACATACATACATACAAGTATTCAGTTCATAGAGCAATTTGTATTCCCATTTTAATAACTACAAAGCAATTGGTTTATATAATGGTTATTCAGATGTTTCTAAATCTCACGTAAAAAAATCTTTTTAACAATTTTACTAAAACCGATATATTATAAACGCCTTAGAGTTATATTACTGTTATAAATAGTACCACTGGTATAGTACCACTTTTATAGAATAATAAATGTTAGCTGCTATCGAGTAATTTAATACGTTTATATACAATATTTACATTACAATTTTTTAGGAATTATATAATTTTGTTCTTTTGTGAAACGATCTGATAAACGTTATGATAAAGGGCGCTGCGAATTTGGAAAGAAACAACCGTATACAATGATACTAACAAAAAATGACAGCACAGTGATATTCTTGAGGTATGAGTCTAAATTAGACAAAAAAAACACTAAAATATAATACGGAAATAGGTTTAGAAGTATATAACATCAAAATTGTGGCATTTTTCTATATAGTATTGAAGTTAAAAGACCAAAACGTCGTCAATTGTTATCGCCAAAAACATCAGGTTGGAGTTTAAAGTCAAAATGTCGTCAATTGTTATCGCCACAGACATCAGATATGCTTATGTCAATATAAATTACTACGTGAGCAGAAGACATTGAACTAGACACTCCAAAATAGTGTATATTCATGTGAAAATATTGTAAACAGATCCACTACTGATTATAACAAGCTTTACTGCCATATGTATAGGCACTAATCAGATATGCTTTATAATTTACTACAACAAAAACCTAATAATCTATTAGTGATGACGATATCGATCAAAATGACATTATTATAGTTATATAATCTATCAGCTATATTAACATCTGTCCGATGACTTCCTATTACACTGGCATTCATACGGATGAAGTTAGGTACAGTTTAAGTTTCTTAAATAAAATAAATAGGGTGGAATGGAAACAAGATTTTATTTAAATGCGACACGTACCTATATTTTCATATAAAAAAAAATCTAGTGCTATTTTTCTTGGAGGGTTTATCTTTGGGGTTTATCTGGAGGGTCTATCAATAAAACGACTGCTTATATTATTACTGCTTGACGTTTCGGTCCATTTTTTGGGCCTTTTTCAAAAAAGAGTACTTTATTTATGACATATTCGACATAAGCAAAAATGACAGTATGAACTTAGGCTATTTTATATTTCATTATTATTCTAATTTTGGTTATGTTAATATTATGTAGACGTATATTTATAGTAAGTAGGTATATATGTACAGGGTAAGTCTCTTAAGATTGACACCCCCCTTATCTCACTTATCCTTTGCCGATTTAACTCATTCAAAAAAGGAGTGGACGCGGTTTTTGATGAATTTTTATAATCTGAGCACGGATATTAAAAATCTCGTAAGATATACAGGGTGGAAAATAAAACATGATTTTTTAAATGGAACACTCCGTATATTTTTATACCAAAATAATGTCCTTAATTTTCTGAATAAAAAAATGTCTAATTGTTATATAATCACTCCACCTGTTCGTGAGATATTACTAACAACTTATCACATTACGGGTGTCAATTATAAAACAAAAAACATATCAAGATACCTCTGGAAACAATGCCATTTATTGAGATAATAAACAACTAATATATAGGTGACAAAAACAGTAACGAGTAATAACAATAAACAACATAAGCCTAATAAAAACAAATAAAAGTCAATATTAATACAATAACACAATAGAGTAACACAATTTTATTTATTTACACGTAACGTAATTAAATATTTTCCACGTAACCACCACCATTCTGAATACACATTTGGCAAGTCCGGACTTTTAGCGGGCCAATGTATAACACCGTGCCTTCCTATCCAAATAGGATATTTTCTGTTTAGGTATTCGGTGACGTTCCTTGCAGTGTGTGGTGGCTGTTGTCCACTAAATTAATATTATCTAAATAATTTTCAACTGGATGTTGAAGAATATCCACATAACGTTGTGCATTTAAGGGCCCATTTATAAATACAGGACCTACAATAGCATCCTTGTGGATGCCACACCACACGTTTACAGTTTGGTGTCCTTGGTTTTTTATTTTTTTTACAATATGTGGCCGCAGTAGAAAAACTGCTTTCGTCAGTCCAAAAGACATGACTTAGAAACTCATCATCTTCCTCTATTCTATCAAGTATGTCTCTGCAGAAGGTTAACATGTCTTGAAGGTTGTTGTCGTCTAAATATTGAACGGGCAAAATACTATATGGTTTAAAATTATGGCGATGTAATATTTTTATCACACTTCTTTGTGATATATCCAATTCTATTGCTGCGGCATAGGATGATTTGGATGGATTTTCAGCAACATATAATAACGCGTTGAGTTCTGTGTCTTCTCCTGTTTCTGTTCTTCGCCTTTCCCTTTTCTTGTTTCTCAGAGATTCGGTATTCCTACTTTGCATAAATGTTTCTAAAACTATTTTTAGAAGGAGGTAGCCTTTCTCGAAATAACCTAACATACTCCCTCCGGGCAAGAGACTTACTTATTCTTGTTGCACTGAACATAAATTTCAAGTAACTCTTTTCGCTCTTCCAATGAATATACCATTTTCAAAATAACTTTCTTACGAACTATAAGCTTCTTTACGAACACTACGTATTTTTACTACGCTAATATCTAAGAGAGTGAACTACTATCTCACAAAAAACTGGATGACATCTGTCAACAAATAAACAATGCAAATATGCATTGTTTCCAGATGTATCTTGATGTTCTTATTTTATAATTGACACCCGTAATGTGATAAGTTTTTAGTAATATCTCACCAACAGGTGGAGTGATTATATAACAATTACACATTTTTGGATTCAGAAAATTAAGGACATTATTCTGGTCTGAAAATATAAGGGGTGTTCCATTTAAAAAAATCATGTTTTATTTTCTACCCTGTATATTTGACGAGATTTTTAATATCTGTTCTCAGATTATAAAAACTCATCAAAAACCGTGTCCACTCCTTTTTTGAATGAGTTAAATCGGCAACGGATAAGTGAGATAAGGGGGGTGTCAATCTTAAGAGACTTACCCTGTACGTATATAAGTTTATATATAAAGATAGATAATGTTTTTTAATAATTTATTTAATACTTGTATGTTAACAAATTATAGATTGTAGAAAGATGTTCTTTCTGTATCTTTCTTGTTATTACATGCATTAGGATTTTTTTGGATATAAATTGATTCCATAATTAGCCGTGTTTTATAATTCTGTTCTTTATTTATAACTTTAGTATTTTCGTAGTTAAATTGATGACCTGTTTCATTAGAATATTTTTTAAAGCTGTAATATTAGCTGAATATTTATGACCTTTTAAACGTTCTTCAAGAAGTTGCATTGTTTGACCAATGTAGACTTTATCACATTGTTTACATGGAATTTCGTATATATAGTGTGTAGTTTTGTCAAGTGGATGTTGTGTAAAGGAATTTTAAGTGGTTTGTATTTTTATGTGCTGTGTGAATCATGTTTTTAAAATAAATAAATAAATATAGCAAAGAAATTAGAAGATATCCTCACACCCTCACACAGACTACTGAAGCTCAGTATATTATTACTTTTTAACATATAATCAACAGAAACTATAAAAAATACAAAACGCCTGCACGAAATTTGTGTATTTCATACCTTATAGACATCACACTTTATTTAGATCGACTGTGACTGTGTGAATTTAATGTAGCAACTTGAGTAAAATATCAGTATATTATATTTCTTTACAACTTAATTAATTATGTATGAGGCCTTAAATATTTATTAAATCATCAGGTTAATATCAGATGGAACCTTAGACGTATTAATACAAGAGAGAGAATTGTTTACGTTTTTGGCCGATTCAAGATCATTCCATCCTTGTCGTCCGTCTTTTTCTCCCGAACGGCACGTTTGCCAGGCTCACTGTGAAATTCACTTTAGGTCTTTGAATACCGTAAAAGATGTTCAAATAACTTGACAATTTCAACGAATCTGATGCATTTTAATAGTAAAATATTATTTAAAACAGCTTCTTGGCAAAAGTGATCTATTGTATTGCCTTATTGCGTTAATAATATATGGTGAAAACCATAGACAACCGAAAATGTACTGTGCCTTGAGATATAAATCTCAACAATGGCAACGTCGTTTGATGAATTTTACTGATGATGTCTATTTATCAATGGAAACAAATTTGCGAGGTTGCTGCAACGTTACAGCTTGTATTTGTGTTTTCTTTAGTGTGTTCTACGAATCGTTGTATTTATTGCGATTCAGGTGAACAATAAGTGTGTAACTATGGTGAATTCTTGTATAGTTAGTAAAAGGGTGTCATCGGTAAGTAATATAAGTATTTTTAAGGTTATCTACAAGCTGTAATGGCTTGACTTGGCCAGGGGCGGTGTTGAAACCAAAAATGAACTTTTTATATTGCTGTAATAATTAATCAATACTTATTTCATTAATATTTATTATGTAATTTAAATAGTACATAATTAGTGTGCGATATTTATTTAAAATTATTTTTATTCTGGTGATGCAAAATACCATTTTCATCTCCAATTAAATTCATATTATAATTAAAAAAATCTGATTAATAAGGTTTCCCAAAGACCCAGAAAGGAGAAACCTCTGGCTTGAGCTGGTTGAGCTTTAGTTATAGGATTTTCTTATATTCTTCAAATGAAAAATGTAGATGTTTTTCTATTTCTTAGTTTAAATACAGTTTAAATACACATATGTTTTCTATTTTCATTTCATTTATTGCAACGTTCGGATACAGGGTATTCAGTATTTTTTTTATGTAACTATGCACTTTACCCTAACTCATTCATTAAAGATAAGTAGATACGCCACTGAATGGGTTCTGATCACACGAAGCGGCGTTGCCGAAAGGATACTTGCCTCCATTTTCTCTCTCGCACTCATTGCAGTTTTTAGAACAATAATAGATCGGCTCTTCCAGCGTTTTATGAATGAACCGTTGCGTCTCCCTGTATTAATATGTCTATGGATGTAACTCATTTTAGAAACAAATTTAAAGTATCATTTTCTTATAAAGCTCAACAATTATTATACAAGGTACAAAGTGAATCAACCTCCGATTACTTTGCGTAAGAAAATTAAGAAAAAGTTAACCTATTGTGAATTATACCTAGGTTATTATATAACAATATATTTTATCCAATACTAGTCCAATGACGCTAGTCATACACTCATTATTCGCAGGCATACATAGAAATATATCGAAGAATAACAAACGCGTGAGATATGTCATAACACACTAGTGACTTATATGTCCATTGACGCCATTTTTTCAATTTACTTACATAATAGCTATTTATGTAACTAAACTGATCAACAAAATAAACGTTACACTGCCAAATTTGCTCCTTCCTTTGGAACAGAATAAATCTGGATTGCCGCCGCCTATTTAGTTTCTGTTTGAAGTGTTAGCTAGTACAATGTTTTGCCTACCGGTCCTTGTTTGTACCAAGGATATATGTTTCGTATAAAGTTTCTACAGGGCGGAAAATAAAACAGTGCCAAATTTCTGAACTTTCGGCATCGTCCCATTTCAACAAAATTTTTTTTTTCTGGATTTCAACATGAATGTCGTAAATTAGAACCTCATATCTCGAAACGGTTTTTGCGATTTTCGTGGATTTGCCTTATTTACACAGTGACCGCAAAAACATCCATTTTTGGCCTTGCATTGATAACTTTTTTACTCGTGAACCGACTCTCAAAATCCAGGCCTCATGTTGAAGCTAAAACTGCAGTAAATAAAGCACGATAAAGATAATCGACTCCAGGCAAAGTTTCAATATACAGGGTTGCATCAAAGTTGAACCAAATCTGCATAACTCGCAAAACCTAGTATTCTGAGAGACTTCAATTAAAGACAACTTGCTTTCGAGCAAATTGTATAATCTGAACACTTTAATGTTTTTCTTACTTGCATGAGTTAGGAATTGTTGGTGTAGGAAGTAATTAATGATTGCCTGCCTTTGAAGAAGAATGATAGCTCTTGCTTATCTGATATTTTTGTTGCCATGTAACGATAACTGTCACTAGTTGTCACTTTTAATTTGTGTCACTTTTATGTTGTTTTCTTGATTGCAAAGTTAGTGCGTGCAATCAAGTTTTCTTGATTGCAAAGTTAGTTGATTGCTAAGTTAGTGCCTCATGAATTTTATCACTTTCATAGCTTGTCACTTTCATATCACTGTCATAGCTTTCGTCACTTTCATAGCTTGTCAGGTAAATAACCTACTATGTAATGAACTTTAATGAATATTTTACTTTTAATATTTAAAATTTAGTTACTACATGAAAAAAAAAATATCAAATCGGACTTAAATTAGCAAAGTTATTGATAAGCAAACCTCATCAATATTTTGAGTTGATCGACTATTTTGCCGCTGAGTTTATGTTCCGTTTGATGCACTGATTTATAGTTACATGCTCTGTTATGAAGTAAATAATAACACCATTACCAGAACTGTCCAACACTTCCCTGCATAATTCCGTTTAACGAGTTTTCAGTTATATACCCAACCATTTCTACAGTGAAATAATAGTCGCTTAATCTTACCTGCCGAGTGAAAATTATTTATTCATTTCAGAGAAAACCTGAATAAATTTACGACAACGGGAGGTATTAAACTTGAAACAAAGTTATATATAGAAGGTGTTTGATATTCAGTTCAGAATTAATTTGAAAAAAATTGGGTCGGTATTAGTAAGTTTATAATTTTCCGAGAGGTTATTGTTTGCGTAACTGGCATAATTCCGAGGAACTGAATAGTCTGACTCTGAGAGCCGTCAAATCCTACTTATTGGCCTAAGGCGGGGAATTAGACCGGCCTTAAAAACGTGATAAACATGCAGATTTTGTTTGGAGATATTTTGTATACACAGTTAATTTTAGCAATCAACTTTTGTGAACGAACATGACATAAAATTAATGTTAATCTTCGCGGTATAGCTGCGGATGTTGCCGGCTTCGCATCTATAAAAGAGCTAGTGTACTTCAAAGAAATTATATATATCTTTGAAAGGCGGGTTTCGCTTTATGTTTAGAGTGCAACGATTTGGAGTATCTCAGAGCAGATTTAAATGAAGTATATTTACCTGGGGCAAACTACACAGAACGGCTCCCATCCACGCTCCTATCAACATGAGTCGCTCTCTTCGGTCCAAAGCTGCTAGATGTAGAGGCTTTAGTACAGCATAAAATCTGAAAAAAGTACATGGTTAAATAACAACGGAGCAACACTGATTCTAATGAAAGCAGATAATGGAATGTAACCGAAGTATTGCGAATGTAATATTTAAAACAATTGAAGATGCTATTAAAAGCTGAAATAGGACGCAAAACATGACAAATTATCAAAAGACATAAAAGACTGGAAGGCAATTTGAAAGTTAAAATTCTTAATAGTTTGTAACTTAACTCATTAGTTTTCCACTCCTTTACTTCTATCTTTTGCTAATTTTTCAACTTTTAATAGTCCCTGCAATCGTTTTAAATGATATATTAAATCAAAAGAATATTACGGGAAACGTAAAAATATATCACAGTTTTATGATGATAAGTTTAAAATGCTAAGAAGTAGATTGACACAAATGTTACATAAGAACAGTTGAATTAAATATCAAAAAAGACCCGAACACATTTTGGAACTATGTTAATAGCACAAAAAAAGATGGTATGTCAGATGAATTTCTTATAAACGATGACTTGACCTCTGATAAAAATAAAATAGCAAATGGATTTGCTGACTATTCTAAGTGTTTTTGAGCACAACTCTCATTATGATATTGATCTATTTGTGATCAAAATAATTATAACTACAATCAGAATTATATACACTTCGACTCGGTTACAGAAAAAGAAATAGAGATGGCCGTAAAAACCTATATATTTATAAAGCGTGTATCGCATACTTAATTAAACCTCTTCTTCTCATTTTCAACTTTTTCCAACAAAATTTATCCCCAAATTGAGAACATGATTACGCCAATACAGCATGTTTTTTTAAAGAAAAAGTCTATAGAAACTAATCTATTGTCTTTTTCTGAATACATTGAGCAACATCTGGAGAAGAGGAGTCAAGTGGATGTCATCTATACAGACTTTGCTAAAGCATTCGATAAGGTTGACCATGATATATTGTTACATAAACATTTAATAAAATATTTTAGTTCTTATTTACAGCTAAGAAAACAAGTCGTGAATTACAAAGGTACATAATCATTTGAGTATGATGTTGAATCTGAGGTACCACAAGGTTCCAACTTGGGTCCTCTTCTCTTCGTGTTGTTCATTAATGATCTGCCAGATAATATAACTTCCAAATGTCTACTCTACGCAGATGATTTTAAATTATATAGGGCGGTAAATAGTAGCAATGATGGAGTAACTCTACAAAAAGATTTACATACTATATATATTTGGTCACAAAAAAATAAGTTGTATTTCAATACAAAAAAATGTTATCATATGTCATTTTATAGGAAAAAGGATATATTTCATATCAGTTACACGATGAATGACATGCCGTTAAAACGATTAACGCAACATAAAGATCTAGGTGTTATATTTCAAGAAAACTTTTATTTTACCAAACATATAGAAACTATAGCATCGGGTTCGTACAAAATGCTTGGTTTTATTAAACGCATTACTAGTAGTTTCAACAACATAGATGCTATTAAAAATTTGTACAATACTCTGATACGACCAAAATTAGAATTTGCAGCAGTGATTTGGGACCCGCACACTAAAAAACAAAAGAAGATTATCGAAAGGATTCAAAATATTTTTTAAATTATATTTTTCACAAAAAACGCTCTCCAGATTTTGTACATTATGAACCGATTAGACTGGAATTAGAAATAAAAAAGTTAAAATATAAAATATTTTTTAAATTATATTTTTCACAAAGAACGCTCTCCAGATTTTGTACATTATGAACCGATTAGACTGGAATTAGAAATAAAAAAGTTAGAATATAAGAGAAAATGTATACTACTAACGTTTTTGTATAAATTGATTAATAATAAAATCAACTGCGCATATCTGTTATCGCGTGTAAACTACAGAGAACCTCAGTTCAATACAAGACCTAGGAATATTACTATCTTTGTTAAAAACAGTCAATCTAGACTTGATAGAATATGTTCACTTTTTAATGGAAAAATGGATAACACTAATTGATTAGGTCCATTCTTTATTAATTGTTATTATGACGAAATAAATCATCGATTTCAGAATATTTCAGAATTGCAAATATTTTACTTTTACTTTAATTTCCATTATTATTATTTTTGTTTGCTTTTTTTATCTTAAACGTTTAACCTACTAGTAACGAGTAACTACTCTCAGTGTTATTATTTTTTTTGTTTTGTTTGTTTTAGTTGTAGTAATATTATCAGTGTCATCAGTAATAGTAATTTCTTTGTAGTATATATAGAAACATGTAATTAGGTTGTGAAGGTTTGTTTCTTAAATAAATAAATAAATAAATATTCGGGGATAATATAATTAGTGTTATGATTATCATCGGTGATAGCCCGAGTTAGAATCGATGAAAATTTCTATAGGCTTTAATGAGTTGTATCACCAATTATTAATCATAACGCGTGTTATATTTGGTGAGAGAATATGAACGTTAACAGAAAAAAAATATGTCAGTTTGACAGTGAATATTAATTTCTTACAATACATATTGTAATCAAGTGGAATGTACAGATTTGATATACAACTTATGTATTATTGCATTTGGTAACGGAAATTATTTATTATTTAATTATTACGGAGATTATTTTAAATGCTGTACTTAAATGCAATCATTTTTACGAATTAACCTAAACTAGAATTTGATATACGAATTGTTTCTTTGCTTGTAAGTTCGTCTTTTATTGTTTTTATTCTAATATGCCTTCTAAGCTCCTTCGTGTTATAAATAATTTCGCCCTTCACTCAATTTTTTCCTTTTGTCCCTGGCATTTTCCAATGCCTTCTGCAGATATACCTACTTACTCAGATAAATTTCTCTCCTGTACATTTCATATATTTAATAATAATCCCGTCCACACAAGCAAAATACCTCGGACACAGTTGTGATCAAATCTGAAAACCATTCAAAATACATTCAGTGCGGCTACCAGACAGCTGGGACTAGAATATTATAATGCTAGAAACGTAGTTCTTATAAGAGTTTGAAAACTGGCGGAGGAGCCGGGGAAACGCAGATTAATGTTGACAAACATTGCATAAAATAAACAGGAACCTTGAGTGAAATATTCCTGATTAAAATGCAAATTGCGCTTGCATGCCTATTTTACCTACATCACTTTGATAAATATTCATTTGATGCTGCATATGAATCAATATTTGTTATTCATTATGGAACTATGCCGATTGTATATTTACCCAATATAATTCGGTATTATCATAACATCACAATATTAAAATATACAAAATTATAGAGTTAGCTAAGAAAATATATTAACTAACCCTTTGTTAACTTATGATTGCGAAAATTATATTACTGGAAATTTTGCTCACGAAACAATGTAGGTAGGATTTTTTAATTTATACGTATTAGGTGTAGAGATAATAATTGTATAAAGCATCAATGGTTACTGTTATATAAATAAACTATCGGACATAAAAAGTGGTGCAACTAGATTTTGTCCCAAATTTGATGTGAAACAACTTTTACACCAGCCTATCAATTTTGATTTTTTTTTGTTTGAAAGGGCGATTCTTGCGGATGATATGCGGATGTATGATACTTTTTAATATGTACAGCCTTTAAAAACCGATTATGATTTTGACACGAAATTTGAATGTCGCTGTGGAGTGAAATTTTATTTGTATTTAATTCTTAGGATGGTCACGGTGTTTACCATTCTTTTTTCAATATTCTCTTTTTTGATTCACCTCCCTAGCCCCTTCGGCAACGAAGATGAGACATTTTAGATGAAACGGTGTTATTAAGTTTGATATTTAACAAGGAGGCTATGGTAACGGTTAACACTGAAACGTCAAAAGATTCAGTTGAAATTCTCGTGAAAAAAAATCAGTTAACGTTCTAAAAGAAAATGCCAGGGCAAATTAGTCCAATTCAAGTAGCTAGAGTTGTGGCTTTGGTAGAAGATGGAAGGAGTCAAAGATATGCAGCTCGTATTGTTGGTCTACCAGAAACAACTGTCCGAAGAGCGATCCAGCGCTACCGAGAAACGGGCCAGACGTCCAGGTTCGGGTAGTTCCAGGATTATGCAAAATATTGACGATCGATTTACTGGTCTGTAAATATCGATGAATCCCTATCAAACAGCTGTGATCACAAACCGAAACTTAAGAAACGCACGAGGAACAGTTGTGTCAGATCGAACAATTTGTCGGAGATTCAGGAGTCTCGGTTTTATCGCAAGAAGACCTGCTATTGGAATGCGATTACTTCGACGACATCGAGCAGCTCGTTTGGATTTTGCTCGAATTCATCTTGTTTGGAATGAGTTGCAATGGTCTCAAGTTTTATTCACTGACGAATCAAGATTCATGTAGTAGACGGGCGTCGGAGGGTTTGGAGAAGGCGTGGGGAAAGATACGAGGATGGTATGTTCAGTGAAAGGGAGAGTTTTGGCGGTGGTTCACTAATGGTATGGGTGGAATTACCAGCGATTTCCACCACGGCAATCTCTAAATGCAGTTAGATACATAGAGATCTTGAATGAACATGTCCCATTTGCACCTTACATTGGCGAAGATTTCCTCTTAATGCAAGATAATGCACGACCGCATACAGCAGTGATGATAACACAATTTTTAAACGATGTCGGAATTAATCGTATGCCGTGGCCCGCTAAAAGCCCTGATATGAATCCCATTGAGCATTTATGGGATGAATTGGGACAATGTGTTAGTAGACGCAACCCAGAGAATCTGAATGAATTGAGGATTGCTCTTACAGAATATAGGGACAATATCCCTCAAACCACGGCCTCCTTATTGAATATCAAACTTAATAACACCGTTTCATCTAAAATGTCGCATCTTCGTTGCTGAAGGGGCTAGAGAGGGGATTCAAAAAAGAGAATATTGAAAAAAGAATGGTAAACATTGTGACCAACCTAAGAATTCAATACAAATAAAATTTCACTCTACAGCGACAATCAAATTTTGTGTCAAAATCATAATCGGTTTTTAAATGCTGTACATATTGAAAAATACATTTTTTATGGAAAGCCAATTACAAAATAGTCATCCGCAAGAATCGCCCTTTCAAACAAAAAAAATTACTTAATCAAATTTGGGACAAAATCTAGGTGCGCCACTTTTTATGTCCGCCAGTGTAGTTGAAAGATGTAATTTTATTTTAAAACTTTACTTTCGTGGACTTAGATTTGATATTCCTAACAATACTTGAGGCATTTTCTATGCTACGCGCTACTTTGACAATTCCAATTGTTTGATAAAGAACTAGTTCTGCTTAAGAAGGAGCTAAATTTTGGAACTGGATACGATTTAAAATATGCATTGCACAACATACTTTCTATTACACGAAATAAATAGGGTCCCATTATTCTATTTCTTTCCATCTCGCCTTCTGGTTTACAAATAAGGCACCCTAAGACCGTTATTCCACCTTACTCTTTCCGAGTCCCTTCAGATCATGAATTTTTATCTGGCCCCCCGGAATCGCATTAATATTAACAGGAGTAGACAAAATCGCATTTATAGTCGCCTCGCTCTTCTTAACCTGCCATGGCGTCACACAACTTTGAACTTAGCAAAGAAAATATGGAGTTACAAGTACGTTAATTATGTCACCCAGTATCAGCTAATGGAGAATTGACAGGGGTCATCTGTGAGGCCTACGCGTGTGGAAGAAAGGAAGCCGAATAACGCAACAACAAAGAAAAAATAAATGTTATGTTAATAGAAATAACTCTCGATTTATATTAAAATTGATGGTAGGTAGGTATCTACTTCATTGTAATTGGACTGGAAATTTGGTAAAGTAAAAGCACTTAGAAATACGTGACTGTAACTCGAATAAAAATCAGGAAAATGAGTGCGATTTTACGTGTTATTAATTAAGGAGCGATTAAATTAAATTAGTTAAGTAATTAACAGAAAAAGGCTACAAATTTCAGTATATTAGAGCTCAGTATATTAAGAGCTTATACTTTATTTTTACTTAAGCTCCTGATGATTCTCACGTAGTATGAGCGCCAGTTCTTATGAGCAATGATTTATATTTTATTTATGTATAGAATCATTTGAGCTATTATTGTTCACTTTAATTTAAGCTCTAAAGATATTATATTTTGGATATTAATATTATATTACAGCATGATAAATCTTGCTCTCAAAGGATGTTCAAAATAAGCTAAATTTTTTGCTTTTTATAGACTCTATTGTAAATTTTATTAATTATCTTCAATATGCAAAATCTATGAAATATTAATGACTATATTGCAATATAATTATTACACAAAATGTTATGCTATTGATGTTACTGTCTTTCTATGACTAATCTGAGAATTTAAACTTGACATTTACTATATAATATTAGCATTAAGAAGTATTGGCTTGAATTTTTGAGTTAACATATTTATTTCTTGACAACTATTACACCAAAGCTTGATGTTGATGAATTTTTCATTCAAAAAAATAACCACGAAAGAACAGGAGAATTATTCAAAATTCGTTCGATACTCTCTCAAGACGACTTCAATAGCTATTTAAGTTCTAAGCCGAAAATACTTTTTCTTTGATGCCGGATAACATATTTTATTGACATGACAAAAAACATACCACGTGTCGTCGGATCGCTTTTTCTTCGGCCGGTTACACAATGAAGTTGGATACAACACAGATGCTGTCAAGTCATTAAAAAAATTCACATGTTTGTATTCATTAGATAGCCAAATAATTAAATATATAATTGATATAACATAGTGCCCTCTTACGTCATTAATAAATAGATGCTTAAGCGAAGGTGTTTTCCCAGATTCGTTCAAAATAACTAAAATCACTCCCCTTCATAAAAAGGGTGATTAGACATTAGAACTACCGACCTATTTCAATTATACCCATTTTTGGCAAAGTTACAGAAATTATTTCGAAATGGACACTAAGTTTGGTTTTCGATTATGGTGGTGGTTGTGAGCAGGGTTTTGAGAATGGAATGCACTCAATTATTGCTTTATGTGACCTCAATAAAGCATTTGACTGCGTTCCCCATGATCTAATTTTATTGAAGTTATCTTGTCATGGCCTAAGCGCTTTGTCACGAATTGAATGATATCTAAGTAATAGAAAACAATACGTAAGCATTGATGATATTACTTCAGATATTAATAACGTACAATATGGTGTACCCCAAGGGTCAGTCTTGGGGCCACTGTTATTTATAATATTTATCAATGATTTTAACAATTTTATTTATCCACTCGAATGTATACTTTTCGCAGACGATACACTTTAATAACTTTCTCTAATAACTCTAGTAACTTTTAATAACAAATTCAACTGTCGTGTTTTATTGAAAAGTATTGATGAAAATATAAAAAAGGCAGATATGTGGTTCTCAGCGAACAAACGAACAAACTTGAACTCAATGAGAACAAATCGCAGAAATTACTTATAACTTCACGGGCGGGAATAGGGTTAAGCTCCTTGGATTTAAATTGGATGATAATTTAAATTTGTCCAGTCACATCAACTGCTTGGGGAAGTAAGCGACTTCCACACAGTGTAATTTTGTAAGTGTAACTTTTCGATTGCTCCATGTGAGATTGATGTTGAACACGTCCACTTTATTCTTATCGTACTTTTCATTATTTCTCTCAAGAATTTGTTACGGTGTGATGCTATCCGGAAATTCCATCCAACGCTCAAAATCATTTTTAATTACGGAAGAGAGCGACAAGAACACTTGCGAGGGCTAAAAATAGGGAACATTGTCAGCCTCTTTTTAAAAGTTTATATACATAATGCCCTTACCGTGTTTATATATTTATTTCACCCCACTCGAAATTCATAAACATAGTAGTATCTTCAAAACTCAATCTCTTCAACTTATTGATTCAACTTTCAATAGTCGGATGTTCATAATCATAGAACAAGATCAGCTAATTTACTAAGAAATGCCAAATTCAAAATAAGAGAATTCGAAAATAATGCTTTAAATTTAAATCCCCATAATAACAATCGACTTTCTATTAAGCAATTAAATTTAAAAAAATTTAAAATGGTTGTAGAATTAAAGATAATTGGGGCTATAATTGGGTCTAATTTTTTTGAATCAATAAAATTTTTAAAATTAAACATTAGAGCGCAATTATTGAAGATAATTAAAAATGGTAAAAGACCCAAGGATACCTATACTTAATAGTGACACTGTAGAATCTTATTTAGTTTCAGTTTAATTAACAGCAATTGAGCTTAATTGTAGTTTAATTAACGTGTACTTTTGGGAATGTTCCTCTCACCTATCGACGCTGATGCACACCAAGATGAAGCTGGATAAATACAGGCCGAACGTTCTGAAGAACATCATTATCCTACACATTGCATCTCCCGCCTTCCACTGCACAGTAACGGCCCACGCTATTTCCAGGGGCATCATGAGGAATGTAACCTGAAAAATAACGTGAACATGGACAACGGCTATTCATCATCGCATGCAGGGCAATTCCGCGCATTGTGAATTCCTCGGTACAATAGATAAACCATTTTTTTTTGTATACAAAACCCTGAACGGTTAGGATCTTGAAATTGAGAAGGGAGGTGACAGCCTCACTTATCCTTTGCCAATTTAATTTATTTAAAAAAGTAGTGGATACGATTATTAATAATTGTTATATTCTGAAACAGATATTAAAAATATCCTGAAACGCCCCGGGTGGAAAATAAAACAAGATTTTTGTTAAATTCTTCCTCTATTTTCTACCAAAGGATAACCTGTCATGAAGATAATTGTCGTTAAATATTGAACATGCAAAATGCTACTTGGTTTAAATAATATTTCTTACTTATATCTACATTTTAAAACCGATATTCGCATAAAGCTGTTTCTGGATTTTATCTAATCAGTGTCGTGTAGTGCCAGCAACATATAACTAGCGCATTCTGTCATCGTTTAGATACAAAATGGAATAGAGCAGTGAACTTGAACGCTCCTTCTTACGTAGTTTTCTCCTACACCATAGAAAAGACGTACAAGAGAAAACGGACTAAGTTTTACTGCAATTAGCATGCAGCAGAGCTGCCAAATACTGCCCAGGCGATATACACGTTAATGCGAACGCGTTTTGTACGCAAAGCAGCAATCCGTGGGCTATATAGGAGACTTCGCGATGTCTAGCCATGTCCTATACCATGCCAATATAACTATCATATCTTAGCATTCGCATACAAAACCTAGAGCTGTGACCTTCTTACGTAGATGCCTCCTACACGATAGAAAAGACGTACAAGTGAAAATGGACTACGTTTTACTGTAATTAGCATGCAGCAGAGCTGCCAAATAGAGCCCAGGCGATATACACGTTAATTCGAACGCCTGTTGTACGCAAAGCAGCAATCCGTGGGCTATTGAGGGCACTTCGCGATGCTTATCCATGTCCTATACCCTTCCAATGTAACTATCATATCTTAGCGTTCGCATACAGCACCTAGAGCGGTGACATTGAATGCTTCTTCTTACGTAGATATCTCCTACACGATACAAAAGACGTGCAAGAGAAAACAGACTAAGTTTTACTGCAATTAGCATACAGCAGAGCTGCCAAATAGTGCCCAGGCGATATACATGTTAATTCAAACGCGTTTTGTACGCAAAGCAGCAATCCGTGGGCTATATAGGAAACTTCGCGATGTCTAGCCATGTCCTATACCATGCCAATGTAACTATCATATATTAGCGTTTGCATACAGCACCTAGAGCTGTGACTTTGAACACTCCTTCTTACGTATATATCTCCTAAACGATACAAAAGACGTGCAACAGAAAAACGGACTAAGTTTTACTACAAATAGCATGCAGCAGAGCTGCCAAATAGTGCCCAGGCGATATACACGTTAATGCGAACGCGTATTGTACGCAAAGCAGCAATCCGTGGGCTATATAGGACACTTCGCGATGTCTAGCCATTGGTTAAAGATTTCCATACATCTATACCGCATGTTACTCTGGACTTTCTCTGTAATAATTCTAAACCCTTATTGGATTTTAAATGTGTCTTATAGGAGTTTTATACTAAAAGTACAAAATTAGCTGTCCTATGGACATACATTGGATGATAATATATACCTTTAGAGAGCGAAAGTGAATGTAAACGAAACTGGACGGCATATTCTAAAGCGAACATCGATTTATATAACAAAAAATAATCTTATGCATGGGTGAGATGTATAATGGTAAGAAAAAAGATATATTCTAGGTCGTAATAAAAGATATGTCAGAAACAATTCATATTTGTATAAAAAGTGACTTCTCTTTGTTTGGATCCGCCTACTGCGCAAGATATCGGGTTTTTGCATCGGATTACTGCCTCGTCCAAAGCAAACAAATATACCGTTATTAAGGCCATCCACTAAAGGTTTGAAACAGTTGAAATATGGATGTGGATAACACTTAATTTGAGTTAGAGTTAGAGAACGAACGTGAACTTGAGGGCCAGATAACATACGTCCTAATTTATTTAAATCTATGGATATTCGATGTAATATGTCCCCACCGGATTAAAAATGGCAAAAATGGATATCCGTAGACCATTTTGTGCTATGGGATGGATATGTATTATTGAAAAAGTGCATTTTAATAAGATAATGGCATAAGAAATATGTTCATTAAGGTACATACCTATACCTATGCTACAAAAAATATATCTCATTTTATTTTTTAAGTTGGAGATTTTTGGTTTGAGAATATAAGGCGTGTTCCATGTAAACAAAAATTTGTTCTATTTTCCACCCTGTATATTTTAGGAAATTTTCCGTTCTCAGAATATAAATCCGGGATCCGTTTTCAGAATATAAAATGTCAGCAAAAATCGTATCTACAACTTTTTTGAACGGGTTAAATCGGCAGAGGATAACTGAGATAAGCGGGTGATAATTTTAAGGATGTACGAGATGGCGTCTTTAAAATTGCCACCCTTTCATCTCACCTATTCTCTGCCGATTCTAAATAATTCTGCCGGTGCTAAATTGCAAATAATTACCATAAATGGGTGCAATTATCGGTAATTAAGAAAATTTAAAATTACCAAGAGATCTGCTATCGCTAGATGCATCAGCATCGTGTTTATCCTAGAAGGAGTCTTTCTCCGCCTTTTCACTAATAAAACTAACACTGTCGTATTGGCTATGGCGGAGAACACCATAAGAATACTGTACACTGTTATGGATAGTCTGTGGCCGTCATTGAAACGCATATTAATGGGGATATGGTGGTCGTCGCCGAAGTTCGAATCATTATAGGTGATGGGCCAGTTAAGCAGATTCCTATGATCTTGGACCGCTTCAAGGGCGTCCGCCGGCTCTTTCATGGTGGTGCTGATGGAGTTCAGTATCATGTGCAAGCTCTCATTGTCGAAGGGTGCCTGCAACAAAATCCATAGTATTTAGATGCTTGTAACATTGTAGATAAATTTAAGAAGACACTGACCAATATCTGTTTAATATGCAGGGTAATAAATTTGATATATATATTTGATTATATATTGATAGAATCTATAGTTATTTCAAAGTGCATTTCACTGTAAAATAATAAAAGCAATCCATACACGCAGTGTCGCTAAAGAGCGATAGAAAGTGATTGAGGAAAATGTAAATCCTCCCTAGTAATGCAGTAGAATTAGACATACAAAATTTGCGTCCAGTGCAGTTTTTTTGGGGAAGTTGATTAAGAGGGCATAATAAACAAGCACACAAAACTACACCCTACTCCACCATGGGCGTTCCCTATTTTTAGGGGTTGAAAATTTTGAATTTTACTCAGGTGCAGGTATTTTTTCCCTATAGCTTCACGTGTATATTGCTCTCTGTCCTACTATGAACCATAAGGCCGTAATTTTTGTTTTGAGGAAGGATATTGGAGAACACATGACATAAATCGTTATTACACAATGAGTGTGGATCCGATTTAAATGCAAAAACATGTTTTCTATGCGTAATGAATTAGTCTTTTTGGATAAGCAAAAATATTTACCAGAATTATACTAGTTTTGGTTTTTTTAATGTAAAAATCCCAAGAAGCCATGTTTGCATATTTTGCTGTCCAGCTCCTAAACCAATGAATGTATGAAAACGAAACCAACATATATTTCCCAAAAGCTACATGTTACTGTAACGACCGCTAGAGGTCGTTGCAGTAACATTAATTTGGACAAATTAAATATCTCCTTAATTTGCTATGATAAGGTATACTGAAAATATGTTCCTGGTTATTTTAAATAACTTTGGTCTTAAAATGTGTTATTAAATGTTAAAAGGTTAAAAGAAAGAAAATGTTGAGGGAAAAAAGTTAAATTTACTCCAATAAATATACACAAAAATTTTTAATAAATTTATAATTCTGAAAATTAGTAGGTGGGGAGGAGGAAAGCATTTATAAAGAAAAATGGCGATTACCCCAATGTGGCTTAACAGAACCAAACGAATTTGATGCCATTGTAAAGATAATTTGTTACTCGATCATTGTTAGAATAGAATGTCAGAATTTCGGTGATATAAACTATACCCTGGTTCCGAAGTAGTGTGGAGTGATTCATCACCAGCATATGGACGGCTCAGGGACATGAGGGGCGAGGGGAACGAAATTCCATAGGCGTATCATTTTCGAGGGGGCAGAATTAAAAAAATTAAATAAAATATCCAAGTTATTAACATTGTTTAACAAATTTGTTTGTGTCCCCAAGAGTTCTTCTAAAGCATTCTTTGCAAATACCTAGCTGTATTCCGTTAACTCGCAGATGGTACTGGTGGCTAAATTCCCTATTTTGCGTTTTTTTTCAGCTACTTTCTCTTTTGACGATGTTTTTATTGTTGTTTTTACTAGTCCAGTAACAAATGATACTTTTTTCTCATGAGAATTAGCCAACCAATATTCATCAAATACTTTTGTTGCTCTTAAACAGTGAATAATAATTAGATACTTTAAATATTAAATTTAAAACAAAAGACGAACATGTGCTTCTTACTTCTTAGGTTTTACGTTAGGTTTACGTTTCAAACAGAATGTCAACTTATCTCATTTTGAACATAAGCCCGAAAGTGGTGCAGTCACTGCGCAAAAGGGGATAAATCTTCTTATCCCCTTATCCTGAACATTACTAAAGTTTTGAAATGGGTTAACTCAAAACGCACATCAATATAACTTCTATTATAACCGAATTAGACTTATCGTGAAAATTATAATTGTGGAGTAATCAGACAAAACCAGATAAATCCATTTTAGTATTATTAACGAAAAACGATTCTGTTCAGTTCCGTGGCATTTAGACAAAAAACATGCATGCATTCTATAGAGCTTAGTTATTACACATAGAAACTTGATTTTAATTTTTTTTCAATCACATAATGAGTTAAAAAAACAAAATCAATTTATCCACTTTTACTTGACTGAAATAGATATATCTGCTTTTGCTTGAAATAGAAGAAGGAAATGTCATTTTTATTGCCTACTAACCACTTTGATGTAAATTCGTAAACATGCTTTATTGACACTTGAATAACAAAAAAAAACATTAAGTGGAAAAATAACAAAAAGCCTATTCTAAAAACAGAGCAAATTAACAAAAAAAAAACATTCTAAACTTGAAAGAAAAAATAGAAAAAGTTAATGTACATTTAACTTTTCCTATTTTTTCTTTCATGTTTACAATGTTTTTTTTGTTATTACTACTTTTTTGTTAGTACTACCCACATCACGTGATGTGGGTAGTCGGTTGTTTTTGCATAGATGGCGCTACTGCATGCTTTATCCACTTTATATAAATAAAGTGAATTTATCTTGTTTTCGTTGAAACAGGAATTTAAAATGTAGTCCACTGGATTTATCTACTTCTGTTTTGATTGCCTACAATTTAAGACCAATTTTTAAATGGAATTATCCGGTTTAGCTCAATTAAGACTTGTCCAATGGATTCATCTGACCCCAATGACTAATAATCCACCCTTAGCTAATTTTTCATGAAAACTGGATTTATCTGGTTTTGTCTGATTGCTCCACAATTGGATCTACTATTTATCACATTTTGCCCAATTTTCGACTTATCCCCTTTTTTCCCATAACTACGGATTTGTAGTCCATTTTATATTTATTTTTAGAATGCACCCGTATCACGTTACCACCCATCGAGCTCTAAATGATGCAGATTTTGATAGAAGACTGAACTACTGGTGTCAAATATGCTTCAAGATGATCCTCGACTACTGTCATATATTTTATGAATAGTTAAAGCTATTTTTATAGCAGTGGTGGGGTAAGTCCAGCATCAAGGTCGCTGGAGTGTCAATGTTTACTGTCAAGAAATACTGGATTTTTATAAATGCACGTCGGCATTCGTAACAGAAGAATACTAGTGATCCATGATACTAAGAGTACAAGATATAATCACTTGGGAAACGCGTTTTGAACAAACTTGCGCATGACGTCACCCCGTGACAAAAATGTATGGCGATATATGGAGACGAAAGCTTCTAACATGGTTTTATTATAAAGTTTCGTTATGATTCGTATCGTATTTATATAACTATTTTGGACATTGTTTAAGTATACAGGGTGTTTATGAACTTGAGAAACATTTTATATTTTAATTTTTCTCGGTTATTAAAGCACCTTCATTAGGTTTATTTTTTTGTAAAGCATTTACTTTTAGCATAATATATTATCATGAATTAAAAATAGTCTCCCAAGTTATTAAATGCCCTGTATAGGTAGGTACGAAAAAGAACAAGACGACCCAACCAACATAATGTTCCCGCTTATTAAAGGGCCTGTACCCCGAACACTGGCAAATAGCTGGTGTCGGAGAGCTGGGAACTGGTACTTTGCCGTTAAAGGTCTACTACGGCACGAACTGGAATCAATGACTATCCACGTCTATAATTCTTGAACTGGAATGGAACTTAGTAGAAGGATTTTTTGTAAAGAACCTGTACATTAATTAGTAATTACGGCATTAGACCTTTACTTTTCTATAACTGCACGGGGGTCTTTACAGTTAAAGCAAGTGAACGGGTAAATATACTTATATATAAAAATTACTATAATATAGATATAAATATACATTAGTTTATTTTATATAATCAATTATCGAAACCGTCACAAAATAACTAATAATATTCACATTTCCTTTAAACATACGCGCCAATTTACCTTCGGTTATTTTTTATTTTCCTCCCGTGTCGTGTTGCTGTTCTGATTTTGCAGATGTCGGATGTTGTTTGTTTGGTTTTTGGATTTTTTATTGTTAAATTTATATTGCTGATTAAATTCGTACAATAATTATTCGTTTTATAGTGCAGTTTTTTACTATTTAGAGCAGGCATCAATTTAGCATGTACACACAACCGCACGAAAGATAAGTTTTGACATAACCATAACCTAAGTTTTATTTGGCATCTTTAGCCTTTAGCTAAGATTTTCGTTTATAACGTATATATTTCATACTCTTAATTATTTATTAATATAATTATGTCATCCATAATTAAAGAAAAAAGTAAAAGGCAAGGACATGAAGGTACAGCATTATCTTTCAACTTTCACTTATTTTTGGGCAATTGAATTAATTTTTCTTTAACATGAAAATCATAATCAGAAAAATGTAACATATTCTAGCATTTTTAATATTAAAATCATGCGTTTGGTAGCACTTTTGCATCCATAATTTACAAATCTCTGCTGCAGTTGGAAACTAAAGTACCGATATGTACTGGAAGAATTTTTACTTTTTTTATTATTGTTACTGGTACAACCAGGGCCGTATTATCCATTAGGCAAAAAAGGCAGATGCCTAGGGCGGCAGTCTTTTGAGGGGCGGCGGAAAATAACGACATAATTCTAATAACAAATGAAACAAAAATTAAATGTAAAAATGTATTCGCTCGATTGTACTTATTAAGTTTGCGCGACTATATTTTTATTTCATTTTAGAACTTGGATACTGAAACAATAATTAAAGAAGCTGAAAAGCTAATGGATATTTACGGTAAAGATTTAGATACAGCCTTCACCCACGAATGCATTCATTTAAACACGTATTTAGATTTAGAGAATAAAATTGAGTTACAATCTCCACCGGAAATTGGTAAATATTTGAGCAAAAACGGACTCAGAGAAACATTTCCCAATTTAGACAAATCGGCTTTTGAATTTGTTTGTTAATTCCAGTTGCTAATACGTCATCTGACAGTCTATTTTCAAAATTATCTAGAACGACTTAATTTAATGCGTTATCTGTTTTGTCTTTGGAATGCGACATAACAAAAAATGTGAGTTATGATGAAGTTACTAATGATTTTGCAGAAGAAAAATCTAGGAAGAAGAAAGCCGTTACTTCCCAGAATTGAAGTGTTTCTGATTTTACCAAATTATATTAATTTTAATTACGAGTAAAAAAATATTCCTATGATTGTATAAAGGGGGCGGCAAAACAAATTATGCCTAGGGTACCAAAATGCCTAAATGCGGCCCTGGGTACAACCCTTCATTGCAGAGTAAACCATTGTTTATCACCATCATCACAAATGACCAAAATAATTAAAATAACGTATTTAAACTTATAAAGTAATGTATTTAAACTTTAAAATAATGTATTTTAAAGATGTGTCAAATTTGAATATTTGAAATTTGTCACGGAATGACGTCATCAGAGGGAGAGAGATGGGGGATCGCATGCGCGTTAGCATATCTTGTAGTCTTAGTATCATGCTAGTGATCTGTTTTGCATCTTTATCTTTGCCATTAAAATAATTTTTACATGTCTGACACTAATATCCGACATTTTCACTTTAATTAAAATAAAAGCAGCAGCGATCCCCCAACAACAGCACTCTGTTTACCAAATCTAGACGCGGGGTCAGCGATAACTGCCCTGAATTTATATCGGGCAAATAATAGCTGATTCATACGGCAGCTGGCTTTTAGAAAACGCATAATACGGTGTGTTGCGTAATTTTTACATATTTCTATGATAAAAGGTCTAGACGAAATTGACAATAATCGTGCTGTATCACTCATGCCATGTATTTACTGATCTGCTACAAGTTTAATATCTGTCACAGAACATTTGCAATTATTATCTAACTTTTCGATGTCAGCTCACAAGCACAGCGCGTGTTATTCGAGTGTGGGTTATTATTAATTTTCAAATTATTATAATACAGCACTCTATTTCGCAACACCTCATAATAAATATAAGCGAGAGATAATTTTTGATCGAGCAATGTTTGTTTTAAAAAAATCGAATTTCTGAAAGTTTGACTATAGAGGTTACCAAAATGGGTTTCAGATATTTTTATTAAATTACGGACGAAGGTGGGGATATCTTACAACTGATATCGAGAACGGATTAAAACTACGATGCACTAGCACGTAAAATTAAACTTCTCTCCGAGGGATCTGGGATGAGCTGATCCAGCAATCTGTTTGCATTTGATATAATACTTCGTGTATCAGGGAATGATCTCAAAATGGTTTAATTATCCCAAACTTATAATGCTTATTCATACATTGTCTCTGTCAGTATATTTAAAAATTCACAGATCTCGCAATCCTTGCAAGTATCGGAGGGTGTTGAAAACAAACAGCATATAAGTAAAATAATATAAAACGAACATAATTTGGTATGGTTAAATGGTTTATTATATCAAAAATTCACAATCTTGCATCTTACAAATTTCTCAAGTGAACTGAATAAAAATAAAAGGCAGAGGGCAAGGAGAAAGGAGCAAGGAGGGCAGAGAAAGGCAAGGTTGTGTTACGATTTTTGGTTCGCTTGACCCTGAAGGTCTTCTCGTTTTAAATGGGTTATCTTGCATGTAATATTCAGTCAGGTTTGCGATTCCTTAGCCGTGCATATAACAAATATGTTTTCGATTAGTAAGGGCGCGATAACCGTTTAGCAAAAATTAAACTGTCCATGAATTCTGTTCCAGGTACTCCAATTTAAACGCCTTCTATACAAAGCAGAATAAGAATATGCAAGAAACATACGAAAAGAACGTTTAACACCGAACAAAGAAACCTAATTTCCCTTATTTCCTCTGGCGTGACATTCCAAATCGGCAAATCAACCTTAATTTTCCAAAGGCCTACCCAATTCAGTCGGCATGAACTTCGTCCCATTTTATATCGCTTATTGTTCACTGTGTTATATTTACGCCAGGCATTAGACCATAATGTACGTGATTCAAATCTTAATCCTGTAATGTGGAATACTGGTAGGTATATAAAATACGTGACGGGCATTACCTCCGGTATTAACGCTGTCAGCCAGCGTTTTTAAGAAGCTATACTCGGTACACCGTGAGTGTAAGGCTTTCCGGAAAACCTCTTTCAGCTTTCAGCAAATTACCACATCTGGATTGCTATATTTTGCAGAGACAGAGCGCTTATGATATGCAATGATGTAGAAGCGCATGTAGATGTAATATAAAATGTAGACATTTTATACGATAACCCGATTTTTATTCGATAAGGATCGACATAAGAAGTGCCCAATTGTCCAGTGCTCTGTGTGCAGAAGACTGAAAAACATGTGTGCAGAAACAAAAACAAAAAAAACAAAAAAAACAACAGCTGGAACTCACAGGTTACTCTTCATGAGTGGGATAATATTCCTCAACCCGTCATTCAAAACCTCATTAGAAGTATGCCACGGCGGATTCAGGCTGTAATCCGAGCTAGAGGTGGCAACACAACCTACTAGGGATCAGCTCACATAATTTTATTTCTTTGTTTTCCTTTGACTTCTTGTTAATTAAAAAATGTTTCTTCTCACCCTGAAAGTTTTTTCAATTGATTTATGTATGGTGCGATAATTTTGAACCAATGCATCTAAAGACATGGACCAAAAAACAAAATGTAGGAAAGGAATGGTTCTTAACAAAAATTAGTATTTTTAAAGAATTTGGTTACGAAATTATTCCACCGAGTGTTTTAAAATTAGGGTTATATAACAACCTTTTAGTTAGCCCTGTATAATACCTAAACCGTCCTCAGTTAACAAAAGACTGGATCGTCTGTAGAAGTTTTGTAGGCTATAGTAATACCTACAAGTGTACAGTTCTATACACTTACAGAGAAGTCATAGTTAATAACTATCGCCTCTTTTGACCCCATTGTTTACGTTTACATTCTTTGTTACTACTACTATGGAAACAATTGTTGATACAATTATATTCACGGAAATTGGCGAAGAAACTGCCCCTTATGCCCCTTAGTACCTTCTATGGAAACAATTGTTGCTACAATTATATTCACGGAAATTGGGGAAGAAACTGCCCCTTATTTTAATACAACGATTAGTGTGGTTTTAGATCGAAATTTTACTATTACTTACGTAAAAACGAGCAAGGTGGTGACCAAATAAAATTGTAAATAAAGCTCTGAAATATTGTAAAAATTGTTTTAAAAGTTTGTTTGTAAAACTAAACACAAAATATTATATAAATGTATATTTGTCGACCTATTGTTCCATTTGTATTAGTTCGATTTCTGCGGACGTCGGGAAGTGGGACTTATTTTCTTTTTACGCAATTACGGATTACGTTGAAGAAAAATTAGTTTTTCTGGGACTGTATCGAGTTTTTCTGAGGCTACATGTAGTTCTAGTAACATTAATAGTGAGTATTTGGTAAATATTATTTGAATATTGACGGGTGACCTTATGACCTTAAATAATAATTAAGTAAGTCCATCAGAGCAGGTAAGGAATTTTGGAAATAATTATTATGAAATTGATTTGAAAATAAAGGTATAGGTGTTGAAATCTAATTATTTGTTTATACGGACTATGGAGAGATATTCAGAAATTTCATTAGCCATGGTCTGCAGTATACTAGAAACACCATTCTCTAGTCGCAATATCACTGTTCAGAAATTATTTCGATAGCCGGCCTTTACCATAAATTCTTATCCAACGGATAAGAAACACGGTTAGTCATTTTCACGCCATTTTAACATTTGTTGGTATGAGAATCAGAAGTGGTTGTGTGGTAGTATTATTAAAAATTAATTAATTTGTAGGCCACGTCTACTTTTGTCTAGTTTGAGGCAGTATGTTTGGGTTTGTCGGGAATATTTTCGTTTAAAAAAAATCTCAACGAGCGTCGAAAAACATGAAACGTTCAAAGATCATTCACGAAATTATCATTCATTAAAATATCAAAGTTAAAAATAAAAACGAAAACAAACAACAAAATAGACGTGTCGAATAGACGTGTCATCCTTTTTAAGGCATTAAAATTTTACATTAGAGGCATTTTACATTAGAGAGATTTTATCAGAACATGTCCCATTCGCACCTTACATCGATAACAATTTCTTGTTAATGCAAGACAATTCAAGACCTCATGTTGCTTATATTGTCGATGAGTATCTCGAGGAAGTAGATGTTGAGACACTAAATTGGCCAGCACGAAGTCCTGATATCAATCCTATCGAGCATATATGGGATGTACTCGGTAGGCAGTTGAGAAAAACACGACCACCCCCTATGGCCCTTGGAGAAGTACAAGAGGCACTAATCCAATTGTGGAACGCTTTGGACCAGGAGGAAATTAAGCGATTATTTTTAAGCATGAGGCGACGATGTGATGCTGTAGTGACAAGTAGGGGCGGAAATACTCGTTATTAGTTTTTTGTTAATAACATTAATTTGTTTGTTTTTATTTTTTTTTTTCTTTAAATTCAAGTTGCTATTTTAGATGTTAATGCGTTAATTTAAAATAAAAACGTAAAATCCAACTTTATTTCCGCGGCTAGTTTTCTGGCCTACTTAATTCTTTTTTTAATTAAAAGGCTTCCAAACATGATGATTTTAAAATATCTCTATTTTCATTAAAAATATCTATATATAAATATATAAATGTATATCTGTGTAATTATGTACAAATATACAGGGTTGGGCAAATAAGTAGAAATACCTGACTTCTGGCTAAACTGTAAGTTGATATATTAGATTAAAAATGCCACAGTTTTTGCACCGCTTTTATTCTATTCAGTGGCGTATTGATTTGATTTCCAACAACTATCCGAGAGTTCGAGATACGAAGTCATTGGCAGTTTTTTTAATGGATTACCCTGTGTATTTTTATATTTTCTGATGGACATTTTTACACCAATTACAATGATATAGGGAAAATATATGCTGAAGATTTTGTCTGAACTTTTTTACGATAACACCTTTTAAGAGAAATATGCAAAAAGAACAATATTTTTGACCTTGAATAATTTTGTTAGCAGAAGTACTATATACCAATTTTCAGCGTATTATATTTCCAGTGTATTATATACCAATTTTCAGCTCTATGAAAATTTTTTCAAACAAAACTGATAAATTTATTTTGACTGTATTTTTAATTAATATCAACATTCGAGTATATTGATTTATAAATTCAAAATATAATATTTTCAAGAAAGTTATAAAGAATATAGTCATTAATATGGCCAAATTCTTTCCATATTATCAATACATACTTTCCGCTCAAGTCTTACAAAATAAATTTCAGAGCACTGTGACATTGAAACACTTACGTCATACTTAAACATCATGTTGTTACTCCAGCAATCCCCATGCAATAGAACCGGATATTTCCCTTCGTAATCATTGCTCTTGGTAAACAATTCCACCCCATCGTCAGCGTACGTTTTGTACCTTTCTATGGCACCGTCGTCCATCCCGGGTTCCAAATTTTGTAGGCATAACTGGTGAAAACCTTTCACCGCCCCCTTGAACATTTCCCTATCGAGAAACCCACGAAACTGATCTGTTAAATCTTCCGTTAACTCCGCGTATTCCTTATGTTCAGTTGCGACAATATTCGTAATTTTGAAATCGGATTTAGTGGTACCAGGGGCTTGAGCGTTAGTACAATGGGTTAAAGTGGGGGCGACGGAAAATTCTGATTTGCTGAGGTTCTATCACGCCAAGAAGCTCTACGTCATCACAGAGGACCATCCAGAGGAATCCGAACCTCACAAGTAGCCAAACACCTCGATCCTGAACAACAGGTAAGGATAAGATAATCACGATCTTATGTTTCAGCACGACTGATCCAGTGGGAGAACAACGTCAACTACCTTGGCGTGACCCTGGATCGAGCCCTGACATGGAAGGGCCATATAGATGCCACTACGAAAAAGGCAAAGTTCACCCGAGCCCTGCTGTACCCAATGTTAGCCGGCGACAAGAGACTGAGCCTGAAGAACAATACAACCTTCATCAAGACCGTCTTACGCCCCCAGCTGACCTACGCATCCACCGCATGGGGATACGCAGCGAAGACGCACCTCAAGAGGATCCAACCAGTGGAAAACATAGCGCTTCGGACTGCAGTAGGTGCCCCTTGGTATGTGACCAACGAGGTCATCCGAGATGGCGCGATCGAGGAGCACGCCAAGAAGCTCTACGTCATCGCAGAGGACCACGGGAATCCGCTAATCCGGCTGGCCACGGACTACGATCTACGAACAACGAAAAAACAACTATTTTAAATCAGACTGCGACGGCTCTTTAGAGACGATCTTTTAAGAGGTTCGTTTAAGAAGTTGTTTTAATAGATCTATTTAGAGGTGTTTTCATTGAGTGCTTTAAGGAGCTTTATAAGCTTAGTGACAAAGTATTGGAGAAAAATTTATTTAGTGGGATATTATAATCAACTATACACATCAGCTCTGCCTTCCATACACCTGTCGACAATCTGCAGCCCTAGAGTTGTAACCAGGCATCACAAGGATTCGTCAACCCTCCTGGCATCCTGTCGTCCAGGGAATCCAACAAATTCTTAGTTTTGCGCCTTGTAAAAATTTATAATTACTATTGACCATGTCGAAAAAAAATAAGAGTCAAACGAATTAGTTATTTCAAGGTATTTTATACAATTGTACCTTAAAATGGTAAATACACAAAGTGCTATTAAATATATTTTTGAGAACGGAATAAATTTCTCCACTTTTATCTTTTAATTGTAACTTAAAAACTATCAATTTTTAGTCTATAGGTACATATAATACGATTTTTTGTAGAGGACAAAATTTCCTATCGAAATGGCAAATTATACAGATAGATAAAAGAAAGATGAGTAAAAAAACTTAACTAACTAAACTTAACTAAGCTAACTAAAAAATGAAAAATTTTAAGTTTTGTTTTTTTTTTTAATTTTTGTGTATAACTTCCTTTATTTAAGATTAGTTATTGGTTTACAAAAAAGAAAGCGACGTAATTTTCGTCAAAATGGAAGAGTTTTCGAAGTAACAATTAATAACCCCATGATTTATTTTCACAAAACAAATATAAATAGCAAAGAACTAATACAATTAAAAGATCCAACAAATTATTTTCAGTTTTGACTAAGCAATCAATTTCTGTATCATTCTCTCTTTAAATGCTTCAGAATTCTATTGTATATATAATTCACTATTTTCTAGCATATATTTAGGAAAAGTAGTTGTGTTAATAGATTCTACAAGATATTACGCATTTTAAAGTTTAGCATATTCTGTATGACTGAATCGTACATCAGTCTGAAGATCATCAATGAAGGTGATCGAACTTGTACAACTTCTAAGTGGTTCGTTTCCGTATATTACGTCCAGATATACGACTGGTAAGTGTGTCTTCCTTATTATTCATCTATTTGCTTATTTCTCTATGCAATTAATTGCTACCAACCCACGTAGCAACCCAATTATGACTGAAAAAGTAGCAAACAATGTGAGACGTCTGCTCGACTTTCCCAAGATTGATTGCATGAAAATCAATAAATATGGCAATGAAAATATGAGACGTACATTATATGGTTGACAGTTATGGACTGCAATCATTATTTCGCAAAGTATCGACTACCTCAATCGCCCCTCTAAGGTAAATGCCATGTGGAGGTCGATGGTTTTTCATATGTCATCTCTCTATATTGCATTCTTGTTCATTCGCAGTCAATCAAGTTAATCCTTAGACCGGCACTGACAAACGTAAACAGAGTGTCCGCTAATCCTGGCAGGGGACGACAACTTAGGATCGCTGGACGAATAATGCTGACAAATGAACGAGCAAATATAGAACTTGCTCGGTCATGGTCCACTTTCATCATCCCGCGAAAAACTGAGTTTCACTCTGTTGTGAATTATGCAGTATCTAATTCCACTACGTGTTTTGTTGTCTCTAGAGTTACAAAGATAATACAAAGAGAATTTTCCTGTTTACTTTCTTGCGTTACTGACTTTAGTTGACTTTATTAACTGGCACGTACTTTAGTGATTATTGTGAACAAAAATAAAAGTTGTTGCTTGAAACACCACCGGTGTACAAATGGATTGAGAATCCGTTAAGACATTTTTCTAAAAATCCAATATAATGCATCCAAGAAAAATAAGTCGATTATTTACACAGATAAAAATATTCGTTATTTATTAAGAAACAATGGATATTCCTAAAATTTTAACACAGTGCATATTTCATGGAAAATTATGATACTTGAGGTATGCCTAGGAGGGTAGTTTGAGTAATATTTACATATTAAAAATATCGGGCCTTACAGAAATATAAATTTCCGGTCAAATAAATCTAAATTACCATCTACCCCCACCTAATATACATATCTAGGGCTCGCAAGGCACGGGAGGGTAGCAACTATAATCTCCTACCATAGGCAACTACCCTAGGAGGGTAACAATAATCTCCTACCGAACCAAAATTATTACATTGGTTCACAGAAATACAAATCTCTATTTTCGGGAAACAAAATCAATAGAGAATAAAATAAAATAGAATGAAATAGAAATTTCAATTTCTCAGAGCATAGATATTAATTTTTATTAGATAGGGGTTGTTCCATCTACCCTTCTAACCTTGCGTGTGCCTGAAATATATTATAGGTAGACTAAGGTATTAATCTCCATTTTTACCGGAAAGAGTAATTTGTATTTCTGCAAGCCCAAGTATAATTTTCTTTAAGGGTTATTCCTACTACCCTCCTAGGCCTTGCGAATGCACGAAACATATTCCAGATAAATTTAGGTATTGATCTAGATTTTTTCACAGAAAATAGAGATTTATATTTCTATGAGTCTAGCTATTATTTTTTGTTAGTTAGAAACAAAATGAAATGACACATATGAAGAATGAAACATATTCTAGGTAAATTCAGGTACTAATTTAGATTTTTTGACAGAGAATTGAGAAATTTCTATTTATGTTTCTATTTATGTGTGACCTTTTAAAGACGACATAGAAATTACGTCGCATGTTCGGTTTCATATCGGTCCCTTGACGTCTTAGACCTAAAATCACCTTAAAATAACGTAATAATGACGACACAGTGCCGCTTGGGTATCGATGGTAATCAACTGATCCCGCCGTTTCCTCAAATACCACCAGAGAGTATATAAAACACGCAGGCAAATTTTCACTATGCGGGACACTTCCACAGGTACTACTGTAGAGTTTTGTATTCAACGTCAAATTATAAGCGCTCGCGACCGTAGCAGAAATAAACATGCGGGCCGTCGAATAGTCATAATCATAATAAACATATTTTGCTCACTGTCAGCACATATTAATATTCCAATATTGCTATAACGACTTCTTCCATGACTGACTAGCATGTCGCATGTCGCTATGTTTCTTAAGAGTTTTTATTAGTATTTTCAATTCCAATAAAAGCAGATTGAAAACTAGTTGAATTATAATTGGACGCCGTTATGCAAAAAAGAACCATGCGACAAAATTACGAAATTAATATTAAGGCATTGAAAGTTGCAGAAGTAGGTAAACTATATTTTGCAGAAAAGATCCATGTGAAAATTACAGTATAACCTTAGGAAATAGGCCAAAAGAACCATTTTTACACTCGAAAGCATCTTAAACTATTTTTCAAAAGGGAACCAAGTGCATAGACGCTTACAATATCGGTATATCAGTGCCTTCTACGGGATGAAAGTGTGAACTTCTTGTTTGTTTTCGTTTATAAAAGTGGTGTAAAATGATTTCGTGGCGTAATAAACAACTAGGGAATATGTGTAATACTACAGTTATTACAGAAAACAAAGGTATGAAACTAAATTTGACTATTAAACATGAATAATTTAATAATATAAAATTAAAGAAGGGAATAAATGGAGAAGAGATAAATTGGTTAAAGACAAGGGAGATAACTAAGAGAGAAGCCGTTTTCCCTTTTTATGAAGCGAGACTTGAATGAAAATATCATATCAGTAGAAGTTGATATTTCAAAGAAAATCGTGGTCGTCCTACAAGTGGTTTATATAAAACAGACCTTAACATACTCTGGCCTGAAGGATAATGTATTTCGAACGAAAAACTCACGGATATAAAATCAATATGGCACCTCATTCCCAAAGATTGTAGGACTTTCTATTCATTACTTTTTGCAGATGACCATATTGAAGATGATATAGATGGATTTGGAGACTATATAAATGTGTCCCAGACTATATAAATATAGATAATAAATATTTGATTTCCTATTTTTATTGTTTCTCTTAATTTTGAAATCACCGAAATTATAAAACGCAAAAAGGAACCATGCACCATTTTTGTTAAAAAAAATTAAAAATATACCAGATTTTTTAAAAATTTTTCAGCAGCAAATCTGACATCTGAGTTTTAACGCAAGATAAAGCACAAATCTGCATCTATAATTTCATGCCGATTTAATTTTAGTTTGTACACTTTTAACCTTCGTTTCTCAAAACTTAGTTTTTGGCGTTGGTTCCTTTTTGCATAACGGCGTCCAATTAAAGATACCCATATTAATAGGTGATCAGCTCTCTTTTGTCTGGCGTTATAGCCACAGTCACAGCATGGGAGCAGCGGCTTTACCAACGCTATCTAGTAAATTACCTATCAGATCTGCATTACTTTATTAAGAGGCAGTTAAGGATTTATCGCGTTGCATGTAATGTGGAAACTTGATGTAATGAATAAAGTTAACTAAATTAAGCCGCACTGTGAATTATGTTATGAACTTAGATTAGGGGGAGAATAGGCGATTAATTTTTGAGGCTTTGTCAGTGTAAAGAAACAGTTAATCACTTGCAGACGATCTTTGCCGCTTCCGCGTATCTCTCGTTAATAATATATTTACTGCGTATATCACTTGGGTTTTCAACCTTGACGCCATTGATATATGAGGATGCGGATGCTTTTAAATAAGAAAGCAGATAAATATAATAATTCCCATTATGCAGAGTAGTATTCCTTGGCAAAAACATGCCAGTATCCGAACAGTTTCCTCAAGTACGTTAGAATGTTATTAAAATAATACATTGCTAATAAATAGATTAATAATATTTTACACATTTAAGAAACTAGCTACACAGAAAGATGTGTAAAACACGACTAAGTTTTATAGCACATAAAACATGTTTAAAATAGGCAACTGGATTAATAATTCCATTAGTATATCGTCACCTTGGAGGTGAATAGTCCTAACCCACAAAATAGGAGAATTCTTCTAGGTCCATTAACAAGTCTCCAAAAAAACATATTTTCAACTGCTGAAGAGATCTATCCAATATGTGGCTTTCACATGTGTATTTTGAAACATTGTATAATAGATCTAACCCACAATATATATCAGTGAATAGTTCTAAGAGACTATTCACTAAAAATAACAAACCCAGTTCTCAAAAATTCTTGTTAGTTGTGAACAGACTTAATCTACAAAAATAACCTTAAAAATCGTTTTTTCGAAACCCTTAATTTATCATTTCAAGTAAAATAATTCCAGAGCAAGACGAAATAGAAAATGGATCCAAAATTAAGAAACTGACTAGGAAGAGAAAGGGAAACGCAGACAAATGGAAACGCAGTGTTCAAAGGTCATTGAGAATGGAAGGAAAAGAGTATAAAAATGGAAACTGCAAGAGGCTAAGACAATCAACAAGTGTGAAGACAAGTGTCTTGCCGTTGTTACCACAATTGTACCACTCATTCTGCAGAGCAGTCTCGTGAAGGTATTTTTAAGGAATTTTGTAATATTGAAACTGAAGAGCTTCCGGATTCCAAAGAAACGAGCCTATACTTCTGCTGACAGTTACAGAAAATTGACGAATGTGGATTCGCTTACCTACAATCACGTATCACAACAAGTGTGCCAAATTTGTTTCTAAAACTGAGTAAGTATTTCTAGAAAAAAAGTAAAGACGTCGATCAGTCTGCCGAAGGAAGTCTGTGGAAACCAGAAACATTATAAGAGCACATATTAAATCCCTGGCATCAGAAAATGCCAGTTTTTATAAAAAAAATCTTTATCAACGAGTTCAACATTGGGTTTCATCGCCCGAAAAAAGACCAGGGTGATTTTTGCAATTTTATAATAATTAATGAGACCCATAAACAGCTCCTGGAATATGATATGAATGCACAACTGTCAAGGAAACAAGAAGTAAGAGATGACAAGGAGATTGAAATGTACGTGCAAACATTGACAATTCTTTTGTATATTACACCATGGACATGGAAAAGATTCTTGTAACTACATCCCTTAAAGTGGGTAAGCTCTATTGAGGAGGATCCAAGTAAAAGATTCTTTAAAGAGCAACTTACCGAGACCGATTTTCGTTCAATCACAGTTGAGAAGGCGAACACTAGGAGGAAATTAGTTTAATTAAGACAGAACATCTTTCTCCTGTATACGAAACCTCTACCAGTGGAAAAATGAGAAGTTGACGGTAAAGATCATAAACTTATCACAGATTGAGAAAGTTTGTGGATAAAGATGTTTTGTGTACAAAATCTAGTTTCACAAAATCTTGTGGTTTTTAAATATTATGATAAACAAAGGAAAATAGCCTAAAATTCTCTATTTTTGAGATATTACTCATTTAAATTAAAAGCAAAATAAAAAAGTTCCCATACGAAACGCGTTTTTTTAATTTACTCAAAACTTTAAAATTGCCATGACACTTTTATCCACTTATGTCTTCAATTGTCAACATATTTTTTAATAAAATCAAAGTAGTAATAGTCAGTATAACAAGTATAGCATGTACCAAGTTCATATTGATAGTGATACGAAATATTAGTTGAATTTATTAACAGTCAAGCATTTGCCTTTAATTCAAGCACGTTTTCCCGTACCCAATTTTCTCGTCTTCTTATATTCAAGAGACGCAACAGCTACGCAGTGGGAGGCAACATATGATAATATATCTGCAAATTTGTTTAAGGAACTCTATTCTTGCGTGACATGGGCAAAAATACATGTCCCCATATTAAATACAAACAAACAATAAATCGCTGACGGTGTCGAGTATTTGAGCAAAAAATGAAATATTTTGTGAATGTGGAAAATTTATGTTTGGCCATGGAAAGTATGCCGCTGTAATGGGCAGTTCAGGGGGCACAGAAAGGGAGAAAAAGTTTTGGAATTTTATTTTTAAAAAAATACAACGAAAGCGCGTCCCGTTTAATAGTTTGCGGTTTTAGATTAGTTATAAATCGCCACTGTTAATCTTGCTATTCGTTATTTTCAACGTTTCGGCTGTTGTGTACAAGCGAGGGATACCAGACCCCTCTAGCGGTCAGTTGCTACTACTCATCAGACATTACTAAGTAAAGTCTTAGTAATGTCTGAGTAGACAAGCAGCGTCCTGCAATGCAGGCACCTAGAGCAGCGACCCTAGCCAAAGGTAGGCTAAACAACATACTGAATGGATTTACAGGTAACAACTACACATAGAACTAATATTCCTACCTGTACGGTGCTTCGGCTGTTGCTTATATCTGAGGAGCAAACGTGTAAATTAAGATAAATCCACTTTTTGGTCGGTGCGTTTTAAAAGTAATACCGACTCATTCGTGTGAGCTCTATCGAGTGAGATCGTCAGATTCGATAAAATCACGATAAATCATGTAGAAATTCAGCTTTCAAACCAACCGTTTCAAGCAAACGTAGAAAAATCCACGAAATGAAATGCTTTGGAACAACAAATGTAAAGGAGTTTCCTATAATATTTTGATACCTCTATCTATGCAGTTCTCTGAACACTAAAGATGCTAAGAAATTAATATGTTTTTAGTCAGCCTGTCATTTGAGTTTCTAGCTGTTGAGGAGGACTATGAAGATGACGAAGAAGCTTGTATTTGTCTTAAGGACTACGTGTAACGTGTTTTGAAAGCCTACATTTTTATATTAGCATAGAAAATTTTAATAATAATTTGTTATAATTCCTGTACAATTTATTATTGGTTTGTTAATTCATTAAAAATCAGTGTTTTGGTATTATTGGATCTCCTGTTTTGGTAGGATGCCTAAGTGAGGGATTAACAATTATTTAGCATTTTTATATAAGCATAAAACTGATTCTACGGGTTTCACAAAAAAACTGATGACAGAAATAAATAGGTTAATCTCTTTTTAATACTACCTAAAAAATTCAGAGTGACACACTTTGTTGTTTTTGAGAAAAAAATTATTATTTATAATGTCATACACTGCATACTTCGACCGGAAACACGGCATCTGCAGGCCATGACAAGTATATGCGGTGTTTTTCCTAAGTAGCGTTTTAATTGCGGGGTTCTTCTTTAGTTTAGCAAATCTTTTTGCAGATGCTAGGTTTAGAATTCTTCGAAAAATATAGCGCGTAACTCTATTTTCGCGCTTAACTCTATTTTCATAATTTTTGCAAATGTGGTGTTTTTCCTAAGGTCGGCAGAATACTAACTGTTGTCATAATTACCTGGTTTATTAAATTAGGTATCATAATAAACATGAAACTGAATACGTGATACGTCACCGCAGATGTTCCTATGGATAAAATCCCGCCATACTGTTTATGATGTATCCATTTTTAATAAATGAATTTTATGCGAGTTTTAATAAGTTGATCGTGTGTTTTCCTCTCCTAATGGAATAATTAGATAAACTCATGAAATATGTCTAACGTGACCGCGTGGATGACTAATTGGATTTTCTTGGTAACTTACCGAAAATTAATATGAGTAAATATTTGTTGTTGCCAATACAATCTAGATTCGTGTTCGTGTAACACAATATTGTTCATTTCTGGACCACGCAAATAAATCTTCCATAGAGAAGATCGATATCGTAGCAAGTAAACATAGTTGCTTAAATATAATTTAAAATAATTTACTGATAATTCCAGGACTTGCCGTATCTGGTACTTTAGGGAATTGTTTTTGTTTTTTTGTTCTAGCAATTGGTCAGCTACGAACTAAACAAGCTTAGTGTGTCGCGATATGCTTTATGAGAGCAAAATATTTACATACTATTTTATGTCCTTTACACCTTCATTGTCACTGTTCATTGAACATAATACTAAACTCTACAATAATCACCCCAGATATTACCCCCAGAGACCTCTTTTGCAGATCGCACTTGCGCCCATCATCGACTTAGGTTAGTAAATTATAACCCTCATGATTTTTAACAGTTTCAGATTTCAACATTTTAACATACATTTACGTCTTAAAGCACCCTGAGTGTAACAGAAGTCTCGCGGCTAGGGAGACTAGGGCTCTTGGATGGGTGACCAGGCAGGCTTGGGGACGGGCTGTGGCTGTCCACCTGACACCTGGGAACACTCAATATCTGCTACGGGCGTGTGGTCCCCGTTAAATTGTAACGAGGACAGAGTGATAAATCTCGGTAAGTCAGAACCATGCAGTCATACATACATTGTAGGAGACTTTGCCACCAAGCCACCCATGATAAATAGGGTGGTTTGAAGAAAAGAACTCTAAGTAAAAATAGGAGGAAAGTACAAGAGGCCTAATGAGGCTTAAGTGCTGTAGTGAAGATGAACCACTACACTTCGACCTATACACATACATACATACATACAGACATACATGACAAAAGCATTTTTCGAATGGTCTTTCAGAAATTGGCTATCAGAACTATAAATAAACAAAATCAGTTTCCATGATAGAGCAAAGTCTGATCATGAGATAAAATCACTTTACACATGCATGCATATTTTGTGTTTGTTTGCCTTTAACATTTATTAGTTACTATATTGTTTTTGTTAAATTGTATATTTTTCGATATAAAAATTAGAGAATTTTTTTTGTCCATCCAAAGTTGTGTCCACTACTTTTTTTGAACGAGTTAAATCGGCTGAGGATAAGGAGAGAGGCGATGTGTCAATTTTAAGGACCTTACCCTGTATATTATGTCCGACCAATTTCCATAGATGCACTATACCTTTCACTATGATTTATTTTTTCACACAATAGTTACTGGCAACGCCAAAAAATAAATATATAGCAGTAATCGAAGCAGGTACGTATACTTATATTAAAGAAAATAGATAAAACCGAATAAAATAAGCCCTGCTGTTTTTATTGATTTCCACTCAAGTGAACATAACTTTTATTGCTCGATGATCACGTGCATATGTGTATCAATCAAACGGAATCTAATTGCCGATAGAATGGAGCCGTATTTGGAGTATAAAAGTTTCTAGGTTTCTAGGTGGTTTTATTATACATGAAGAGATTGGGGATTAATTATTTGGGAAGTAATTTATTGCAACAAATTTCGAAAAATTTGAAGAAAATTATTTTAGCAGTCCACTTTAAATATTGCTTCACACATTTCATAAATCTTCACACATTTTTATAAATTATAATATGTGAACTTATAGAAAAACATTAAGTGTAAACATTTAATTTTATGTGACAATGAGACGTCAGACCCTGGTTTATTCAATTACAAGTATTGTCTCTTTACCGATATGGTGTACAAAAAATATTTGTTTTGTAGAGAGTTTATCACCGTGCGTCTCAACTCTCCATAAGTAATAACATAAACCCGCTTGCCGCTGCTCGCTATTTCGCAGTTTTAGCATCTGTGAAGTAGGTGGCACCACATGACATTAGATGCAGTTTCCTTTGCATAGATTATATAGATATATATTTTAGTTATGGATGTGTAAGGCTAAATGGGAAACGTTATAGTTTATTGACCCAGTCATAAACTATAAAGTATTATTAAAAATAAAATATAAAAACTGGTTAGCGCATTTTATAACCATTGAACCTTCCGCGCCATCTGTGGGGAGGAGCAATATCCATTATTACCCTCCAGAGTATATTGAACAGCGATTACAGTGGGCACTAAAGTTTTGCCTAAGGTAACTGAGCTTAATTAAAAGAGAAAGAAATAAAATTAGTAAGTTCGGCAAGTACCGAAATTATTAATTATCTGTGGACGCCACTGACCGTTGCACAACCAAGTCAGGTGGTTCCCAACTATACTGGGTATCGAACTTACTTCTAGAACTTCCTGTAGTTTGGTGAAAGAAATATAAAAAGCACTATATACCAATATCTAGGTTTATTTCCAAAGTTCCATTGAAGGTTACATAAAAGTTAAATTGGAATCAAATTGCTTGTAAATCAAAGTGCATGTAAGTCAAATTACATTTGAAATGAAAATTTCAGATGTATTTAAGTCGTTCTAATGTAGTATACAAAACTGCATAAAAGTTAATGTGCATTCATAAATGTATACCACGTTAAATCACCTCAAAAGTTAAACTACCTAGTTGTGTAAATTGAAAGTGTAAGTGAAAGTGGACAATAAAATCCGCAAGGCGCAATAAAAAAGGATCCTTTTAAAATATGAATCAGACATGTAGCGATAACAAGTTTTTTTTATGTAGCCAGCTCTCGCAACTAACATGATACGAACTCTTTACCCAGGTAGATTTATTTCTACATAATAGTTCTACATATATAGTAGCGCTTGATATAAATAAGCTAGAACTAAACATTTCAAATCTTAACAGTTTTATTTAGTACTCTCAAAGGCTAGCCCATGGCCTTATATTTACGACGGTATGGAAGCCAGCAGTAGTCCCAGAACAGTGACCTTTATCCGTCCTATTTAATTTCATGAGCGTGCAATTTAGTTTTTTGAGCTGTGAGCTAAACCTCAGTTAACCAGATGATTCAGCTGTAACAGTAACCAAGTGGTTTTGTGATTTTTACCATGGTTTTTTGCCCTGGTAGTTATCTAGAGATTTGCTTGTAACTGAGCTAAGTTACACAAAAGCCTCACACACAGATGTAAAAATGCGATAAAAATGTGACGTCGCCGACAATCAAATTACATTTTTAATTTACTCCATTAGGATTACCTCCATTATTTCACTGGGAATCGTTCCTCTCTCTCCAAGAGGAAACGTAATATGCACGGAGCCTCAGGAGATAAAAATATCACCATTAATTGGCTCGGATTTAATATAGCAAGGGGGGAAAGTTTGGAGGAAATATCAGGCAACGTAATCAGTATAAGACCAGTCAAAGCTGCAGAGATCTACGGCATTGCAGCCTTAATTTCAGTCTTGTCATATACGGAAATGTCAGATAGAAAGGGGGCTGCGACGGGAATAAATAATTTGCAAGGACAGGAATATAAGAGGTATAATATAAATGCTCTTTTGTTGGGTATTTTGTTAGGTATCTGAAATATAAAAATAGATCAGTTAATGGTTGATTTTTAATAAAATTTTATTGCATGAAATACCATATATCTCATACCTAAAGACAAACAACTTGAAAAACACAATCGACGAGATTTTGACCCAAAAAGTATTTTTTGTGCAATCGGACGCGAAGTAGTCCTTCTGTTTGCTGTTTTTGGAATAATGCTTATTATACATTTGCAGATAGGGCTTAATTAAGTTGACTGAACTTTGGCCAGTAATTTTAATTAATTGTTGTTCATCCACTCCTCTAGCCAGGTTACTGACTGAGAGTGGTTTGTTATTTTTATTTCATTTGTATTTAATCCTGTCTTCTCTGTTGCTTCTTTAGTTCATTTCGAAACTTCGTTTTTTCCCACTGGAGTGTTTTTGTATCATCCACTTGATTGTTCTTTGTTTAATGATGGGTTGACTGTTAAGAATAATCTATCAGTTGTTATTCTAGATGAACGTTTAACCATTATAATTTTAAAAAGATGGACTAGACGAATGGTAGGGTTCGTCGTGTTGGGGACCAGCCATTTACTATCGCTCATTTTTTTTCCAACCATTTTTTTTGGAAAAACGGTGTGTTCTCCGACGAGAAAACAATCCAATCGTCTAATAGTGGAAGACTAAGCTTTTATCGACACAGGAATCCAAGATTCGATGAGAATTATACATTGTTTCCTACCAAGAGTGGTCGCTTTTCAATCAGTGAAAAGCTACCACTATTCTAAAAACTCCTCTCAAAATATGACTTTTAAAGGAGTATATTATAATGCCGAACGTAAAATATGAGTCTGATTTGTAATTTCCCGGCCCGGAAATAAATTTTGATACAGTCTGGTGCCTCAGTGCATGTTTGGCGGAAATACATTTTGAATAGTTTTTCGAAACCGATAACAAAATTGCAGTTATATGTAAAATTATTATAGCATCATATAATTCTTCGTTACATGAACAAATGAAGGATGGGCACGTCCCCTTGTGCCCCTTAGGAACAGCCGCCACTGAAGTTAACTACAACTTATATATTAAATATTAAAAATAATCCTCTTTGTTTTAGTCCTACGCCATTATCTTGATCAAAATTTTCTACGTTATTTGGTGGGGCAGTATGTAACAAAAATAAATAGTCATAGGCCTAACCTAAGAGGGGTGTCACGCCCCTTCATTTAAATAATCACCCGGCAAATCTCGACGTTTCCTACAATCGACCTTACCTCCAAAATCCTACAGTCTTCCAAAAATATTTAATATTCAAAAATTACAATAAAAAATAATCTGAAGCTTTAGTGAAATTTAAACTCTAGACATACTCTTTTGACACTGTCTAATAAAAATTTGAGTGCCTGTTTTGAATAGGTTGCCCATTACTTGCAAAGTGTCAAATGTCCTCATGTCAATCTCGACGGAACTCTAAATATGGATGTGGCCATGCAATCAGAGCTAGAAGTTTTAATTGACCACTGCTCAGAAATCTCAAATTTAGATGACGTCATGGAAAACGTGGAAAATTTAAAACGTATTCCTCGGTTGCTTATAAGTTGCGCTGTTTAATATTTACCGCACCTGTCACTACAGCATCCAATGATCTTTCAGTAGACTGAGGTTGGTTAAATATTGTCTTCGGTCTACAATAGACGATGACCTATGAAATTTACTATTAATATTAACGTGCAAAAGAGGAAGAGACATTACCGACAAGACAGATTTATCAAGTGTAGTGGAAAAATGGGCGATCTTAAAAGAACGACGTATTTCTGTCAAATATAATGTATGATTTCTTAATTTTTTGTTTAATCATGTTTTGTTTTAAACATATTGGTAGGTATGCTGACATGATAGAAGTTTATTTTACATATTATGATAAATTTTCATCATATTACGGTTTAGAATAAATATAAAAAATATATATAGAAGTAATAATAGTAAAATATTTGCAATCAAGTCGTCATTTCATTCGTAGACACCCCTCTACCCAAAGTAGCCTAAGCCGGGCTCTGCTTACCCTACTAACATTTCTGCAGTATATGTTATATTTATTATACACCAGCTATATACTGGGTTCCCCATAATAGACTACCCATTTTATATTATTAATAAATTCCCTATGAGATAACTAAATAGGATGTTTTCTATGGGATTATCTTCTGTAGTCTTTGGGATTTAAGTAAATTATGAATCAAGTAGGCTCCTGTCACAAATAAATTTTAATTTAATAATTTCGTGGAACGTCATTTTTCTACGAGAAGTTTGTTAGTTTTCATCAATAATTATTGAACTTTCATGGATCAGTCCAACAACGTGTGTATTGTGTAGAAACTTACATAAGAAGCAATTCGATAGAAGAAGTTAAGCGTGCATTCCGGCGTCAGTCTATCAACAATAGGGGTCACGCGCCAAGTCGTAAAACTGTTAGGTTATGGGTTCGTCATTGGCGGGAAAATGGTTTTGTAAAAAAATTGAAGAAGCCTGGACGTCGAAGAACAGTTCGTACACCAGAAAATATCGAACGAGTTAGAATTTCGTTTACGAGAAGTCCTGTAAGGTCTGCTAATCGACAAACCCTTATTCTAGGAATATCGAAGGGAAGCTTAGATCAAATTCTTCATAGGGATTTAAAATTTCATCCCTATAACTACCAAATTGCACAGCACCTTAGCAATCAAGATAAAGAAGCAAGGTTAGCATTTTGTCAAGAATTTTTGAATTTACATCAAGGAGCAATTCAGTCTCCTAATGACCGACGAAGCAAATTTTTATTTGAACGGCATGGTCAATAAACAAAATTTTAGATACTGGTCAAATGAAAATCCTCGTGAAATCTTTACACAGAACCTCCATAATCCAAAAGTTGTTGTGTGGAATGGAGTAGGATCTTTTGGTATTATTGGCCCTTAATTTTTTGCGGATGAACATAACCGCGCTGTAACAGTAACATCCGAGCGCTACGTTAATATGCTAGAGGCATTTTTCATTCCAGAATTAAATAGATGGATTACTAAACAATGCCTTACTATTCCAGCAAGATGGGGCAACAGCTCATACCGCCAGAAACTCAATGAGGGTCCTGCGAGAAATGTTTAATGGCCGACTCATTTCTCCATTCGGAGATTTGCCTTGGCCTTCGAGGTCCTCCGACTTAACGGCACCCGATTTTTTCCTGTGGGGATATTTAAAAGCCAAAGTGTTTGCGAGTCGTCCAGGTACAATCGAGGAACTGAAAGTCAAAATTCGTGAGGAAGTTGAAGGAATAGACGAAGGTTTGCTACACCGTGTAATGAGCCACTTTTTATCCAATATTAAAAAATGTGTTGAAGTTGGTGGAGGTCATTTAGCAGACGTGATTTTTAAAAGTTAGAATTAAATTAGCCAAATATTTATAAGTTATCATAAATCCCAAAGAGTTAGCTGTAATTTAGTAAAATAAAAAGTTTGTTTTGTTAACTAAAAAAATTTTAATTCAAATATTAAAATTTTCTATTATGGGGAACCCAGTATAATAAGGTGTATACAAAACATTTTTTTGTGCAATATAGGTAATAATTTATCATCGCGGTATTTTCGATTCTGCGTTAATGAATGTTGCTTGTAAATTCAAATGTTTTTTATTTTTCACCTAATATCGCATTTTCATACATCAACAATGATTAATCGCTCGCCTGTATTATGCCCCGTCGTTGATTGGGGGTAAGAACTTCTTCAATCAACGGTCCTGCGATACTCTCAAACGGTCATTAATATCGGAAATAAATTATTTACAGTCGCCGATCTACGTTAAACTGGGATACACAAGAAACTCTATATCTCATGACGCTTAGGATGTTTATAAGAACGGAATAATAAACGACTACCATCCTTTAAATATTCTGTGTTCTCTTGATCCCACTGCTATTGCTTCTTATAAATATCGCTCGCCTCGATTATTTCCTACCGCTCCTGCAGGATATCTATCATAATATTCGTTTTGGACATCATCATTCAGTGTCAAACATGATACCACTGCCCTAGTTCCCTTTCCACGTTATGAGTATTATAGTTGCTTGTATATTTTCGCTAGCTATTTTCCTATATTTGCATCAAGTCTTAATAGAATAGGGCTGAAGCCTTTGAAAATGGTAAAAAGTGAAAAAAAATAATAGTAGGGTGAAACCCATTGGAATCGGAAGAGAAACTCGAATCCGATTTTTTTGTAATCATTATTATGTACAATTTTACAAGGGCATATGTCCAGGGATAATGTTACAGGGCATATTCATCTTCAAACATGGCTGGGTAACGATCTGACAGCAACAGATTGGGGCGAGAAGCAACATCAACATTTACAGAAAACGAATTAACTCCGGAAATATTGCTCAAACTATTTGCTGCAGCCGTGAAACTGGATGTAACAGTTTAAAATGTGGCTGCCTAAAATTGTCATGGTTCCGAAAAATGTGGAAGAAAAAACCTACAAGGAAGTTAATGATTCAGATGAAATTCTAGATGAAGAACCAATGCAGACTGGAACTAATATTCAAGATGAAGACGGTGATGGTCTTGAAGATTTGGAAGATCTATTAGAAGATAAGTGATTAGAGTTCAAGATAAGGTATTTATAAATAACAAGATTAATGTATTTTTAAATTTAATTTTCTTGTAATTTTTATTTTTATTTTATTTTATGTCACAAAATTTATAGATTTGTACATTTATTTAGAAATTATTTTAAAAAAACCTGCTCTATCGCCAGTCATTGACAGTTAAATTCTTCATCGTTACAATAATTGACAACCCAGTAATTGACACACGTATAAATGTAATAATTTTATTTAACTGAGCCTCAAAACTTCTATTTCCTATGAAAAAACATGTCTTATCCTATCATCACCCACTCCTTGCAGCTCGGGTTTAGATAGTTTCGTTATAATGTCATCAAAACTTATATTAGAATCATCACGTTCAATTAGTTTAAAACACATCTTTCATTTAAAGATTTAAGAGACACTACTAAATGTTGGGTATTCGCTTTTTTTCAGAAATTTTTGAAAACCACATTGTCCACGTTAAATGGTGACAACCCACAGGCTTTAAAGCAATAACCCTTCTAATAAGGACAAAGTGCTTACTTTAAATATCATGGTGACGTCACGCTCTGGGGGCTTAACCCAGATGGAGGCTAATATACTCTCTAAGCTAATTCAACAGGCTTGCCTAGGTCGGTCGAAGCGACGATGCCAGAATGTGTTCCAGTGCGACGCTTCTCTGCCTATATATTGTACTGTATTGAGAATGTAAACAAATTAGAATGTAAACAAAATAAAGTAGCTTTCTTATTAGTCAATTATCAAATCAAATTGGCCGTAAAAAGTCGCCGCATTAAGAAGCAAGCAACTAACAATTCTCGTGTCAATTGTAATTTGGCAACCCTGTTAACGATGTTTTGTTTTGAGTTTTAGTATAGGACGCCGCCATGTGCCAACAAAAACACCTCTAGTCTAGAGGGGATATTGTTTGAGGACGAAAATGTTTCACAAGAAATTGAATTTATATCTGAATTTATATCTGAACTTAAATTGCGAACATTATCAAAAGAACCTTATAGATATTCCACTACCACTATGGTTTTTTGTTCAATTGTATATACAATTAGTCCTCATGCATATAGGTATTTACGAAATCGTGGACATATAATTTTGCCCCATCCCGAAACAATCAAAGGAGTCTGTAAGGGTTTTCTAACTGATCTTCATATTGATGAGAAGAAAACTTTTTTAACATATGCACAAAAAATCTTTAAATATTTAAAAGATCAAGACAAATATGTTAGTTTACTAATGGATGAAATTCACATTGATCCATATTTAGATTATAAAGGTGGTAATGTTGAAGGAGCTGCAATAAATAATAACGATTCGTTAGCGACATCTGCGTATACATTTATGATTACTAGCATTTGTTCAAATTTTAAAGAAGTTGTTCATATTGCTCCTGTGTCTAAAATTAATCACGAATTACTTTTCAGTTTTCATAAAACAATTAACCATCTAGACTCTAATAATTAGACACATCTAATCTTGACTGTATTTCGAAACAGTTAACAGTTAACCATTTAAATTATTCTTTACCTGTGTTTATCATAGACTCCGATAGATTTATGCCGTAATATCTTTGTTTAGTTTGATCTCCAAAACTACATTAAAACGATTTCAGACATACCTACCTAAATAACTACATAAAGCCCGCAATAACATAAGTATCTCATAGGCCTCGGGATGGTGACGTCACGAAGCAGCACATTGTCCTTGTATTAGAGGTGTTGTTGTTTAAAACTATTTTGGATTACCTTATTTTTTCCAAAGCTTTTTCCAATATTGGTCCAAAATTTTCTTTTCGTAATTTACTGCCATGGTTTTCCATATGCCAATCCCTAACAGCATTTTTCCAACATATCTTCAACGGTCAATTCTGCATCGAATTTGGAAATAAGGCGAGGAGTTCTATTCCATTTTGGGAACAAAATTGGGATAAATATAAAGTCATATGTGAGACGTGACCATCTGTGAAAAGTAGTAGTTTCGCCATTGAATATTTTGAAGTATTCATCAACTTTGAGATAAAACCTCTGACGTCTTTTCACCTTCACTAAACTTAGTCTACAAACTATAACTACCATTCGAAATAGTTTCTTCGGGACTGCCTTCCATTTTATAATATTCGGTTAAGTTGCTATGATAATTTGCTACTGCTGTCTGCTTTTTGCTTCGGAGTATATTAAGGAGGGATATTATAGTAGAGCGAAATGGCGACAAAGCGACGAATCAGTGGGCCCAGCAGGTGTTGGTGTTCTGTGAGTAAGCTCTTTAACTTTTTAGTTGACCGCTTTTAAGCCAGTGTGGTGTTTTTTATCCAAAGTTGAGGGCGTGATGTATATATTGTATTTTACTTGAGCGCACACAATATAGAAATAACAATAAATATTAATCTGAAAGTTAAGTATAAGTGATCCTAGATGTTTAGGGTAGTGAGTGAAATAGATTTAGTTATTGTTCCTGACCTAGGCCCGTCGTACTTCTGCATCTATTTAATTTTTTTTCCGTTCTCATGAGCATTAAAAATGATCTCATGCACTAAAGGGAACGATTGCAAAAACGTTGATATCTAATAATTTACAATTATATTGATTTCTCTAAGTTGGCGGTTAGGTCGAGTATTTATTTTTAAACTACGACATCGTTGCAACACCAACAACACCTCTAATACAAGGACAAAGTGCTGCCTCGTGACGTCACCATCCGGAGGCCGAGATACTTATGTTATGACGGGCTTAATGTAGTTATTTAGGTAGGTATGTCTGAAATTGTTTCAATGTAGTTTTGGAGATCAATAAAAAGATCAAACTAAACAAAGATATTACGGCATAAATATATCGGAGTCTATGAAAAACACAGATAAAGAATAATTTAAATGGTTAACTGTTAACTGTTTCGAAATACAGTCAAGATTAGATGTGTCTAATTATTAGAGTCTAGATGGTTAATTGTTTTAAGAAAACTGAAAAGTAATTCGTGATTAATTTTAGACACAGGAGCAATATGAACAACTTAATTTAAATTTGAACAAATGCTAGTAATCATAAATGTATACGCAGATGTCCCTAACGAATCGTTATTATTTATCGCAGCTCCGACAACATTACCACCTTTATAATCTAAATATGGATCAATGTGAATTTCATCCATTAGTAAACTAACATATTTGTCTTGGTCTTTCAAATATTTAAAAATTTTTTGTGCATATGTTAAAAAAGTTTTCTTCTCATCAATATGAGGATCAGTTATAAAACCACTACAGACTCCTTTGATTGTTTCGGGATGGGCAAAATTATAGGTCCACGATTTCGTAAATATCTATATGCATGAGGACTAATTGTATATAAAATTGAGCAAAAACCCATAGTGGTAGTGGAATATCTATAACGTTCTTTTGATAATGTTCGTAATTTAAGTTGATCAGAAATAAATTCAATTCCTTGTGAAACATTTTCGTCCTCTATTTTTAAGTTTTTAAGTACATTGGACATAAAGTTCAAAACATGATTAAGCTTTGACATGTCTGTATGTATGTTTGAAAATGTATTTCATGTAATTCTGTAAGTTTTTCGTCTTTGCTTTTTCGATACGATATTTTTTTTGACAAGTATTTGGGACAGTTCGGAAATTTACTTGGTACGCTAGTTTCTTTTAACCGGGGTAAAACTAAAATAACAGAAACGATCTCACCAGTTTTTGTATCCTATTGGGAAATTTTGTAAATAAAATCTTCCTTTTCAAAGTGGCACTCACACACGCGGGAGTTGTCACTCGGCACATAACTTTCACGGGGAATTGCAGAGAGCTATTTTCTGCGATTCTCCTCGTCTCTGGGAAAACGAAACACCCGAACTTTTCTACTGGTTTCGTAATTCCCTTTACAACCGGGAACACAACACTTTTGGGGCATTATGATATAATACCGCAACAAATAAACCGTTAAAAAAGATCAAGAATCGATTAGGAACTAGGCAAGCGTGCGTGTAATAACAATATCCCCTCTAGAGGTGTTTTTGTTGGCGCGTGGCGGCGTCCTATACTAAAACCCAAAACTAAACATTGTTAACAGGGTTGCCAAATTACAATTGACACGAGAGTTGTTAGTTGCTTGCTTCTTAATGACTTTTTGCGTCCAATTTGATGTGATAATTGACTAATGAGAAAGCCACTTTATTTTGTTTACATTCTAATTTGTTTACATTCTAAATACAGTACAACATATAGGCAGAGAAGCGTCGCACTGGAACACATTCTGGCATCGCCGCTTCGACCGACCTAGACAGCCTGTTGAATTAGCTTAGAGAGTATATTAGCCTCCATCTGGGTTAAGCCCTCAGAGCGTGACGGCACCATGATATTTAAAGTAAGCACTTTGTCCTTATTAGAGGGGTTATTGGCCGTACCCGCAGTAGACTTGCACCGTTTCAAAACTTTGGCAGAATGTGTCAGTCAGTTGTTGTCTCCTGTCTCTAGTCTTCATGATTTTAATATACAAGTTGTAGGTTAAGTATTATATTTACATACATCCGGACGAGTGGTTTCAACAAACATTTGATTAGTACAATACTGATTTGATTCACATGGTTTATAACTAGGGCGTAACCGCCAACTTGCAAGATTTGAAGAGTAATGATTTGTGTTCTTGTCTCACCCTCTGTTAGACGTAAAAATATACCTACAGGATCCCCGCCATTAAGAGATGTGCCATTTTTCTTTCTCTACTGCTGTTAGCATAGCTATATTTCTTCATTAAATCCATAAATTTACGATTTTTTTCCTTTGTTTCATTTACGTCTTCTCATGATTTGTTTCCCTTGTCGCTTGTCCTGTAATTACCAGTTCCTGCCTTGTCTTTATTTAAATTAAACAGTCATTATAATATGTATTATATTAAAAATTACAAATATGCATTAAGACTGCGTAGAATAATAACAAGCAATTTAAATTAGGTACTAAACAAAGGCATTCCGATATTGTCGAATAGAATCTGAACCAATCAACGGCAATTCGACAAAAGGATGCATCGGAATAATAATCGTCCTGGGGAGACCTGTGTTATTGACGAACGGAAATAAAAACACGTCAACTCTAAAGAAGAATAATAAGTCAATATATTTTACAGGGGTTCGAGTCTCCGGATTGATCTCGTAATTACATGATGAATTTCAATACAATTATCTGGTCCCCTTTATTCCAGAACGCAAACCATTGGAATATACAACAAATGAAAACAAAGCGGAATGTAATTAATTATAAGTGGACGCCCTGAAAAGGATTGGAACCTTTGAAGTGAGACACTGAGGCGGTTTTCCACAAATACCAAAATTTTATATCCTAGACGCGTTTCGCCCACCATGTCGACATCATCTGGAGATGATTAAAATTAAACTAACACTAATTTAGTGTTGTTTTAATTCTAATGTCACGAAGTGACATTCTTAGTGTTCTCAGTGCCACTAAGAGCATAAGCACACCCACCCAAATGTTTTTTTATTTCCGGATGAAGGAAAAATTTTACTGTTATTCCTATATCCTTAAAAATCTGCTAAGAGCATTGGTATTCAAGGAAATGGCACGTCAAGCCGATATTGGACAGGCAACCGGATGGCGAGTGGTAATCTGGGCCTTTGAGCAGTACAGAGCCTCCTCGCAGCGGGCAAAGTGATTTTAAGCAAATATGAATCGTAGAAATTCATTTCTTTTTCGTATAAGTGTTTATATTATAGTCCGAACTCAGTTCTGTTTATATAGCATATTTTCCGTACATATATCGGTACCGCGAAGTTCTAGAATCGCCACTGATAAGCGGTGATGATCGCACCGAGATTCTCCTTCTACGATATGCTCGTAGGGGCGGGGCACCGCATCGGATAGACCAGGCGAAGAGGCAAATATTATAAATGAGTTAAAAGTTGAAACCAATGACCGGTGGAAGCAGCAAATGCAGCGGAATAAAAGTGAACAAAGCGAAACGATAGAAATTAAGTGTTAAAGATAAATGATAGCCATTTATCGTTCTATATTTTATGATTGAAATATTTTACCGATGCTTTGGACTTAACCAAATGTGTTGTTATTTTACTATAGTTAAACAGTAAATACCGACCAACACATAACCGATTTTTAGGATCAAAACAGTTTTCCTCCCGCTTAATAAAAGATTGCTCGTTCAAATCAAGTGCAACAAGGTACCTGTAGTATAGGTTGTGACATATACGTCCTTTCGATGGTATCTGAAGCAACCTCCCCGCGTAAAGGTAGTCGGGACTGCAGATGACACGTCCTTTTCGATGGTATCTAAAACAGTCTCAAAAGGGTACCTGTAGTCTATGAAAGACACGTCCCTTTCGATGGTATCTGAAGTTGTCTCATCTGGCAACAATTTTGTATTGAAAAAGCTCTAGAATAGACTGTGGAAGACACACCGTATCTGAAACTGTTCCCTTCAAAAATCAATCAAGACTACAACCTTTCGAAATGACACTTTTTGATTACTTTATCGTTTGTATCCAAAAGACTACTCATTCTCATCCTCAGAATCAGAATCATAAAACAGAAAAGAACTAATCCTTGATTCTAAGAGTCGGAAAAGATAAAGATTTTGATAAAGAGCTCCCCGAAAACTCAACCGATAAACCATAATTTCCCTAACTGCTTTTATTGTTGCTTTCTCCCCACGTAGCATATTGCTTTTATTATTGCCTTTTACCCACGTAGCATACTGTTTTTATTATTGCTTTCTCCCTAAGCACGCAAACTGTTATTTTATTATTGCGTTATCCCCACGCACGCACGGTAAAAACTGTTTCCACCTATATTAACCGCTGTTAGTGTTGCTTGCTATAAAACCTTGCTAAAAAATGTTAAACCAATAGCGTGTCCCACTGTAGAAGGTAATAACCCTATTCCCTGTAGACCTCTGGACATTTCCGATCTCCAGCTTGTAGCTATTTGTCTCCATTGGGTTGTCCTTGGGGGTAACGCCCAAATGGGCAGGGGCGGCGATATGGGGGTGGGGAAAAATAGAAAAATTTTTGAAAAAGCAACCGGATAAAAATGCAGTAGCATTGAAGGTAATACCCTAATTATATATTAAAAATTTTTTGCCAGCCGAAACACACGGGCCGTGTTTGACCTAACGAATAAAAAAAACAAGAAAAAAAGTTATGAGGCAACCGCTTCAAAATTGGTGAGCATACACCAAACTGGGAAAAATTTCCATCCGATCCTGATGGGCAGTTTCGGAGAAACAACCCCTCAAAGTCGCCGATACACCCTTTTTTTCGATTGTTTCAACAATAATTAAAAAAACACACTAAAAATTATTGAAATCGGATGGCGTTCGAAATTTATACTGTCCTAAGTACAGATAATAGTGTGTATCAATGCCATCCGTTTTTTTCTTAATTAACCCCTATTTAGCCACCCTCCAAACCTCATTAAAATTACAATAATGCCATAATTACCGCTGCACAAAATTGTTGAAAATCCTTTTGAATGAATATTTACCGACTGCTTGGACTTGTGTGCATGCTCACTATCCATTTAGACCCCCACCCTACCCCACCAACCTTTAGGATAATGTGGGCAACCGGACAGGGGGATGATTTTTGAAAAAATCACATATCACAAAAATCACATAATAAGCATGCACAGACTTTTTAAAAGTCCAACCAACCACGCTATTATTTTGCCTCAACATCAAATCTACTCATGAATAGACTGATATGAGAGGTGACAAAAAATTATTATTTCATGCAAATTTTAATGTTTAATGTAAAGTGAGTTTAATGTTTTTTTGTTGCAGTTCAATTTGCAGCTGGAGTGTTGTTGAGTATAAAAATTAAGAATCGTAGAAAAAGTATGAATAGTGAGAAAGACCCTATCGCGAGTCGAGTTATAAAAAAATTAATTGGTACTATTGATCCATGTCCAATGATGAGGCAGGGATTGATGCAAATCATCCCCATCCAGCATTCCAAAACTACTAAACTAAAATAAGTTCCTTAATGTCGATCTGCCAAATACAAGTGTTCGCCTTCCTGTTATTGTTAGGAATTGTTAGGAATGAGGCCGGCAATTTGAAAATTCGGTCAAGTTCCACTGGAATTTAAAGCATTCCTCTCTCGCCAATTATTGCTGTCTTCTTCGACCCGGAAGAGACCCTCGCCCACTCACCAACGCCCTATTTATCCATAATTTCCTCTCATATTTCTCGCGCGAACCTGGATCAGAGCATACTTTAACTGAATCTGTCTGTCTGCTTTTGCCAGGCTCAAATAACTCAAAACCTTTAGGAATTAATATGAAACTTATTAAAGCATAGATTAAAGCAGATGTGTTTGATTACACAAAATGGTAACAAAAGCAGTCAGCTATTTCAACCCTTAGTAGCAACCACCTCAACTATAATTAGTGTGTATTTATATTATTTATGTAGTGTATTTTAGTAAATTATGTACTATATTTTATATTACCTATGCCAAATTACACAGGTAGTGCCAAAACTGGCAAAGACTCATAATGAAGTGCGCCTTGAAAATTTTTAAAATTTCAAGGTCACGTGTTTTCCTGGCACTTACCCACAGTAGTTGTAGATTACTTCTAACGTCCTGAGATGTAATCCTATAGAGAACTCCTAAAACTACTTAATGTCTTTATGTCTATTTAAAAAAAAGTTATAAAATTAATTTAATTAACATACGCGATGAAAGTTTTTAACGTTGGTTCTAAAGTTTGCGGTAAATAACTCTATCCTTCAATAAATGAAGCTCAAAATAATGAAACATGGGTACACAGAGCAGAAGTCACGAAGCAAAGCGAAGAATTGAAGAGAAACTAAGACTTGAAGTAAGAAGCCTCAGTGATGTAAAGCGGCTTCAACAGTGGCCCAGGCGATGTTATTCAATCGACAGTGAGGGCTAATGCAATTTCATAATTAACGAGGTATTGAATCCGACTGAGATCGCATATGTTGATTATCAAAACCACAAAGACACATAAACAGTGACCTCACTAAGAATCCCAAACTACATGGAAAGTAACAACTTACTTTATTTAATAGGGAAGCACGTTAAACTTCCAAAACGAACAGGCACTACACGCAGCTAAAGCAAGCTGATCAAGACCGAAATAATTGACATTTGTCTTGTCACAGAGTTAGCAACCTCGCCTCGCACGAGCCACAGAACAATAGAAAAGCAAGACTAAAGAACAAAAATAGCACAACTGATTCGCAACTTTATTCCACTAAGAGATGTCATTAACAATCCATGATAAATCGATAATGCCGCAAAGAAATCTGTAATAGCTCATACCTTAGTCTCAATCACGAATAATAGAGGGCGCGCATAGTCGCTTTTATAATATACCTATCAGAGAATGTACCTACAACAAAGAAGAGGGAAAGAGCCAATAGGAATATTTTCTAAGAGCATTTCACGTCAACTCAATAATATATTTTAGTGACAATAAGGCAACCAATATTTTTAAGATGTCATGATAATAAAAATAGGATTGCTCTATCACGTATCCGATCTGACCGCAATGTAGAAGTCTTAGAACTACATCACTGCAGTGTCTAGTCTACGAATATAGTGTGTTAATCTTATATCACAGAAACATTGGGTAAAATCTTGAGGGTAGGTATATGATTGGATTTTATAATATCCAAGATGAAACTGCGCATACAAAGTCCTGCATGGGGCTCCTCGTTATTACATTTTTATAGTGCCAGTTTGAACTTTCTACATATTGTAGTTTAGGACCTAACTTCCAGCCAACTTCCTAAGCCATTCATTACCAGGCGTTAGACTGTAAATTTAAAATGTAATTTAAGTGTACCTTATTTGTCGTTTATTTAATTTGGTTTCCATGTCAAGCGATTGAAGGGGTTTCCTTGGAGTTTGTTACCAAGTTACGGTTAAGAATTACCAAGCTAAGATTGCTATTACTGATTTGATGGGATGCTTTTAAGATTTATCTGGGATTGGCAAGAAGGACTTAGTCGCCTAGTAAATGCGTTTGATCATAGCTCCTAGACTTGAATGAGGTTTTCTAAAGTGTGATTGTATGGTGTTAGGTACTGTTATAGGTACTCATAGCTCACTAATGAGCATAATAAAGGTACCAATTAACGCATAGGTATATTAATTTATTTTATATTATATTATTATATTATTAACTAGCAGCAGAAAATACAATGTTCTCAATACTGTAGCAGATTAAACGGTAGCTAATAATTCATTTTCTTTTATGATGTGTCGCTATTTAGGTTTATATAAGGAATAAGATAGAGGAGAGTTGAGGACTTGTATATAATACAAAATTAGGATCTGTTCTAAAATTGAGAGTCTTACTAAACCTATGGGCACCACCAGGGCAGGATAGGGGTGTAATATTTGACATTGAATGATGATGTCCGTATGGGTTTTATGATGGATATCCTGCAGAAGCGTTAACGAATAATCGAGGCGGGCTATATTTATTAGGGATATCCATAAGGGAGAATATTTATATTGGCCTGTTGACAGTGCTGACCATAGTAGAATGGGCGTTATCGAATATATGAAAAAATACTTTTTACCAGCGAGGCTGAAAGTTTACTTAATGTTCCCATCTTTAAATATTGTTCCTAACTCGTGCGGAATATATCTTTCTCGCACTGGAAGTAGCAAGCTTTGTATCGTTCGGGAAAGTATCACGTTTCACAGCAGTTAGGAAAATAACTATTTAAAACGATCAGATTCAGATTATTGGTCCATAGAGAAAAATATATCTTTAAATATCAAAACCAATCCCTACCAAATACCAAAAAATTTTACTACTGCAATTATTTCAGTAAAAAAGTTGATTTATTAAATTCCTATTACATTTATGTCATAGAAAATCTCATAATATATAAATATACATGTAAATCATACTATTGAATTTAGATACTTTATTTACTTTCATTATAATATTTTTAAATACATTAATCTTGTTATTTATAAATACCTTATCTTGAATTCTAATCACTTATTCATTAGTTTTGGTCTCTTTATTAAGAAAATTAAATTTAAAAATACAGATTTTTTTCAATTTTTTTCTGCTAATACTGTCAGGCGTTACCTTATTCCCTGTAAATAGTAATTGTAAAAATTTGTTTCTGTATTTTTATATTTGTGAAAGGGATTAAATATATTTTTAAATTTGCCTTTACTTTTCTATTAAATGTTTAAAATACTACAAGAAGCAGTTTTAAATTTGATTAATGATTGATTTTGGGTGAGAAAATACCTAGTAATATAATATTTATCAGGTTTGCGAAAAATATGTAAATTAGGGCCTATTGCATTGGGATGCCTGATTCGTGTCATTCAATTCTTCTCGTAGATATATAAAATTTGTGAAACCTAGGAAAAATGTTGTATGAAATAGGTACGTTGGGAGACACTATTTTCGTGAGAAAGAAGCGTTGAAGACTTAGAAAAAATGTTGTATTAGAAAGTTACATGAATAGCTATTTTCTACGTTCATGCAAAAACCAAAAAGTACTTCATTTAGGTGGCATTAATGTCATGACATTAGGTGAAATGGCATGATCTTTATGTCAAAATACTGTAGCAGAATAACAGATAAGTGCAATAAAAATTGTATTGCACTAGTGCAATAAAGAACCATTTTTTGCATTAAATATGGTTCAATAAAATATTGTTTTTTGCGTGAACGTAGAAAAACAAAATATATGCACGATATATAATAACGCAGACTGGCAATTTCTACTGCAGAAACATTATACGAAACATAAGCTTGCTCATATCATATTGTAATAAATTTGGCTAGGTATTTCATTTAGGTACTATAAACCTCGACGAGAATGTTCACTGCCGAGACAAAGTCAAAAGTTCTTGTTCATTGTTCATGTGGTTAAGTTTGTGTCTTATTCATATTACAATAATGGTATCTACTTAGCGAAATTATGTAGTTTCATTGATTTTACGTCAAAGGAATATACCAGACAGTATGTCGAAATAATTAGTCGAAATCAAAAACAGACCAATTCTATATTATTAGAAGTTTACGTTTTGTAAAACCTTACAAATTAACGCCAGGGGATACATTTTCATAAATTTCGTATATATTATACTTGCATTTAAAATTCTGTCAATAGAGGTAGTTTCGTCCGACGGAGGAATTAACAATACTTTTGTTCTAATGTTTTAAGTATGTACATCGCTCCTAAATGAAATTTTGTTATAAAGATAAGGAGTTTTTGTGTGTCACAATTTATGAGGAGTAGCTGTAGCTTGGAGACATTTTCAATTTAATATATTTAGACAGTTAAGATCTGGAAATTATCTCTAACTTCGATCCAAATAATGCTCATAGACAGAGACACAGTAATGACTAGACTTCAGATATAGTTAAATTAAATAGTCAATTTTCATCGTACGTTTTACATTTTCAATATAGTTTTCAATATTTAAATATCGTTTTATGGTTTTGTTTTCATATTATTAGATCATGAATATCGTGCAGATCGTAGTTAATTTTATGATTGGCTGTATAGCATACACATGAATAGTAATATGTTCAATATGTTTGGCAAAGTGATTGATATAATTGCTAAACAGTACTGGTTCTAATATGGAACCTTGGGGGATATCTGAGGATATTTGGGCTGGGATAAAGATATCAAATAGTTGATCATAGGCGACAAATTCCAATATTCTTTCAAGTGCATTGTATTTGTAGGTGTAATTTCTGACGCTAATATAATATTTTGAATTTCTGTAACTGGATTTTCAATTTATTATGAAGTTTCTTACGTTCACCCATTCCAGCTTGCCACTAATAACACTCCACATTATGTTTCACATTAATGCAAACTTATAATATTTATCTAAAATAATATTCTAAGTGCTCTTAACTTTCTTTTCGCACTTTTTATGTGAAAACTCGTGTATTCGTACTTAATTGTGATATTTGAATAAATAGGTGCATCAGAACAGAATAATTCCCGACAAATCCACTGAGACTCACCTCGTCCTACTGCCACAGCGCACTAGACAACTACTTAAATTAATTGAATCATGATCGAATTAGAGTAGCAATAAAGTACAAATTGCAATCTAGGGTCACACGGGGAGAAACTCGAACCTGGCGCGAACAACAAGTACCGCTAGCTTGCGGAGGTGCTTCCAGTTAGACGTCGCGACGCGTTAGAAGTGATAAAACTCTGCTGCTGATTCGAAAATCTCCAGCGTGCGCAGGGGGTTTTGAAAATGTATCGAGTGTAATTATTTCGAGGTACAAATATGCCGTTGAAAATGCGTATCGACCATGCAGTTAAAGGGTTGTGGAGTCCCGTGGGAATTTCAGTGAGTACGCGTTTTATTGGGTACCTTACATATTTTTTTTGGAACGTGGGTGCGTTTTAGAGGATTATTAGATAATGCAAATGTCAATAATATAAATTCAGTAACTGTTACAAGCTTTTATTTAACTTGCAATGTTTGCAGGTATTAAAGCTTTGTTACAATTGTCCCGTGGTTTGTTACATTTGTCTCCAGTGGTGGTACAAATGTAACACATACCATTCACATACAAATGATTTATTTGTTTGGTAAATAGTTTGATTAGTATATTGTTGTCTTTAGTATAATAAATTAAATACCCAAGTCAATTATATACCCAAATTTTAAAACATAGATTTAAATGCATAAAAAGTAGTGCTGTATCGTACTGAAATTGTTACAATTGTCCCCGGTCTCCCCTAAGTATGTTTGTTCGGGTCAAATAATAATAATAATAATGTTTATTTGCATAAATAGTAGATTATAAAATATGAACAATGTATATATGTATATAAATGTTAGACAGTATTATTAACTAGCTAAATCTGAAAACAAACAATTTAAATTCATAATAATATGCAACAATAATAAAGTACACTAAATACTTATAAACACATAAAATTACAAATAAACAAATATACTCAATAAGTGACTTAACACTTGTTTTGAGGTAAGATAAAATAACTAAGATAAAATAGAACTAGGATAAATAATATAATATGATACCACTAGCATGAATTACAATATAGACATTAATTAAAATATATTATACATTAATAATAAAATAAAATCTGATTTTTAATTGCTGACAAAATAGGTCTTACTATCGTAGAATTAAGCTAGAACATGTAAATTAAGAGATGGGGACAGGGACAATAGTGACATTTTGGGTGTTTGCCGACTTGTCATTATCTTTATGAACATAAAACAAATTTCATTTACGGTACATGCAAAATAGTAATTCGCTATTGTAAAAACAAATTAGAAACACATAATTTAATAGTAATAAATGAGTAGATACGCTTGAGACAAGAAAGTTAAAGTTACCAGAGAATCTCCCAGTTACTATTAAAGTACGAGTTGCCGTAAGTTGGGGTGTTAAAGCAACTGCTCTGTTCATTTATTCCAACATTTATTCCAACATTCTACTTTCAGCCAACTAACAGAGATAGTTGCCACAGTTTATCCAGAGCACACTTTTCTACGCATGATCAAACCAACTTTACCGCCATGCTTCAAGTTTCTCATATCATTTTGTATTGCATCGTGAGCCGTGAGGGAGGGGCAGTGGTGTTTTATGGTTATATACGTTGTGATTATTGTGTTTTGTTTGACGGACATTGCTATGAATGGAATTGCGAAATGTACTGATGACTGGATGAATGGACCAATGACTGATCAGACCTTTGTTCTATATTTTTTAGTGGTGTATCATTTTGAGTATATATTCATTTTCACATTACTTAAATACTTAAATGTAATTCAGGTATAAGTATAACACTTATGACATTTTTATTTTTTTAATTATTAGATTCTTAAGCTTTGTATTACTGCAATATAAGTATGCAATATTTATGGTATATATAATATATTAGAATTTTCAGGATTTCTGAACTCACTTGTAACTACTGGTGAAGTTCATTTGCAGCAACTCCGGTGATAGTTGATTTAATTCGAGGAGTCAGTAAATATTACTGATGTGGAATGTCACCATCGAAATTTATCATTTTGCAGCAACTAAAAAGTTTGTTTTTAAAAATGTTTTTTACTATCAATTTATTTTATCAATACCCCTTCTGAATCAGTAAGCAATATTCAAATTAATACTAAATATTATATTCGTATAAATGCATCCAAAAAAAATACAAACTCTACATGTTTTTGCAACTATTTACTTAATATGAGCTTCTGAATCTATTTAATACCGAAAAATAAAAAATCTACATGCACTGATGATATAACTCTTCGTCTTCGTGTTAAAGATACGTTGATACGTTAAAGGTTTTGTTGGTACATAACGTAGTTTACTTGAGTTGGATCTCTTCTTTCCCGACAAATCATTGTCAATACTTTGCCCTCAAATACCAAAATGATAATCTAATATAATATAATAATAATAATAATAACAATGTTTATTCATCTTTGATACAATAATGGTATAATCTATAATACAAATTATAGGAATAAACATTAGTAGGTAATCACAGAAGTATCGATAGATACTTGTACGTGTCTGTTTTTGTAGTTATTATAAGAATGTATATGTTGCATTTCTCTAGGGATAAGAATATACAATCTAGGTACCAGGTAAGTAGTACATCTTTGTCCAATTGTTTTCTCACAACGAGGGTATAATATAGTCTCAGGTCGGCGTGTATTATAAGGATGTTCATGGGGAGCTAAACTAATTTTGCCTTGTTTCAAAAAAAGCATTATTCTTAGAAAATACAGCTGCCTTAAGTCGAATATATTAGATTCCCTATATAATGAATTACTAGGATATAAAATATTTCTCTTATATATTATTCTTAAGATCCACTTTTGTACAACATGAACATCATAGAGATAACAGTCATACACACCTCCCCATCCTACGATACCATACGTTAATAACGATTGTATTAAAGAAAAATACATAATTCTCAATTGCTGAATATTCAAAAAATCTCTTAAGTATTTAAATTTAGGTATCAAACCCCTTATCCTTCCTACAAGCTGTTTCATTTGTAACTCCCACCTCATATGTCTGTCAATATGAACACCCAGATATTTTACTGAAGAAGATTCAAAAATTTGCATATTGTGACCTACGCTTAAAGGACCCAACGCAGGGAGACCTGTGTTATAAGAAACAAAATGTAAGTACATTGTCTTTCCATAATTTAAGGTCAGCTTGTTATACTGCAACCATTTAACAATTTCTGGAAACTCATTTTCTATTTCTCTTTTTAGGTTTAGCCAGGAAGATGACGTATATATAACAGCTGTGTCGTCAGCAAAACTAATAATCTTACCACGTGTCTTAAGGCTCAAATAATATCAAATTATATATCTGAAATTAACCCGGTTCAAATGGGCGTCCCACAAGGTCCCGTATTGGGTCCGATCCTATTTTTGTATTATTTTTTTAAACCAGCTGGAGATTGCTACGTCTCGTCTGTAATTCATCATATATGCTGACGATATTTCGTTATTAATCTCTGATAAGCGTATCTATTTGATTGAATTGTAAAATCGGACTTTATCGTAAGAAAATCATGCAACAGTCAACGTCCAATAATAGCGGTTTCTTACTGTTTATTAATGGAAATAGACATTCCCCTAGAATTAATCTTTCGAGATAGACGAACCTTCAAAGCCCAGTGTTTGGAAGCATCAACCGCAAGGAGCTGGTTAGGATCGTTATAATTTGGATTTAGATTACAATTAGTGTTCAATTAAACTCTGCTACGCTGAAAACACATCAATTAATGTAATGATTGGCTCTGTATAAGCCATCGTGTGATCCCCTAAAATCCCAATACACATTAGCCTATCTATTTACTGGGTTATTTACGGACGTATTATTAGATTATTCTTCCTTGAATATTACACATGATACATTCGAAGAATTTGGTTTGCTCCTCAAAGAGTACTAAAAAGGTACAAAATCACGGCTCAAACTTACTCAAATTCATTCAAGACTATGAAATGAAAAATCAAATCTTTCAAAAATTCGGTTAATTATTTCGCCCTGTCACAGCCTAATACAGTATGGCACAAAATAAACGGTCCTTTTTTGATTTAGGTATTTAAGAATGATATTATGTACACTTTATTACATATTCTAAATGTGCTCGTTCAAGACAGACTTTATAACAATGTTTTAAATGAAAAGACTTAGTAAAAAAAATCTCATCTTTGGTATGGTTATTGAATTTTTTTACGTACTTAATTATACTCTGCTCTGAAGTTTAATTTATATATTAATACTCTTTAGTAAAATTAAAAACATGTTTGTGTATCAGATGTATATTTTTCGACACGGGGGATAATGTACTCTGCGTTGGAATCTACGTAATTTTTCTGACGTGAGAAGACCAAGTTTAAATGGCTGTAATTTTTATGACCTTATTTGTCTAGCGCACATTACTTTTTAATTAAAGTGCCTCGTTCAAAATACCTTGCCTTTGCCCGCACATAATCAAATCCAGACTGTGCCTGATTTGTAGCCTAGCTTCTGAATACTTTAGAAATTACTTGCTACTGAATACTGATGACATTTTAATCTTCAGATCAGATCTAATTATGTTAAAACGCATAATTTCTTTTATCCTTTAATTAATCATTTCCAACCCTTTATTGCCAACCCCTTTAAGATCCGTTTTGAAGTTGAGGCCAACAAATAATATCCCGATTATTTCCCACAGTGGTTGGTTGTTGTTTGGTGTGCAATATATGGGCGATTTTCCATATTCCATGCAATGTAGATTGGTAATACATCCGACAGCGTAATACTGCTCTAAACACAAGGGTGTTGAAACCCTAGGAACGAGAATGGCATTGTAATTGATCACTCGAATCAGTGTCACAACAAGAACATTTCAAGCCCTGGCTTCCGGCCGGAATTACCCATAATTAATATATTTAGGTGGAAACATGTGCAGGACGAATTAATTGGCACAGTCTAATATTTTCGTTGTTTGACTTGCAAACAGTTTGGGAATCTGGCGGTTTTCCGATAAATCGTAGCCCTTTGTTAACTATTTCGATTAATATCTTCGTATTAATGACCTGAACCTATTTTCCAAATATTGGGCTTACCTCCTCAATCACCCTATATATACATAAAACTTACTTCGACCCAGTTAGAACATTCCTTACTCGCTGACAATCAAATGTTTCACCCTCACTGTTTTTAAATCATAGAGAACTGCATGGAATTTCCGCAACTTCTGCTTATACCCTATGGCCAAGGCCGTATTGTTAAAATCGTGACACTTTTTGCGAATGCGAACATTCAGAAATTAATTGAATTCCACTCCAGGAGTCTGAAAATATGGCCACGGGTGTTTGTTTGTGGGTTTCACTTTTATCTTGTCCTAGAAAATCGACCCTTGTAACATTGGGAAATATTGTGTTTGCTATATACGAACGGTTTTTTACCTTCTGTTTAAAGTTCAGGCATCGGTTAAGCTGAAGTATATCGTAAATAACTCAAAAATAAATTGGAGGCTCGTAGGAATAATGGCGAAAGAAATTTAGTCATTCGCTACTTAAAGGTACCACTAAAAGTGTCCCTCGGGATTCTGAGTTCGTCGCCTAATTACAGACCAACGATGTTTTACAAAAATTAGCCTCAAAAATAGCAAAGTTTAGCTGAGAATGATTTTGACATTATTGCAATAACTGAAAGGCGGATAACGCCAGACATCAGTAGTGACGAATTATTTCCTGATAACTACACTGACGGACATAAAAAGTGACGCACTTAGATTTTGTCCCAAATTTGTTCAATAACTTTTAAACCAGGCTATCGATTTTTATAATTTTTTTTGTTTGAAAGGGCGATTCTTGCGGATGACATTTTGTAATTGGCTTTCCATAAAAAATGTATTTTTTAATATGTACAGCCTTTATAAACCGATTATGATTTTGACACGAAATTTGATTGTCGCTGTGGAGTGAAATTTTATTTGTATTGAATTCTTAGGTTGATCACGGTGTTTACCATTCTTTTTTCAATATTCTCTTTTTTGAATCAACTCTCTAGCCCCTTCAGCAACGAAGATGCGACATTTTAGATGAAACGGTGTTAATAAGTCTGATATTTAACAAGGAGGCTATGGTAATGGTTAACACTGAAACGTCAAAAAATTCAGATGAAATTCTCGTGAAAAAAAATAATTCAGTTAACGTTCTAAAAGAAAATGCCAGTGCAAATCAGTCCAATTCAAGTAGCTAGAGTTGTGGCTTTGGTAAAAGATGGAAGGAGTCAAAGATATGCAGCTCGTATTGTTGGTCTACCAGAAACAACTCTCCGAAGAGCGATCCAGCGCTACCGAGAAACGGGTAATACAGAAGACGTCCAGGTTCGGGTAGTTCCAGGATTATGCAAAATATTGACGATCGATTTATTGGTCTGCAAATATCGAGGAATCCCTATCAAACAGCTGTGATCACAAACCGAAATTTAAGAAACGCACGAGGAACAGTTGTGTCAGATCGAACAATTTGTAGGAGATTCAGGAGTCTCGGTTTTATCGCAAGACCTGCTATTGGAATTACATCAAATTTGGGACAAAATCTAGTTGCGCCACTTTTTATGTCCGATAGTTTCTATCGTTTTCCAAAAAGATAGATGCAGGATGTCTACAGGCTTATCCTTATTGCTTTGAAATACAGCTTTAATTGTTCGTCAATCGACTTCACTCACATGGCTGATATAGTTTCCGATATTGATGTGGTTGGTGTAGAAATTGTAAACCGTAATAATCGCAAATTATTATTATTTGTTTTATTTATACCACCGCATGCATCATTGAGTTATTTTTTGATGCTATGGATTCCTTAAGCATGTCTGAGGGAAGATGTTAATAAATTTCTAGGTGATTTTAACTCTCCAAATTATTCCCTTGATCGTTCTGTTGGAGGTGGGCGAGAATAAGTAACTTTAAACAAGTCCATGGCTTACTGCAACACAACAATGTTAACAATTCTCATGGTCATATCTTTGATCTTGTTTTTTCCAACTTCAACTGTATCGTAGATATATCTGAGGATCCATTACGTCTTGAGGATAATCACGACCTTTCTCTTCGGATTAATTTTGATACAACCCCTAATCGGTGGCAGCCTCATCATAATCATTTTTGTATGAAATTTTCTTGCGCCGCTTATAATTTTAAAAGAGAAAATTTTGGAAATCCAAAGAGTTTATAATGTTTGGCTTTATTAAAAGATGGGTCTTATCCGCCCAAAGGTCTGGATCAGAATAATTTACTTAATAGCTTTACCATCGAATTGTTAAAGACCAAGTGAATACACCATCGAATTGTTGCAATGGTGCTTGCGAATGGCCGCCTCGTTCGTGCGATTTAACCCTTTTAAACTTTTTTCTTTGGGGTTACATTAGATCGCTGGTCTATGCCAACAAGCCAGCAACGTTAGAAGAGCTGCAGGCCAACATCTAAAGCGAAATTTCGACGTTTCGACTTTCGATTCCCGACGTTTCGACGGGAATTTAAATTCTCTACAAAAAGTTTTATATAAAGTATATCGAAATTTTGTACGTTTGCGAGATATTTTGAAAAAACTGGGAAGTGTGCATTTTAACCCCAATCTAGCAATAGCAATTTGCAGGAAAAAGTGTGGAAATTAGTGAACAATTTCTACAGTTATTTACTTAAGACATCTTGTAGACGAGATTCCGATGTATAAAATCACTCGTGAGCATTTTTCCAGTTTCGATATTTTCGTTATGGAGTTCCATACGTTACGTGGGCCCTCGAATTTGAATGATGGCGAAACATGGATGGTGATTAGTCAAGAGATTCATAGGGAATATTTTGTGCAGTTTAATGATAATCTTTTCTTTCGTACACCTTCTTAGGGTTCCGTACCTAAGGGTAAAACGAGACCCTATTACTAAGACTCTGCTGTCCGTCTGTCGGTCTGTCCGTCTGTCATCAGGCTGTATCTGATGAACCGTGACAGTTAGACAGTTGAAATTTTCACAGATGATGTATTTCTGTTGCCGCTATAACAAGAGATACTAAAAACTGAATAAAATAATAAAGGGGGCTCGCATATAACAAATTGATTGTATACTAATGTATGCTAATAAATGCCGAAGTCGCCGGTCAGACGAAATTAATTAAAAGCTTGTGTGATTTTATAGATACCTAACGCACTTGTTATTCTAGTCCGACGAAAGGTTTATGAGAAATGTGTAAAAGACCGGAGTATAATCGTCGCTAGGGGTGGTTTTTCTGTCTAGAATATATATAGCAATATTTTATTTATTAAACTTTTTTTTTAATACCAATGGTTATTTAGATAAATTAGAAAACGAGTGAGTCATTTTCGAGAGAGCCAAAATCGAAATTATGTTTCTTCAAAGTGAAACAAACAGAGGAAGACCACTACCACACTTGCATCGCCAAAGATCACACGGATGCACATTTGATAAGTGACTAATGGTTCCAGTTGGAAAAAGAAGTTGCAAAGTTGGAATATTATTTATAATAAAACACTCGGCATGTCTTTTAGTTTGTACCAGTTTTAAAATTCTCTTGAAAAAGCTATAATGCGAATTGTTGTTTTTTAAATTTTTCCGGACCATCAAATGGGTTGCTCAGATTAGATTTAAGTAGTGTATCACCAAAACTATGTCAATACTTTAGAACTTTTGTATTTTGTTAGAACAATTGGCTTTGATTGTCTTCTGCGACTGGCCTATAATTAGTAACAATTGTTTATTTATGACCCTTTAAGCAATAATGCAGAATTAACTGTTGGCCCAGAATCTCCAGAATCATAAAAAGTTAGCTATTCAATTAGGTAATTAAAAATCAAGCTTATTGTCATTGCTTTTTCCTGCTGAACGGTTTATATTGTATCAAAATTTTCCAGTTTCTAAAACAGATCTAACAAATATTGAATAAAATAACGTCCCTCCAGGCTACGAAGAGTTTCCGGACTATGTCAATGGCAGCTTGGAAGTTTGGGCAACAAAAAGTTTGTTAAAGAATTGCTTTTTTATCCGCCTGATGCAATTGACTCCTGGAACTTTATTCTATATATGTTTATGGCCCAATGTCTCATTAAACTGTATTCATAGTTTAGGAAGGAATGAGTGGAGAGAGTATCAGTGCATAAACATTTGCAGGGATGCTGAGCGTGAGGCCAGAGATACCGATATTACGGGTAGATCATTAAATATAACGTCAGGTTTAATGAAAGCACTTACATCGCCATATTATTCTGGGGGTTTCAGGAACAATTTATTATCAGCAAACAGATTTTCGGAAGAATTAATCTAATTTATCGCGAGATTTGCGAACCGATGGAGTACACTTAGGCAATACTTTAAAATGAAATGGGCATTATTTCTGGCTTGAGAAAAAATGGAGAGATCTATTAAGCAGACATCAGGGAGAAATTGCGTTTGAATTGAAAATCGATTGATGACATGGAAATCTCTTTTGTAAATGTCTGATAAGAAATATTTAAGATTGTGGTTGATGAAAAACCATGACGCCCATTGTAACTTCTTTAATGGCTTACTATTATATACGTTAAGATATTTAATTGGTGCCCTATTGCTGCAGGGTCCTTCCAAACTCCGAATCCACGCTTTTTTCTGACACCCCTACTACTCGGCATTTATCCTTTGCTGAAAGTATTATTAACGAAATACCAATCATATTTCGAGGGGTCGTCGGCTATCTGTAATGTAAAGATATCAGTAATTACTAAATACAGATAAACTCCATACGGAATTATAAATATGTATATATTATTTACACTTCCCGCATAGCTAGGGAATTGATCACCACTGACCATATCTGGGGACAAATTGGTATATAAATTCCTTTTAGTAAACAATAATTTTACATAATTGGAAGCTATAGATTCTAACAGGCCTTGGATCTCCAGTTATAGCAAAGAGCAACTGTTATTCTGATATAGATAAAGTACTCGGAGGTCCTGGAGGTAGTGCATTACTTTTTTTTTCGTTAACTGGGGCGTAGGTACGAAGATTGACGCAACTACGAAAGTTTCAGCAAGAGAATTGCTTTGGCGAACCTAGGCGAAATGAAATAATATACTAGCGCTGAAATTATCAATGTAATTAGAGCTTCTTTGTTCATATGTATATTATCTCCCAAGTGGAAATATCTCGTTCTGTATATGTTCATAATTAACAGGAATTAAAACATTCCGTTATCTATTTAATTGCCTAACATTTATCAACATAGCCTCGAAAGAAAACAAAATAACTACATAATGTGGGTGAGTGATAAAATTTTCATCAAAACATTATTAATCAATTTGCTTACTACTTGTTGATAATACACTAGGGTATAATATACTGTCCAAATTGAAGAAGTAAAAAGAATTTTAATATTTTACAATTTTATTGATTTACAACTGATTTTACAATTTTACATCAAGCAGGCATTGTGTTCGATATTCGACCAGGCGTTGTGTTCAAATGACTTCGAGCGATGTTCGTACATCTGTACTAACAATTCAATATTTTAGACAAATCAAGGCAGCGAAACGCTGTAAATATGGCATAACAATAAAGTAAAACATACAAAATTTAAATATACCGTATATCGTATCATATAAACCGATAGATAAGAATAACGATAAATAAATTTAACTATTAGAGTATATATAATATTCCTTATAATTGATGTCAAAATCCAAAGTCTGTAGCATGGCAACAGCTAGACAACCATGAAATACGAGTGAATAAGAAAAGAACCACGAATAAGAAGAGATTAGGTATTAAATAAATAATAAAATACAATTTGAGAATCCGATTGTCCATTCCGATACAGATTGAGAATTTATTGTAGGTACATTTGACGGATAAATTAATTTTTAAGCAGTGACTACGCGTTTCCTTTAGCATGTGTATATAAATTCAGGTGGGCATATTACTTTCATTAGTCGATTACATTTTAATCAATATTCCCACAGCGCATTCAATAGATTCTTTGCCATAGATATACCACAAATATCTTAGTGCATATCAGTGTCGCTTTATTGTTTTGTGAGTTGAACATTGGCAGTTCTTTGACGCTAGCCTAGGTCCGAGATCTATGGTCTGCGGCGTTGACCTCGATGCTCTCTTTTTAGTTACGCGTGAATGGCATACTAGTTTGGCAATGTGTTAAGAGTTTAAGTGCTTTTCATGGTTAAATAACGTATTATCTACGTTCCGATATAATGGGATAGATAATACAAGGAAATCATGTGGTGAGATTTTGGATGAATCTACACATACCACATTAGTGGGCTCAAATATCTTTTTTTCAACACATTTAGGTGAGACATTTTGTTTTCTTGAAACCGCGTGTTCATATTTTATTTTGTCTACTTTATGTTCTCTAGAGCCTGCGTTGCGTCGAACTCGTAGAGTTTTGCAAAGCACAGCAAAGCTATCTTTTCGAAGCCGTTTTCCAACTACTTAGTAAGTTTTACCAGATATATATTAACCTAATTTTTTTTACTTGTAACGAGACAAGCTTATCGGTCTGTGTTACAGGGCTTGTCTTTCGGCGAGTGTAAGTCATACCACCTTTTGCACCACCTTTTACACCACCTTTTTTGGAACCACATTTTTTTAACCACCTTTAGGACCACCATGCTGAAGTCTATCAACCCCTGTACCACCGAAGAGTTACACGAGAGATCTACCTTACTAGAAGACTCGTTGCATATCAAAGATAAAGCCTAGTTTTAAGTATAGTTTAAAAGGGGACAGCCTAAACTACCATGACACTTCGAATTGCACAAAAGGCCTTTGCTTTTAGAGCTGAATTTAGCCGTCAAACACTTCCTTTTGCAATTGCAACGTGTATAGCCTGCTTCTCTTAGGGACATTTCTTGAATCGAAACCTCATCCATAGAAAGTAACTTTTCATTACAATTTACGAACTGATTACGGGTGAGAAGCTGTTTCAAGGTACCATTTTTGTTTGCTAATTTATAAAAGCCTGAATCCTCTATTCCAACAAGAACCGCTAATACATTTCGAGGGACTGTACGACTGAATGGCGACATCAGGGACCATCACCAAGGGCTGGAGGAAACTTTTTTTTTGACGTTCGTTCGTTGCTTGAGGTAGAAGATTCTCTTTTGGGGGATTCTCTCTTTGAAGAAATTAGCTTTTGTTGTTCAGCCAGTACTTGAGATGAAGACGTGCTAGGTTGCGGATCAGTCAATGCTTGAGATGAAGACGTGCTAGGTTCCAGGATAACTCCAATGGTATTTTGGTTATCCACGTCGCTTCCATCTGAAATATGGTCCTCAATATGGTCACTACCCAAATTTTCTTCAAAAGTGTTATCATCGGCTTCTAACATAGGCTCCTTTCCACACATTTTATTTTATTACGTTTCATTTACTTTTTATTGTATTTATTTTACGAATGCCAAATTATTTAACCTAGCAATAGACGGAGCTGGATGGATACATACGACAATGAAATAGGGTACAAAAAAAATGTGCAAATTTTATTGTCCACTGTATTGTCAACTGTGTTACATCATAGCAGTATTTTCATACCTACACGAAAAGAACAAACTATACCGCAATAATAATAATTGGATTCGCTGATGATATTGCAGTATATTTTAAACCTCTTGGGATACTTAAGAGGACCTAAAAGTATACACAGAAGCAGATTTAAGTTCATTCAATATGTATGTGTAGTTAACTGACCGCATATAAGATACCGCGCAGTTGCCACATGTAATTCTCAATATTCAATTAAACTATCATATTCCACAATACTACATAAATATTATATATTTTAATTATGAATGTCATAAAAGAATTATTGTGCATACAATAGTATATAATAGCCCAAGATGTTAAGCCATTTTTACATTTATTTTCGTCTACTTTAAATTATGGAAATTCCCTAAACATTTATTACATTTATTTTTATAGTTAAAAGCGGCGACGCCGTTCTACCGTAGACGGAATACTGGATAATCGAGCAGTGAATCTCTTTTTAACTTATTGGAATGACGCGCCGTCTGTGTTAGTTTGAGAGTCCCTCTCAGTTTGACAGTTAGACTCTCGGAACGTTCGGATCTCTTACAGTGGCGGGTTTGCGGGTATTGCGCTCATTTCTATAACCTGCAACGGTCATCCGCTTTGCGATGAGAAGCTGGTAAGTAGGTATGTATTGCATTTGTACTTATTTTTAAAAATGTGTTGTATTTAGTCTCGGTTTAGTTATGTAGGTACCTATTAACAAACAAGCTCTGATCTTTGTCAAAGCATTGAGTCAAAGTAAATCGGCGTTGAGTGTTGACGATTTGGTAGGTTAGGTAGGTACCTACTTACACAATAAATATGACTGTATTTCAATTGCAAGTATTGCAAGTATATTTATTTTATTTTTCCGTTTTAAAGTTTATTTTTCACGGCTACTTAGCTGTTTTGTACATATTATTTTTGTTTCTTGTAGGCAATATGGCTACTAGCGAGCCACCCACTAAAAATGGTAACGCGCTCAAAGCAATACTTCATGAGTGGTGTGGAAACTTGCATTCATTATCAGCTGTCGTGTTGAAAATATGCATATAAAAACCTTCTACTTTCACCCCCCCAAGAAAAAAATGTCTACGCCATTGAAAAACATTGTGCTGGTCAGGGTTGCCGGTCGTTCAACTACACATATATATTGTACGCCGTATAGAGACAGAAAAATTGGTGTGATAATAAACTATTAACAATAAATTTAGAAAAACTTACTTTTACCACTTGACGAAATGCATCCAAGCTACTATCATGATATTCCAAGTACTTAAGTCAATAAGTTTGTCTCAATTGATTTATTTTTTAAAATGTCACGCTGCTCTGGAATAATGAGGTCTTTAATTATGACCGGAATATGGCGAATGTTGATTGGAAAGCTACGTGGCGTATATCTAAATTAAACGACGCCATCCAATGATCCAGGTGAGATCCAACTTCCAAAGTGCGTAATATTTCGGTCACAACACAACATACGTAGGTACATCATACTTATATTTCCAGGCATTTTAATATGTTAGTTATAGCACCACTGTGAATCGCTCTGTGTACTAAAAACGGCAACTTCCTTGTCGTTAAGGCGTCTTGGGATGAAATATGCAGTAATATCGCTATGGACACCTGCATGAAATGAGGTTCTTGGGTATATTTTTAATTTATATTTTTATTTTATAAAGCACTTTGCAACGCAAGTCTTGAAATTATGTTTTAGTTACAGAACAGAACATTAATTATCTCATAATGATGGTATTTTAGACCTGGTAAAATGTGGCATTGCTTCCATCAATTGCAACTTTGAAAATATTATAAGTAGGTGGTTGAATGAATTATCTCTAAAATGAAAACCGTTTGTCGAAACAGAAACTCTGTACGTAATATTTTATTTTACTAGGGGTCATGCCACATGTTATTTACATAGTTGAATTCCTGGAAGGATTCACAAGTGCATTTCACCACCTTTTTATGAAGCGAATTCCGGGAATTAAACTCAGTCTTTTAGTGAACAAAAACAAATCGTCATCACTCTGAAGATCCCCAACCAAGGTGAAAGAACTTGTACAACTTCTGAGTGGTTCGTTTCCGTATATATGTCCAGATATGGAACAACTGGTAAGTGTGTCTTTCTTATTATCCATCTATTTGCTTATTTCTCTATGTACGTGGACAAATCATAGTATTCAACTTGCAATTAATGGCCATTAGGTATTAACTCCGGTTATTATAATACCGAGAAAAATGAATTACCTGGCGTCGAATAGTTTGAACAATTAAACCCATTTCTTACACGTCGATGACTCGCCACCTACATAAGTCCGCTTTACATAACAATCATCATCGAAACGTACAGCTCGTACCTATATATCCGCCCGACGTGATGTAAACAACGTTTCACGCGTTTCAGTTATCCCTTGGGTAGATATATCTGGCAGATAAACAATTTTCTCACCTACCTTTTAGGAAAGTCTCCCCACGCTTCTCGTCACGCATCTACTGAAGGGGAAAAAATCACGAAATATTGTCAATACCAGAAACGGTCGAATCTCTTGTTGACATGCACGCACCGAACTGTCATATATTTAACAAGAAAAGCAACTGATATTCGAAATGAACAAATATGAGGATGATCTCTCTGACATGAGAGGTATCAGTTGACCCACGGGGTCAGAAATGTGTTCAAATAGGGATTACACATTCATTAAATTCAACCAAATATATTTCCACGAATTAGGAAGTTATGCTAATGGTGCACGTAGATGTGCTTGTAAAAGAGTCAGTTGGGAAACTTTCAAACGGTCGGTCAAAAGAACGCTTCTTTCTGAATTGATGCCTTTATAATAAATGTTTGCATTATCTCTTCTACGTACCTATGAATCGTAACTGCCATAGATTAATATAGGTATTATATACGGATAGATGGCCTTCTCCCTAACATCAGTGACATATATGAATTTGTCTCTGCTAATATCACAGACGCTAATATCCAACTGGTACAGCGATACTAGCGCTTTACCGTGTCTGGCCGCTCAACCACCGACGTTTGGCGGGTCGTCTAAAATTATAGGTTTATGAATTTTACTATTTGAAATAAGAATTTTGCCACATATTTAAATATACAGCTACAGCTGGTTTAAAACTAGCTGTAGATGATGGTTTCTTAATATTACAGTTGTGTATTCTAGTTTTATTAACTACAGCCGTTGACTACAGCGTAACAATGTTGTCTAATATTTAGTCGACCCTGTGATGTCAGAATAGGCTTCAGTCCAGTGAACTCTATACCCTTCTTCCTCCAAGATCTGAGGAGGGTGGCTAGTTTTGAAATGAAAGCACTGTAATTGTACTTTCAAGGAGTAGATAGGCAGTGATAGAATAGCTATTTATGTAAGCAGTTGAGAAAAGTACTATTTTGTGTAACGAGCAGAATTATGCGGAACGAGCGCTAGTAGTAGCAGTAGCATCTATCAGCAAACCTATCTATTTATGTTATCAGTTTTTTTTTGAGAAACCCGTAGGAGACAATATTGGAAAAAATCAAGTATGCAGTGTATGATCAATTAAAAATAATAATTTTTTGTCAAAAACGACATGTTTATGAAAAGCCATAACAACGCTTAGTGTACATAATTCCCTTCGTTTAGTTCCTTTTCTATTTCACGCTACCACGGTTGTTTTGTAGGTACATGCACATTTTTACATACTTTCTAAATTAACCTATAAGATGTTTGATGATTTTGAATCGTGTTATGACGATTTAGAGGAGGTCATCAGGGTTTTAAAAGTACCTAAAGAAAATATTTCGAGGAAGTTGTATGACTATTCCTAGTGTACCTACTTAAATATAACATGAAACGAAATTTTATTTTAAAAACGAATACGCAGTTTGTGTATTCCATCCAACATCCCTTAGATTCCTAACTAAATAAAACCGCCACAGATCACTGACAAAACGACAAAAAAGCTAACTCTATGGAATGACACAGAACACCAAGAGAACTAAATGAACAGGGAACACGTTCATAAAACGTTCGCGGACTATGAAAAATCTAGAGCGGATTCAGAATATGACATGCGCATTTGAAATGTTCGGGATAACTTCAGTATTAATTTCGGATGTGCTCAGGATTCCTACCACGCACATAGCTATTGGAGCTATTTAGTGATTAGTGATCGGGCATATATGAACTGCAATACGGTACGCTAGATACGAATATGCGTCCCGGTGCCTATGTAATCTATGCCCCAGTAATCTATGCCGCCTGACGCCTGACGCTTGGCAGCTGACCACAGACAGCTGACACTCCGACACTCCTGACAGTCCTGTCCACAGGGCACAGATTATGTGTGATCTGTGGTCCTGTCCTAACGCTATCGTTGACTGTTGCAGGTCAGCTAACTAAAATCAGAGACAAAATATATTTGTTCAAATACAAATAATACCATTGACCGTGTTTCCTACGTATTTTCCGGCTCATACCGATGTAAATAAAATTCAGTATGTGGAAACTCATTCAACACGCTCCGAACGTACACAACACTTTCAGGTAAAGGTAAAAAGCTTTGTACAATTTTAGGTTATCATTTACTTTTATATAACTTTTAGGTACGCTCTATTAAAAAACCCCAGTACACTGCGATGCCACTATTTGCAGAATATACGCAAGCAATTCACGAATACTCCTAAAAGATCCAAACATGCCCTTTCATTTACATTTCCGAAGGTAACGATAGTTGGCATAGCGTTTACTACAGGAGCCGTGGTTAAGTTAACAATCCAAAAAAATCGGGCAATATGCGAGGCCAAAAAGACCAGATTGGCCGGGTACCAAAGGTCGTCGGATAAGAACATAAAATTTGACTGGCAGCGTTTGTGGGAATACTTAAAGCCCAATATTTGGTATTTTATTGCAGCTATATTAGTAGGTATCATTTTACACCTAAGTAAACGTATTGACGTTACATATTTCAGGGTGCACTAGCTGTGGCTTTATTAAATATAGAGATACCGCAGGTGATGGGAGGAGTAGTTAATGTTTTAGCGAGGTTTAACGAGAGTAAGGATAGTGAATTGTTCATGTTGGAGATGAAAACACCTGCGATTAAGCTCATTTGTATGTACGTTGCACAGGTTAGTAGACTTTTTTTAATCAAAGAGTGTTCAGACATAGAGACTGCCATGATTTTCTAATAGACACAAAAACAACTGCCTGACTTGGCATTGTTGTGTCACAAATTAACAGAAAGCAACAGATATTATTAATTATACCTAGGTAGTTCTTAATACTATTAATAAACTAGTAGGCAATGATTCATCAGAATGTTTCAGCATTTCATATTTTTGTGTTGTAGAGTTGTTGCACCTTTTTCTACATTTTTATGCTATCTAACTTGGGTGAAAAGATTGCATATAGAATGAAAACTGACTTATTTGCATCTATATTGAGGCAAGATATAGCATTTTTTGATAAACAAAGGACAGGTGAGATAATTAACCGGTAAGTAAACATGTTTTTGACAAATATTTTACTAAATTTAACCGGTAAGTTTGCTAATACCATTTTTAGACTTACGTCTGATATACAGGACTTTAAAAGCAGTTTCAAGCAAACCGTGTCTGGTGGCTTAAGAGCGGCAGCGCAGATCGTAGGATGCTCGGTGTCTTTAGTGATGATTTCACCGCAAATGACTTTCATAACGCTGCTGTGTATACCATCAGTTATAGCTGTAGGGACTCTTTTTGGGTCACTACTAAGAGCGACTTCAAGAAAAGCTCAAGCCCAAGTGAGGCACGTTCTCCTTATCATCGCTTAATTATTACTGGGAATATATTTTTTAGGTAGAAAAGACGACAGCGGTGGCCGACGAGGCAATCGGTAACATCCGCACCGTTCGAGCCTTCGCTATGGAAGACCAAGAACACGAACTGTTTGATAACGAAGCAGAACTCGCCATGACGTTCAACGAGAGTTTGGGCTTTGGGATCGGCTTATTCCAAGCGGGCACAAACATGTTTTTAAATAGGTAACGTTGATTCACACGCGGTGCATGATATTTGATCATTCGTTCGTAGTATGGTTTTGACGACGCTTTACATGGGCGGTTATTTACTCTCGACAAATCAGTTATCCGCAGGCGAAGTCATGGCCTTTCTGATGGCGTCACAGACGATACAGAGGTCCCTGGCGCAGATATCGCTCCTGTTTGGCGCCGTGGTACGTGGCGTAGCTGCCGGAGGCAGAATTTTCGAGGTTAGTGAGAATCTGTGGCGCGTCTTTCAAAATTCGATGTTTTTAAATATTTCAGTATATAAATCGGCAACCAACGATGTCTCTGAAGGGAGGGGAGGTTATACCCGACGATGCGTTGAGAGGAGACATACAATTTAAGCATGTTTCTTTTGCCTATCCTACTAGAGCTCAACAGGTATTTATCTTAAATTTGTCTCCCAATTATTGTTTGTTTCATGATTTACATTCTAATATGCCATTATTTTTGCCTCTGATAATACCTCATTTGTCATGATGTCATTTAAACATTTCTATTTTGCATAATAATTTTTTTTCGAAACTTCATATATTTAACCATTATTTTTGTCGTTGATTGTACATAAAACTGTAGATGCGACTGTTTCTCACATCACTTTCATCACATTAAATCAGTTTCTTCATCACTTCAAAATCTGTAGCATTATTTCTGCCCTCGGTGGTACCTTGCATTAGTACCAGATATTGTACTATTTTCTTGTATAAACCCACATTTGTTCCACATTTCCCAGATTGTATTATTATTTTTGCCCTTTTTGGTAGTACATAAAAAACGACACTTTTAGATCTTGTTATAAATAAATTCAATTGGTATTAAACTTTTACTTAAATGTTTAAATTAAACATTTCTATTTTTGCGTAATAATTTTTTTCTGAATTTCAAATATTTAACCATTATTTTTGTCGTTGATTGTACATAAAATTGTAGATGCGACTGTTTCTGCCCTCGGTAGTACCTTTAGTACATAAAGCCACATAAAATAGAGTTAACACTCAAGTGTCCTAATAGTTTCACTGTTATGAGAGATTCAACTTTTTTAGACTGTACTAAGAGACTTCAATTTGAACGTGCCTTGCGGCAAGACTATCGCAATAGTGGGCGCTTCTGGTAATGGAAAATCCACCATTGTAGCCCTTTTAGAAAGGTACTTTCTTTATTGATTCGCGAAAGGTTAGAAAAAAGTTAATGTCAACTTTCATGCTAGGTTTTACGACGTTAAAGAGGGTTCGATAACACTAGATGGGCACGATATAAAGACTTTGGTTCCGTCCTGGCTTCGTAGGAGGGCTCTGGGCCTCATAAGTCAGGAACCGGTGCTATTCGGCACCTCTATTTTGGAAAATATCAGATACGGAAGGCCCGACGCCACGGACGAAGAGGTAGAAATTTGCAAAAAATAAATTTTCCTTGAATATTTTTTGCGATATTTTCACTCTGGAAACGATACAGAAACTCCGTATGTGTTTGTGTCTTAGGTACGTCAGGCAGCTTCGCTGGCAAACGCTGACGAGTTTGTATCCAATTTTCCCAGGGGGTACCACACTTTGGTGGGGGAGAGGGGGGCAACGCTGTCTGGTGGTCAGAAGCAAAGGATAGCTATTGCACGGGCTCTTTTGAAGAACCCGTGCGTCTTGTTACTGGACGAGGCGACTAGGTATGTTGCGTGTCTTTGAGATTGTCCCAACATTTCTAAGAATGATTGTGTTTTAGTGCGTTGGATGCGGAATCGGAGAAAATTGTGCAGGCGGCTTTGGAAACGGCTAGGAAGGGCAGGACTGTTATCGTTATTGCCCATCGGCTTTCTACTATTCAGAATGCTGATTTGATTGTTGTTCTGCATCAAGGGCAAATTGTCGAGGTAATATAAATTCGAATTTTCTTTCATCATTGGAAAATCAGCCTTTTTATGCGGCTGTTAAAAAATATGTGGAGATATCTGTGGATAGGAATAGGTGGGAAGAGAATTTTTAGGAAATATTTTTAAATTTTAAAATAACAATTATCGTAAAAACGTGAAAAAAACAGTACAGAATTTTTTTTTGTTTTTCCGAATTGTTTCTATTAAAAAAACATTTGTTTTTCTTAATTTTTATCATAAAGTGGAACTTGCAGATTTTCTTTTGATAAGCACGAAAAATATAAGTTGTCTTCACAATTTCTTAAAATATTCTTATACCTAACCATAATTTTTTGAATATCAAAATTATTTTGACAATTTTTTGTGTTTCGTAATCTTCAATTTTAGTTCCAAATAATAAGAATACTTCCAAAATAATAGATTACCAAACTTTATGGGAACAAAAATATATGAAAAAATAAAAATAAACATGTTTTTTGACATTTGCTTGCGAGTTAAAAATATCTGATAGCAACCTATATTTTGACATTAATGCTTTTACTAAATAATAAAAAAAAAGCATTTTTTTTGCAAAAAAATTCACATTCTGATAGGGATACTGTTTTAAAGAAATTATTGAAAAGCATCACACTCTAGTCATACTTTAAAATAAGTTGATTTATGTTATAAAGTATCTTATATAATTTTTTTTAATGTTTTTTTTAAATTTAAAAAAAAACATTTTTTTCTTAATTTTTATCACAAAGTGGAATTTGCAGATTTTCTTTTGATAAGCAAGAAAAATATGAGTTGTCTCCACAATTTCTTAAAATATTTTTATACCTTAAGTAACCATATTTTTTTAATTTTCATAATTATTTTTACATTTTTTTGTGTTTGGTAATCTTCAATTTTAGTTTCAAATAATAGAATACCAAACTTTATGAGAAAAAAAAATGAGAATATAAATGCTTTTATTAAATAATTAAAAAGCATTAAGGCTTTTTGTAAATAGTAAAAAAAAATGCATTTTTTTTGCAAAAAAATTCACATTCTGATGGGGGTACTGTATTAATGAAATTATTAAAAAGTATCACACACTAGTCATACTTTAAAATGATTTAATTCACGTTATAAAGTATCTTATTAATTTTTTAAATGTTTTTCTTAAATATGTTTTTAAATATTTTTAAATAATATGCTGATTGGTTTTTCTTAATGAAATTTTAAGATGGGAACGCACGAGTCGTAAAAACGATTGGGAGGCTACTACTGGTCTTGCAGATATCTTTGAATATCTTGGAAAAGAATTTTTAGGAAATATTTTTTTTAATCAGATAACTAAAAAATAATAAAATAACAATTATCGTAAAAACGTGAAAAAAAAACAGTAACATTTTTTTGTTTTTTTGAATTGTTTCTATTAAAAAAAACATGTTTTTCTTAATTTTTATCATCAAGTGGAATTTGCAGATTTTCTTTTGATAAGCAAGAAAAATATAAGTTGTCCACAATTTCTTAAAATATTCTTATACCTTAAGTAACCATATTTTTTTAATTTTCATAATTATTTTTACATTTTTTTGTTTGGTAATCTTCAATTTTAGTTTCAAATAATAGATTACCAATCTTTATGAGAAAAAAAAATGAGAATATAAATGCTTTTATTAAATAATTAAAAAGCATTAATGCTTTTTGTAAATAATAAAAAAAAATTTTTTGCAAAAAAAATTACATTCTGATAGGGGTTCTGTATTAATGAAATTATTAAAAAGTATGACTAGTGTCATACTTTAAAATAATTTAATTCATGTTATAAAGTATCTTATTAATGTTTTTAATGTTTTTCTTAAATATGTTTTTAAATATTTTTAAATAATATGCTGATTGGTTTTCCTTAATGAAATTTTAAGATGGGAACGTACGAGTCATAAAAACCATTGGGAGGCTACTACTGGTCTTGCAGATATCTTTGAATATCTTGGAAGAGAATTTTTAGGAAATATTTTTTTTAATCAGATAACTAAAAAATATTAAAATAACAATTATCGTAAAAACGTGAAAAAAACCTAACATTTTTTTTTGTTTTTTTGAATTGTTTCTATTAACAAAAAAAACATGTTTTTCTTAATTTTTATCATCAAGTGGAATTTGCAGATTTTCTTTTGATAAGCAAGAAAAATATAAGTTGTCTCCACAATTTCTTAAAATATTCTTATACCTTAAGTAACCTTAATTTTTTGATTTACAAAATTATTTTTACATTTTTTTGTGTTTGGTAATCTTCAATTTTAGTTCCAAATAATAAGAATACGTCCAAAATAATAGAATACCAAACATTATAAAAAAAAATATTGAAAAAATTAAAATAAACATGTTTTTTGACATTTGCGAGTTAAAAATATCCGATTTTGAAATTAATGCCTTTTGTAAATAATAAAAGTAACCATAATTTTTTGATTTTCAAAATTATTTTTACATTTTCTTGTGTTTGGTAATTTTCAATTTTAATTCCAAATAGAATACCAAACTTAATAAAAAAAAAATTAAAAAATTAAAATAAACATGTTTTTTGACATTTGCGAGTTAAACATATCCGATTTTGAAATTAATGCCTTTTGTAAATAATAAAGAAAATGCAATTTTTTTTTTGCAAAAAAAATTAAAATCCGGTAGCAACCTATATTTTGAAATTAATATCTTTCGTAAATAATTAAAAAAATCAATTTTTTTTGCAAAAAATTTTAATGAAATTATTAAAAAGTATCACACACTAGTCATACTTTAAAATAATTTAATTCATGTTATAAAGTCTTATATATTTTTTTAAATGTATTTTTTAAATAATATGTTTTTGAATATTTTTAAATAATATGCTGACTGGTTTTTCTTAATGAAATTTTAAGATGGGAACGCACGACTCCTTAAAACAATTGGGAGGCTACTACTGGTCATTAACATATCAACAACAGAGCAGCCCAGCTGGTTAAATAATTATTAATTTATTAAAATATATGTTTTTGTTTCATGCATTTGTCATTTATTTTCCACCTTGGAAATTTCCTTCTCGTCTGTGCCTGTACCATCACGAGCAAAAATGCTGTCCCAGTAAATTCAGCAGTTTTGCATCATAATTATTGTGAATGCAAAACATTTCCCCACTGCCTTTTAGAGAATGAGTAGCTGGGTAATTACTTTTGCCCTTAATGGTACAGGATCAATCTTACCCACACTTTCCCTTTTCTTTTCATGATATCTTTCTTCGATCTTGCGTCATGCGGGTGTCAAATGATATGCCATTCAGAAAATCGTTTTTAATTTTATTAAATAAAACAATGAAATACCTACATAACAAGAGAAATTATAAATATTATTTATATTACATAATCGCTAGGATGTCCTTTTAAAATATCTGAGGTTGTGTCCTTATCACTTAATAAAAAGATACAGCTGTACATCACAAATCTGAAGTTACACAATCTTATATCACATCGTCATTCACGCTTACATTCTCCCCAAACATGTTTAATTTAAATACCTAATTAATGGCTTAAGTCTAGATGAGAGATATTTACATTGAAAATTATCCGCAGAGGGGAAAATGCATCCAATCTTTGCCAAATTTGGAGAATGGTATTTTCAAAGACGTAGTAAATCTTTATTTTAACAAATCCATGATTTAAATCAGTGACATTTTCAAGACATGCAGAAATAACCCTATTTTTATTTTGGTCCATGGCATAGATCAGAAATAATATCGCAGAAGTGCAAAAGTGTGATGCATTTTGTCTGAAAAATACGTCACCATCCATGAAAATCTCAATACTTCCTTAAAATATATTCGGCTCAAAGTGCAGATTTCTTCCGTTTGGCTCTGTCAGTTTCAACGTGTGCCAATAGGTGGCGAATCGGTTCGTTAATTGTCGTGTTTCTCCCAGCAGGAGGCTAGATCGATAATACTTGAACCACGCCCATCTGACATTATGCATCGACATGCGTGCCACGTGCGTTTGTCACGGCACTTTTGATGTTCAGCTCTGCTTCTACGTTTCCATTTCTTCCGCTAGATGTCTCGGGTAATTTACATCTGTGGTTCAGCATTTTCTTTATTGGAATTCTGAACATCTTGCTTAATTAATATCGAGATCCTCGTCGATGTACTTACTCCATATTTTCAGTTATACGAACGGATAAGTGATGGAAGGAATTGAGTTATAGCAAAGTCGGTGATGTTTCTCCCCATATCTCCGGTTGTCTTTGTAAAATAAATTAAAGTCATTTGATATTTGTTTTCGGATAGACTGAAAACGAACGCGGTTTTCATTGAATGCAACGTCGACGTAACTGATATTTATTATGTACAAGTTTGATTTAGTGCAATTTAGAGAATTTGAGTTTTTACATAATATTTTTATATGAAATATTACACTAAAAATTTTGGTAATTCGAGCCACTCGCTCGCTCGCTGATATTAAACAGACACATGTACATTGTTAGTAAATACACTCCTAAGGAAATATGTACAATATGGAGGTGTATTTTGTTATGTTTTACGGGTTTTCTATTACGTAAATCCGTTCATATACAGTTCCATCGAGCACCCATCTCAAGAAATACCATTTTCATATTTTAGTCCTTGGAATAATATTTGATAAATGTTAAGGCAAACAACAATGTCATTGGATAGATAAAAGGACGTTTTTGCGTTATATTTTCTTCTGCGTAGTTACTCAACAGACACAATAATTGACAGTGTGCCTCAAGGGTCGGGTCTGCGCCTCTGACATAGGCTGACATATGTTTATATAATAAAAAAATGGGTGTCTGCTTATGACCACACGATGGAAGTGAACACTTTTAATTTTCCAATTTTTAGATTAGTTCGGTGAATCAGCAACAAGATATTGTTATACAAAATTATTTATTCTTATCTCTGTACCCGCGAAGCAATATATTAGTTAGAGCATAAAAAATTATCTTCTTCTTCATTGCTATTATATATGTATATATATATATATATATATATATATATATATATATATATATATATATATATATATATATATATATATATATATATATATATTCAATGCTATTATAAGTTTATTTAAATATATAAAAAAACTCCGTTAAGCGTCGTTCCGTATTTTGTCGTGCTCTCATTTGGATCATTTGACGTAAATTTCATCCAGTTTTATCAATGTTTAAATGTAAACATTGATCTACCTACACGATTTAGTGCAACATATCACTGTTGCAGGCGGTAGATTCGTTAAAATGGAGCCGCTAACATCATTTTTACCACTGTTCTAATCACTCTAAAAAAATGACGGTATAGTAAACTGGGAATTATAGTAAACCCTATTCAGCGTCACCGACCGGAGCGTGACGGTTCACTCACGTTCACTCCCCCAGCAAAACGCGCCTAGAGAAGAATAAAAACTTCTTTAGCCGCGTTTTGCTGAGGAGTGAACGTAAGTGGACCGTCACGCTCGCTCGGTGACGCTGAATCGGGTTTACTCGGCTCCACTCGAGATCGAGCGCGCTCGAATTGGTGACACACTAAATTAATATAATATAATAGCAATGAAGAAGTCTAATGAAAATTCCACAATATAATTAATTCACAAATATAATTGTTTATTTTGTAACTAATATTACTTCACTAATACAGAGATAAGAATAATAGCTATTTATGTAACCAGTTGGGAAAACTCTTTTGTGTAACGATCAGATTAGAGCTAGCGAGTTCCGCAAAAGGATGCGAGTTACACAAAATAGTGTTTTATACAAGAATCTTTCTAATTTTGACTAGTTTTATATTTTATGGGAAGAAAACTCTGAATTTTATACGTTTAAAAACAATAATTTTGAGATGACAGTTAGAGTGTGACTTTACATGTTAAAATTACATAAATTGTTTTATATAACAATATCTATATCTATATAATAAATTATACACCTGCTATACAAATAAAAGCGTATATTTTACAGCTCAAAGAATATTGTTGCATTTATCTGACTGCTGAGTTAATTCAGCAGAGTACATAAATAGTTGTAGAACCCCTTTCCAAATCAGTTGTTACTCAGTCGTATAGTTATGAAGTAAACCTTAGCTCGAACTATCCCCAAAATTAAATAAATTGTTTTTAAAAAGTTAAATGTCAAATCAGTGATCTAACACACATATATATATATATATATATATATATATATATATATATATATATATATATATATATATATATATATATATATATATATATATATATATATATATATATATATATATATATAAATGTTAGATCACTGATTTGACATTTTGCCAGTGATGGTAAATGAAAAAAGGTTTCGGACAGAACTTGTTCAGTTCAGAGGGGGACATCCGATTCTGCTGATACTTTTGACCTTGGAGGTTTCAAGGTCACTGGAAGTCAACTTTGTTTTTTTTAATGGAACCCCCTATTTTTATATGGGCAATCGATTGTACGTAAAAAAACATTTTTTTTGTGCAAATTTGCATGACTTATGCAGGTTGCAAAATTAGAATTTTTGAAATTTGTCATTTTTTTACTGGATCATTTACTGGGTCGCAAGGAGTCGGACGGTTTTTTTTTTCATTTTTCGATGCATTTCAAATGTCCTTAATGGCGTTAGCGTGGAGGTCATTTGATGTGCAAAATCCGAGCGGCACCTCCGCATGGTGCACATTGGATAACGCTAACGCCGCCGGTAAAGAGAAAAATTGCAGACAATCTCTGAGTTTTAGAGGCAACAACATTTGAAATGCATCGAAAAACGAAAAAAAAAAAAAATTCGTCCGACTCCTTGCGAAAATCGAAACATTTTTGTCTCACGATATTTCTCTCCAAACCTCAGCATGACCCAATAAAAAATTGACAAATTTAAAAAATTCCAATTTTGCAAGCTGCATAAGTCACGTAAATTCGCACTAAAAAAATGTTTCGGATAAAAGATTTATGTTTTTTTACGTACAATCCATTGCCCATATAAAAAATAGGAGGATCCGTTAAAAAGACAAGGTTGACTTCCAATGACCTTGAAACCCCCATCCAAGGTCAAAAGTATCAGCAGCATCGGATGTCCCCTCTGAACTGTTGAACTTTTGTCCGAAACTTTTTTACATCACACTTAGGTACCATCACTGGCAAATATTATTCAGGGTGGTCGATTAAAATGGGACACCCTGTATATATATTTTTTTAAATAGCAGCATCGAATGTCCCCTCTGAACTGTAGAACTTTTGTCCGAAACTTTTATCACACTTACCATCACTGCCAAATATTATTCAGGGTGGCCGACTAAAATGGGACACCCTGTATATATATATATATATATATATATATATATATATATATATATATATATATATATATATATATATATATATATATATATATATATATATATATATATATATATATATATATATATATATATATATATATATATATATATATATATATATATATATATATATATATTTAAATAGCAGCATCGGATGTCCCCTCTGAACTGTAGAACTTTTGTCAGAAACTTTTTTACATCACACTTACCATCACTGGCAAATATTATTCAGGGTGGTCGATTAAAATGGGATACCCTGTATATATATATTTTTTTAAATAGTGTAGTATAGTATAGTTTTCACTTCTATCGTGTGGTCATAAGCACACTAATTTTTTCCCTTTGCATGTTCTATTAAGTGTACTGTTGGTTGTCGGCTCTGAGATTCTAAGAGGTCTTAAGAAGGTTCGGTGTGTGGGGGGGGGGAGATGGGGTCTCGACGTTCCGTTTGTATAGGCGAGAGTCCTCTTTGATTCATGACGTTACTATTACTGTATACAAATTACGGTAGTTCATATCACTTTAAGATTATGCACAGTCACGTGTTTGGTCCGTGAATTTGTCGTCTTCTATCGCATTGCCGCCGTGAAGGATGCCAGCAGCAGCAGGAAGATCTGGCTCGCCACGCACATCGCGCAGGATTTCCTCATCAGAATCGCGTCCACGTTGTCGCCTGAAAAGCAAAAGGGCAATTAGCGCAGAAGATTAATGTCAGCAGCGGATAAGAGCGGCTCAAGTGCTGACCCTTGAGGTGTACCGAAATTTTTGTGCGTGTAATATTATGTAGGTACTGCGTCGTTTTATATATGTACCTATTTGTTTTTATCGGTCGATTCTTCCGCAAAGCACGGTCCTCTAAATTTAGATACTGGCATGAAATATATTATTAAAACATGATACCCTACAGAAAATAGGGTCGTGTAAGCCGCTCCCTTAAGCCGTGAATCTGCGGCTGTTTTCCACACTTATTTTACTGACCCGTTTTTCGGCAAACGTTTGATCTCGGATGGTTATTTACGCCGTCTTACTCCCTGTGATAGAGGATTTTATGTTTTTTATGTTACGACTTGCAGTGTCATCGGTTTTTATTGCTTTGCATACAACTGTAAAACCGGTTCCTCTACGGGACGGGGACAGCGCAATGCTATCGCCGGGGCGATGTTTGCTCGAGGAAAATTAGTTGAATTCATTTTTTTTCCTATTTCTCCAAAAGAAAGCAACTGTATTAGTGCCTCTAAAATGCATACAAAGTTGATTGACCGCCTACAGAAAGAAACGCATTTGCCACATGTAATTCTCAAATTTCTCAACATTTAATTAAAATATAAAATTCCACGATACCCCCCAAGATAGTCCAAGGTACACTCATGAACAAACATCAACGGAAATCAAAATTTCACCCTCCTCGCCAATATTTTCCCAGGCATTTTCAATCGCCAACCACAGTTCTTCTACGTTCGCTGGTCGGAAATTTCTGCTATGCGTTTTTCCATTTGTGCCCATACACTTTCTATCGGATGGAGGGCCAATGCAGAGTCTTAATATGGTTTGTATTCAGCCATTCAGTAACAACTCGTGATTTGTGAATAGAGGAATTATCCTGATATATAAATTTAATTGAAATATGGAAAGGAAAGAGGAAATAAAAATATTTTCCTGCTGGAAAGTGAAGTTCTCGGGATATAAAATGGAAACGGAAGGTGACATAACATATTCCAAAATGCGAGCGTAGCTTTGACCAGTAAGACGCTCCCTGGTTCTCCAAGTAACACCTGCTCCTTGGCAACATTTCCATGCTCACACGTTGATAGAGAAGCGACCACTACGAGCTCTAGGATTTATATAGCGCTCTTCATATCGGCAATTTCTTGGGCGGTATACACGCACAGAGCCATCATAGCAGGATTGAAAAACTTTCTCGTCTGAAAAAATTGTGTTGTCCCAAAAGTCCTGTGGCACACCGACAAATTGGTTGGCAAAGTTTAACCTCTGCTCCTTAAGCCGTGGCAACAGAGCAACTTTATTTGCAGCCGAAAATCCTTCAGCTCAGATGCTCTGATACGTCGTCTTGCGGTTTCCACCGAAGCAGGAAAATTTCTTAAGAAGCAGGCAGTCACTGCTGTAGCAAAAGGATTCTGTCGGAGGTGGTCAAGGACGAGTTCGTCCTCGTACTCAACAGTTCCTTCTGCATTCCATTTTTGCTTAATTTTGTAAATGCAACCTTTACTCACATTCGAAGTATCTGCAACTGCTTGCATTGACCATCCGTTCTGCAGTAACATCACAGCTCTCATTTTTTGCGGTTCAGTTAAGCGCGGCATTATAATAATAATAATTATAAGGAAAACTTCAAAATATAGAATAATTATTAGTAAACTGACAAATAAAATTGACAATCAAGTTTTGATTACCTGCAAGCCTGTTCCACATTAATTAAAAAAATCGTTTACTTTCAATTGAACGGACTGTACGGTAGGGTTAGATACATGTAACCTGTACTTAAAAGGTGGAGTAATAAGGTTGTTACATGCTTTGAGGACAATTTTTTCAGTTTTTACAGTTCGTGGTAAAAGGTTTACAGTAAGTTCTTTATAAGGACCATTACTAATTAGGTTCTCTACCTTATTACCTTTATCTGCTTTTAAATAAAAATAATCTTTCTCGCGCAACCTTTTGATAATCTTTCTATGCTTCTTTGAGCACGACTTTCCATTGTCTACGTTATTAATTTTTATAATACAACTTCTAATCTTCTTAAAAGGCTTTTACGGTTTAAAATCGATTTGTATTTCGTTGTGACATTCTGGTGTACCTGCTTTTTCTACTTGTAGATGTGTATCAGAAACAGAGCGATTGCAAAAGCTCTTCGCAATCCTATTAATAACCCAAGGAACGTCGCGCTGTAAGAATTATAAGTGAATCTCTAGCCCGTACTTATCATTGTGAAAATGGCAGACAAAGCAAAGTTGATAGGTCAGCGGAGTGTGCTTCAGAGGGTTCTGCCCCAGAAACAATAGACCGTGCAAGCCTTTGATTTAAACCGGGGTTCGTATATAAGCCTGCGGGAATGGATGATTAGTTGCGGTGAATTTTATACTTGGTCAAAGTTACATACGATAATGGTAAAGTGGCTTGTCGAACAGATTTTGCTGCAAAACATTGTGTTCTCTTCTTGCCTGATGATTTCATGAATGACGGAAGAATTGATAAAAACAGAGTCTCATAAGTATTTAAATACGTGTGAATTGAAAAAACGCACTATCTCACTAGATACGATTCTCTACATATCAAAATCGACAGTCCCTTGCCCTATCAGTTTGCGTAGCAATTTGTGAAATATTTGGTCTGATCATTATTTTAATTACATCGAAATACTTTGAAAAAAATGTTTTAATGTCGTTTTCTGGCGTGACTGATTTTTATATAGGTGGAGGTCACTACTGAAACCGCTACAAAAGAGGTCCACATGTTTTTCAGTAATACGTAATATTTTGCTTCTATCGTTATTTGTTAAACAATGATATATTTTGTAGCAAATATCAAAAAGTTTCTCTTGTGATTATTGGAATATTGTGATAATTAGTGGTAAATGTATTTACTTATATTTCTCCCCGTCTCGTCTTAGGGGAAGGATTTATTTCGCACAATTATTGTGCACTGCATTGGCGACTATCAATAATATTGTCAGGCCCTCTAGTCAGTGTCTGCAGCATCTAAAGCCTTCTTGTAGGCTCTTAATCAGTACAAACCTCATGAGGTGTGACGTCATATCACCTGGTCAATACCTACAGCTCCAAATACTTCTCATAACACCTGAAAAACTAAAGATACGTTCCTCGTCTGCGATGTCGGGCTTAAAACTTCTTGCACCCTCTGCTCTTCTTCATATCTTGTTAATTACCTATCTCTTCAGTCCAGCCCAGCTCTGAAATCTCACCCTCTAGTTATTACCTATACTCCTCTAACTCATCTACCTCTTCAGCTGTAACGTCACCACCTATGGTTAAAATTAAAGTCCATTGAAATCAGTCGTCCAGATTTTGCAGTTTCTTTCCTCCTATCCCCTTCCATGACATCGTCCAAAATTTTGTAAATATTTCTATTGTTTGATCCTTACTGACAGAACTACATATTATTATTAACCTCCTGTTATTTCTAGATAGCTTGCGATTACATCTTATTCTTATTTTTTCAATTTCTCTCGGCGTTAGATGGCCCAAAAATCACAATTTTGCAATTTGTCGCAGTTACGGGTTTTTCTTGTGTCTTGCGATTACCTACATCTCACTTTAATTCCTCGGTTATTTCGGTGTACATCTTACACCCAATTTCTGTCGGCGTTAGATGGCCCACAAATCACAATTTTGCAATTTGTAGAGTTACGGGTTTTTCTTGTGTCTTGTGATTACTTACATCTCACTTTCATTTCTCGGTTATTTCAGTGTACATCTTACGCCCAATTTCTTTCGGCGTTAGATGGCCCAAAAAGCACAATTTTGCAATTTGTCAGAGTTACGGGTTTTTCTTGTGACTTGCGATTACCTACATCTCATTTTCATTTCCGGTTTGTTTCGCTGTACATCTTACATCCAATTTATTTCGGTATTAGCCGGCCCACAAATCACAATTTTGCAATTTGTAGAGTTACGGGTTTTTCTTGTGTCTTGTGATTACCTACATCTCACTTTCATTTCTCGGTTATTTCAGTGTACATCTTACGCCCAATTTCTTTCGGCGTTAGATGGCCCAAAATGCACAATTTTGCAATTTGTCAGAGTTACGGGTTTTTCTTGTGACTTGCGATTACCTACATCTCATTTTCATTTCCGGTTTGTTTCGCTGTACATCTTACATCCAATTTATTTCGGTATTAGCCGGCCCACAAATCACAATTTTGCAATTTGTAGAGTTACGGGTTTTTCTTGTGACTTGCGATTACCTACATCTCATTTTCATTTCCGGTTTGTTTCGCTGTACATCTTACATCCAATTTATTTCGGTATTAGCCGGCCCACAAATCACAATTTTGCAATTTGTAGAGTTACGGGTTTTTCTTGTGTCTTGTGATTACCTACATCTCACTTTCATTTCTCGGTTATTTCAGTGTACATCTTACGCCCAATTTCTATCGGCGTTAGATGGCCCTAAAATCACAATTTTGCATACTACATCTCATTTTCATTTCCGGTTTATTTCGCTGTACATCTTACACCCATTTTCTGTCGGCGTCAGATGGCCCAAAAAGCACAATTTTGTAATTTGTATGAGTTACTGATTTTTCTTGTGTCTTACCTACATCTTACTTTAATTCCTCGTGTACATCTTACACCCAATTTCTTTCGGCGTTAGATAGCCCAAAAATCACAATTTTAGAATCTCTTGGAGTTACAGATTTTTCTTGCTCCACCGAAGGATATCTCGATTTGTCTGCGTAGCGGTTGGTTGCTACGCCAAGTTATATTAATGTTTTGAGATATTTTCAATGTGTAATGTTAAACACTGGCCTACCTAAACTAAACAGCAACGGCGTATCCGAGTTTTAATTTCCGAGGCACCTAATTTATTTCACTTGGAGCGAGTTAGGAACTAATATGACAAATTTTCCGCCTGATAGCTGCTCGACTTGTGCCATTAGCGTGTTTTCTGCGTATCCGTCCGCGTGGGCCGCGTAATTAGTATGCCGGTTAATAATGCCACAGTTATTCAAACGTTGGTTTGTCGACTTTCAAGGGCGTATTCCCTATTGATCTACGCCCCGCCGGAGCACGGGCAAACGCCAGGATTTCGTCTGTGCATTATTTTCGAATAGCGCAAAATTGATAGAACGCTTGCGGATCTCATGTTGCGTAATTGTAATCACCGCACAGCATCGCGTAATATTTTTCTCATGGTGCATGTCTAATTGTATCGAATAAAACAACAAAGCGAGTATTATTTCGCATTATTAATAATGGGAAATTAACAGCAATACAAAGAATGTAATTATCTTTCCTAATTTATGTTTGCTTTTAATTTCCTAGGACCTCATTAGGTCCTTGGCGCCTCCCAACCCCTCACTACTTCCGGCCTTGACCTGCTATATAAACGCCACATGTACTGGATGTAGTTGGTTTTGCGTGACAATGTTTGCCAAAGGTTTGCCATAATGGGTTTACGTATTATATATAAAAGTGGTAATACGATGCTTTTGATTTTTTAATTTATGCACGTCACATTTCTGAAATCTCGTCCCAGTAATTAAGTGATTTTTTCCGACTCAAACAGTGTTCTAAAATTTCCGTTCACCAAATATCCCCACCTTAAAACAAATGATTTATGACCGTCTTCGCATTAGCAATAAAGAGAAACAGTAACGTCTTAATTTTTATTAAACAAAATTAAATATCTCAAAAACTCTTAAATTTAGGAAAATGGAAACTTGATGAGAGCATTTATTTTACATAAAATCCAAAATCACAATAATATATAGGGCGTTCCAGTTAAAATATGCAAATTAATGGCGACTTTCGGTATAACTGGAAGTGTTACGTGGGCGCCATTATATTATTTGAACGGGATATGCCCGAAAACCATTTCCCGAATTTTCAAAATTCAAATCCAAGTAGTCTCTGGAATATTGTAATGGGTGGTCACCGTGAAACACCCTGTATATACAAGGTATTTCCAACTCGATAGTCTGAGACGTATTTGGTGATCGAAATATTTTTTTTTCTTTAAATTTTGCCACGTATCACTTTTACATTTCTAAAAGATTTTTATCTTCATGTCACTTCCGGTTTAACCGGATATTAAAAAGCATGTGATAAAGTTTACGAGATGCATGTATATGCGTGTTTAATATGTTTCAAGAATTTTAAGAGTTTCCATTAAAATAACTCGTGGGACACCGTGTATAAAAAGCGTAGAAAAACGAATGAATTTTTTTTCTTTTGAATTTCTGTTTTCACAGAGTTGTTAGTAAAAGCTTATAGAATATGGGAGGGAACCCTCGAAATATAAAGGTCCAAGAAAAAAAAATGTTTTTGAGCCAATTTTTCGTTTTTCAAAAAAAAATGAGCATACCACAATCTTACAAGTAAAATAAAAGAAAGTTCCCTTATAGTGTCACGTGGAAGTGTTACGTAGATGCCATTATATTATTTGAGCAGGATATTCCCGAAAACCCGTTTCCCTAATTTTCAAAATTCAAATCCAAGCAGTCTCTGGAATATTGTAATGGGTGGTCACCGTGAGACACCATGTATATACAAGGTATTTCCAACTCGATAGTCTGAGACGTATTTAGTGATCGAAATATTTTCTTTTCTTTAAATTTTGCCACAAAATAAAAAGAGAGAACTTTCTTTTAAACGAAATGTGATCAAAATAAACAGATTTCTTGTAATTCTACGTTTTTGATTCGCAATAAAAATCAATAAAAATCACCCTGGAGTATCCGTATCGGAGCGAGGAACGTAATGACGGATAAACATTGTTATGTTGCTCGAAATAAGGGCGACGTGTGTCGCGAACTAAATTTTGACAGAAATTTAGCTCATGATTCATGCGACGTCCACGGGCTCTTAGCTGAAACAAATTTTAATCTTTAGATTGATGAAAACCCGGTAAGAAACATTAATTTTTAAGTATGTTACATCTGTTTGGTACTTAGTCATTCTAGATTATCTCATTTTGTCTGATTCCGTGTTGTAGCTTTGTATCTGCTTTTTCGCTACATCTTTCTTTGCTAGTGTGTTAAGCGTCATAGCCCAATACATTGCTGAACAAAAGACAACAATACAGAAACAAGAACTCCGATTTCCAAACCAAACAAAGACCTATCACAAATAAGATAGACGATATACTACATTTCTAACTTTCCTCCCGACTAGGGATGTTGGAATAATTTTATTGGGTGGTCTGGTCGTTTCAGAAAATTCCATATTTGATGATATTTTCTAGGTTTGCGCGTCAAAATTGTTCACAAAAATGACCTTGACTTTCGACCTCAACCTTGACTTTTCTCGGCATATTCTCCCTTCGGAGTTCCGAGGAATGACATGATTTGTGAATTAGAGAAGGGAGATAAGTTGGGCGCCACTTAATGTCGGTTACATAGCGAGACCTTTTATCAATTAGAATTTAAGTTTCAACTATAAATTAGTACCTAACTCGGTAAAATAACCTATATCCAGATTTGCTGTGGTATGTTAGGTAAGCCAGATGCCAAATCTATTGGGATTTATACGGATGCCGGGCAATTTTTGATAAATTAAGCAGTTGATTGGAACATGATCCCGCTGCGGGGATAAACATCTGAACGTGAGCATACGCACACATGATGCATGGCCTGCGGGGATCTATTTTGGGCAATGTTTGTTGACGGAGGGTGTTAAACAAACGTCCTGCTGATATTAGTTTTTTGCGGGCGAGCGCCCCTATACAGGCCCTTGGCAATATGCTTTAATGTTATTAGTAACTTTATATGGATATGTATGGGTCATATTCCAACGGATAAAGATGACAGCTGAATTACTATACGAGATAAAAGATAAACAAATACTTGATTAAAAAGCAACTTCAAAACACCATTATTTTTCCCTTTATTTATATTATGATAGTTAGAAATTTTTCCAAGTTAGCGTTTTCCATTTATATCGTCAATAATTACACAAGAGGAAGATATTTCAGAACCAGCAGCCGGATTTATAACTTCGTTTATAACCACATTTAAAGTCCGTATAAAATGTATATAAAGTTCACTGACCTTCTAAAGGAACAATCGCTGTTGCCACATGTAATTCTCAAATTTCTCAATATTCAATTAAAATTTCAAATGCCACAATACTATATCAAAGTTGTATATATTATTTATGGATGTCATAAAAGAATATTATAGGCCAAGATGTTAGCCGTTTTTCCAATTATTTTCGTCTACTTTAATTATGGCAATTCCGTAAATATTTATATTTATAGTTAAAAGCGGCAAAGCCGCTCTATTGTAAACCCAAGGCCGGATATGCCAGCAGTATATCTCTTTTTAACTTATTTGAGTGACGCGCCGTCTGCGTTTACTTAAAACAGTCGCAAACGTTCGCCTCGCTTGCATGGGCGGGTTTGCGGGAACTTCGCGCGTATTCTGTAATCTGTAACGGTCATTCACGATAGAGTAGTGCATTGATTGAGATGTTCACACACATGATTGAGATATGTACATATTTATTTTTGTTTCTTGTGGGAAATATAGCTACTGGCGAACCATCCACTAAAAAATTGTAACGCTTTCTGAAAGCAATACTTCATGAGTGGTGTGGACACTTTCTACTTTCAACACCCTAAGAAAAAAAGTGTCTACGCTCATGAGAAACATTGTGTAGGTCAGGGTTTCTGGTCGTTGAACTGCACATACTTTTTAGAAAGACTTTATGTTACGACGACCTTTGTGATTAAAATTGAAGTCTAAAATTTTTGTCTATACTAGTCGTAATATTTAATCATGCCGTGGTAATCGAAAAATATTCATAAATAAATATAAGTCGATGATCGTAGATGAAATTTTTTTTTCAAAACTGCCTTGGCTTCAATTGCTTCGCTGCATGTATATGAAAGTTTGCAAAAATAAAAAAGTTTGTCGCTTAGTGAAAATACGAGTGCATTTTTAGCGTAGTAATAATTTAATTGTTATTTAAAGAAAATAATAAACAATAATCGCCAAAACAAAAACACCGTTGTCAGCGCCTGGGTGTGTACTTGAATTAAAAATCAGATCGATAGCGCAATTAGATTTGAAGATATGGTGATGTGAATTTTTAAAAACACGACTTTTCTAAATAGTCAATTTTTGAAGTTTTGTCGAAATAAAAAATATCTATACCACAGAAAAATATCGTAATTAGTCATTACAGGTCCCAAACAACCTCCTCTACAAAATGGCCCTGGTTTTTTTAAATAAAATCGTTACGAAAATTTTCGGGGAATTTTTCGTCACCAACTTCGTCCATATCAGATACCTATATTATAGTTATATGATGTGGTTTGTATTGAAATGTAGAACGAAGTTTCGCAATGGCGGACGATTGTCTGTTGACGTAATTTCATCTAAATCAGACGCATTCTGGTTTGAACGTTTATTCGTTGCATTTCGGTGAATTATCTTATTAATATATCTACACATAACATTATATATCTATATCTATATAACATTAATACATCTACTATGAGTGTTGTGAAAAAATATCGCAAATTGGAGTTTACCCCTTCGGATGATGAATCTTTAATACAAAAAGTAAAGGAAAACCCATCTTTATATTCCAAGAAAATGAAAAGCTACGAAGATATAGTATATATAAAATATATAGTGTAGTAAACAACATTACATACCGGAGCAATTATGGACAAAGGGTTGTAGGAATTTAGGGGCAATTATGTGTAGGAAAGTAACCCCGAATAGTAGAGTGATAGTCTGGCGGTACGGTGCCTTGGTTGGAAGAGTAGTTGGCCCGGAGAGCCAAAGGTCCTGGGTTTGATTCCCGGCTGTGCTAAAACATTTTCCACTCTACTACAATATCAGAAGTGGGATAGGGCATTTGTGGGATCCGTCTGACAGAACAGGCAGGCATCTATGAGATTTACCGAGGTGTCGAACTGTAGTAGGCAACCCTACATCATACGGGAGCAATTATGTATGTACAACGGGTTGTAGGAATTTAGGGGCAATTATGTGTAGGAAAGGAACCCCAAATAGTAGAGTGAGAGTGTGGCGTTGGAAGAGCAGTGGCAGTACCCGGAAAGCCAAAGGCCCCGGGTTCGATTCCCGGCTGTGCATTTTTCACTCTACTATAATAGTAAGAAGTATCATTTGCCAAAACATGCATGAAACAGCGCATGCGTCAATATATCCACCGAAATCCCGCGTCTTTGCCTCTGATCAATGAAATTTCATTAAATTTAGAACCGCCTAAAACTCATCAATGAAAACACGTTGCATTCGCTATTGCGGCGCACCTAGCGGTAGATCCGGTTACTAATGAGTGCACAAATTTGCACACTAATAGGCAGACCGTTCAATTGCGATGCTGGTGTGGTATTATGTATGAATCTATATCGGAATCAGGGTATAGGTACTTTTTGAATGAGTTCAAAGGCATTAGATAGGCGACATAAGCGTCAATTTTAACAGACACCCTGTACCATCTATATTAATCCAGACAGGATATGCACGTACTAAGTGGACACCCTGTATATGTTATTAAATAAGGTGCTTGATTCGAAGGTAACTTTCAGTTTGGAGAGCCATGATTTAAAACATCCACGGTTACTTGATACGTAATTTTAAAAAGAATCCGTCCTGAGTGATTTTAAAAATGAAACCCCAGGCAGGAATATTAGGCCGTAGTGCCTTTTCTCCGGCTCGGGGGCCGGGGGAGCGGCGCAGCCGGCATAATGAAGCCGACAGCGCTTGACCCCGCTGAAAAATGGCCGCCATAACAATAACTTACCTTCCGAAACGAACACGTAGATGGAAGCCGGCTCGGTGTTGGAGGCCGAGCAAGTGTAGTTGCCGGAATCGGCGTCATTTGTATCCCTGATGGTGAGCCTGCTCTGGGTGCGTGGTCCGGGGACAGTTTCCACGGATATGCCTCCCCTGGCCGTGTCGTAGTTGATCATGTGGTCGTTGTGATACCAGAACACGTACTGCGGCGGGGTGGGGCTCTGCAACACCACATTTACGGCGCTTTAGCAAAGTGGAAAAGGTGCATGTAATATACCGGGATGCTAAATCGCAATGGGAGGTCGGGAAGTGGGTTGGCATGCTTAACGAATGCCAGGAATATATTAATCATTATTCGTTTGGGCATAAGGTTTTAAGGGACTAAAACATTTTTTAGTGGAATTAGGTGAAACTGAGTAGAATTAGTGGGATTATTTCTTTCTAATCTTTGTAATTCAGCCACGTAACGTATGGTTCCAAAGTTTTCGTAAAATAATTGGATGCTGATAACTTTCTCAAAACTTTTACTTTTCAAACTCAATAAATACAACGATAAATATAACTTGTATTCAAATAATTTATCCAAATCAGTAACCTTTATTATAAGTTATGGTAACTGTTTCATTCACGGTTAGGTACATATAAAATTTCACATTCAACCATTAACATCTGTTGTAAGTTTACTGATCTACCTTCAGACTCGAATTATCTTGCTTTGCTCTGCTCTGGCTTCCGTTGCACTCGAAGACAAACTCGCGAGGACCATTTTAAGGACCACGTCACTATTTGCTCGCAAAAGAATTTACACAACTAAAGCTCTCCACTAATATGGTCTGTCCCACTTCTGATAAAGAATTATTAAAAAGAATCTCCCATCGCCAACCGGTAAAGTTGACTTTAGCAAGCACTAAACAATAAAGTTAACTTTACCAAGCAGATGAATCAAGAGAAAATTACGTATCAGTGCGTGCATGGGCCTGTCCCGACGCGCGACGTACGTATTATCCTGTATCACCTGTATGGTATATTAATTACATCACGTAAGTTGACACTTGAGGTTAAGGTTAAGAATCTGCGACATTATGCCATCAGAAATCGATACCACCACCGTCAAGGCCGTATAAACAAGACAGTTCATGACAAGACACCTCATTAGGGATATTGATTACTTCGTCTTGCACGTTTATGACAGGACCCGTCATATGCCTCAATATAACGTGCAGTGTTTTCGTGTTCGATGCATGAACTACCGGAATTAAGCAGTGCATAAATCAGTAGGTAGTCAGTTTAAGCCCTCGGCCTCGGTGCGCTCCTAACTAGCTACATCGGATATCTACCGAAACCGTGAATGCAGTTTCACGCTTATTTGAATTAATGCAGTTCCTTGTTTTGCGGGTTGCTTGGCCGAAAACTATCGGTTTGTATGTAACTGGCAAACTAAACTTCGCATGACCCCTCCGCAAAACAGAGAGATAATGTTCCTCTAAAGGCACTTTGTTCAAGAAATATGAATGCCTCTTAAATGCCCCGACTGTTAAACGATATGTCAAAAATCCCAGAATAGACGCTTTCAGCTCAATCAATAGCAAACTATCAAGTTGGCATTGTAAAAACCTGCCTCACTTTATTTGATAAAACGGAAAATTCGGATGTCATTCGTGAAAAACAATATTAGCACTAAATTCAAGATGGCGGAAAATCTGCAAGGGGTGGGTTGTTGGTCTAAAACTCGGATTTAAGATTTCTATAAGGTGCACTATTCATGGAAAATATCTTATCCAATGAATTGCAATGTTATCCATAGGAATCCGACTAACTTTCTCGAACTAAGTAGACTGGTGACCTGTGCATCCCTCTTCTGACTATAGCGTCTCAAATTTGGAACAACTGAAACATTTCTTTCTTCCACCTCATTCTCTCGTGTGCTTTTCCGCTAACCCACGTCATCAAAATTTAACGGAACTTTACATTAACCTCACTTTTCACTTGATACACGTCCGCGGTAGAACTTGGGACCTTAAAAATTTATCTCGAAATATTCCGAGGGCAAAAAGCAGTATCGGGGACATGAAGAGCAGTTTCATATAAAATTTATAATCCTTTTCGCATGTGCCGTTGCTCCTTGTATTATGTCAGATGCTTTAGGTGCTTGGTATATTTTTTAAGGCTCTGTCGACGGTAGAATTACCTCTACGAATGACGTAAATTTACATGGAAGATGTGAGTAATTTGGTCAATGCGGGAAATATGCACATAAAGACGTACATAAATTTTTTTAATAATTATTAGAGTAGGAGGCAGGAAAATTTTAGTTTTAACTTTCACGTTATTATTAACGTTACTAAAATTAATTCAAAAATGACAAAACCGTTATAATTTACGTTACTCGACGAGAGTAAAAAATCTTGTATGCTTCTACAGAAAACAGGTAAAATATTACGCGAGAAAAAGTTTTCAATAGCGACAGATTGGATATATAATTGGATATATTTACCTAATATTTGGTAAAATTTAAGGTCTCTTAATTTTTTAGCAAAGTTTAGATAAAATTACTAATATCAGCTTGCATATCCAGTCTTTTCTTAAATGCTTGCGTTTGAGTGATTATACAGTGTTGATTAAAATGTTGTCGTAGAACTAATTTTAAAACACCCCTGCAACAAAATGGTCTGTAATTCCAGGCCTGTAATTTTTTCGGGAAGTATAATACAGACCCAAAATGCGTTCGTCAATTCGGTTTATTGTTTAAGAATAATTCTTAGAAGATTCACCTTAAGTGGGTAATTTATCTTATGTGGGTAATATATTTATGTTTCAAGCTTAAACTTAATTTCTTAACTCAAATAGGGAACATATGTCGTATGACGCCAGAAACTACGGTCTTTTTCAAGTAAGATATCTAAAATCCTGTTGTCATATTGCAAAATAAAGACGATCTGCTCATAAAACGACACGAAACTTAAAAGTTCAACAGTAAAATTATTAAATTATTTCTTGGGTCATTGTGTAGTTAGAAGTGTCACTTAATTTATGGTTTCCGGTATTAGTAAATTCGGTAATTAAGAAATAATCAAAAACAGTCAAACAGCCACATATTTCCCCAGCTAAAGATATAAGAATTATACTCACATAAAGCGCACGGAGCGACTAACTAATTGATACTGAAAGACTACCTCAGATATATCATAAAATTCTGTTGTTTTCGAGAATTAAGGATCTAATGCTTTGAAGAGTTTTTCGTTGGGGTTCTCTCTTCATGTATGGAGATAACAGGCACCCCACAGTAAACACCTGAAATTTTGTTATTACTTATTCATGTAATGAACCGTAAATGCATATCTTATTAGTTCATGTTGTGCAACCAGATGTTAGCTTACGGGTCCTGAAATTATGTAATGTGTAAAGTAGATCCCGTAGGATTGGTCGAAATTTTACCGCTGATAAGTCTTATTACTTGAAGGGGGCGAAAGGCCATCCCAATCCCACCTCCAACGGCTAGAGCCGCAATCTTAGCAAAAAAATGTTTCCGGTAGGGTTTCCTACAGTAAATTCAGGTTTAAAAGTGAATAGTTTCGTATAGCGGGAAGTTAATCAAACTTTGTGTTCTAAAAATTAACTTTGTGTCTCATATAGGTATGTTTATGTTTATAATAGGTGTAGGTAAATTGTATATCGTGAACAAAAAAATATATACATACATTAGACTGTTTGGGCAGGTTTATAATTTGCGTGTTCAGTCCAAACACAAGTGGATCTCTTACGATTATTATTAGGCGATTCATTGGAAACCTTTTATACGACGGTTTACGACAACCAAAACATCATATCATGTAATGACAGCACTAGTTGTTACTGTTTGAGTTGAGCTAGCTGAATAATTGAGATGTTTTGTACAAATAATAAACTGGTAAGTTCATTTATTATTGAAGGGGGCATTTCTACAGGTCTAGCTGATATGAGACATGAATAGAAACATTGAATGTCGTATTATTTATTTAGATCGGCTGGTAAATACGTATCCGCAATCAGGGCGGCGCGGCGCGGCGGTTATTGCGACTGACAAAGTGACCAATAACCGAATGGATAGCTATCCATACATGACACTTAATTTAGCAACTGAACTAAAGTGTATTCACAACCAAGATTCAACAACATAACTACACGAGGCATGTACATGAACAGCAATATTGCCAGGACCGATTTAACGAATCTAATATATATATATATATATATATATATATATATATATATATATATATATATATATATATATATATATATATATATATATATATATATATATATATATATATATATATATATATATATATATATATATATATATATATATATATATATATATATATATATATATATATATATATATATATATATATATATATATATATATATATATATATATATATATATATATATATATATATATATATATATATATATATATATATATATATATATATATATATATATATATATATATATATATATATATATATATATATATATATATATATATATATATATATATATATATATATATATATATATATATATATATATATATATATATATATATATATATATATATATATATATATATATATATATATATATATATATATATATATATATATATATATATATATATATATATATATATATTAAACATAGCTTTGATTTATTGGCAATATAATTAACATTAAATTAAACATTCACTCATCAGAAGATGCATCATTGCCAACTGAAGACTAATGGTTATGAATACACTACACAGTGGCGAACCCAGACATTTGGCATTGGGGGGATAAGAATTAAGAAATAAAATTTTATTGAAAATTCGAAAATTATTTTAGATAACAAAATCTAGTCGCCTAGGTCTGTTTGCCAGTTCATCGATAATTTCATTTTCGGAAATAGGTAACTCGCTATGAATAGACATCATTGCTAGCCTGTTTTGAGAAGTAGAATTCCTCAGATAGGATTTTAAGCGTTTGAATGTTGAAAATGTTCTCTCTGGTGTGGCTGTGGAAACTGGTATTGTGCAGAATATCGACAACAGTCTATACATGTTAGGGTAAGCTTTTTATACTTGCTGCTTATATACTTGTGCCACAATTTAATTTCGGTTTTTAATATAACTTTAGGCACATCAGGTATGTATAAAACAAAAAGTTCGTCATAAGCATCGCAATCAGTTCTCTACTGTCTGCTATCCCGTCAGCAGATACATAAAGGCTTTAAAAATTTGTTTATGCTTGGCAAATCTTTCCTCTAACCGATTAACAATGAAATGATCAATGAATGTGAATTAATGACATCAAAGTGAATTAATGACGTCTAATTTATCTGCTGTGATATGTTTGTTGTTCACAAAGTTTCCAATGTCTTTAGGATGATGTACAGACAGACGTTCAGACTGATTCTTATTGGTTAAAGTTTCGGCTGTTGTATTCGACGAGCTACATGATTCGCTTGAACCGACCGATTTTTCTTCTTTTCAAGAAGTTTGCCAAACAGCTTTGTTTACTCATAACTAGATTTCTGTTTAGCACTTTTATGGCAAAACAACACACACTAACACTTAAACAATTGAAAATCGTGCCAGTCGTCAGTCGTCAGAACTATAAACAAAATATAACGCGATCACGTGATCTGGTCGGTCGCGTCGGTCATATTTTCTTGATCGCATGTCAAGCACATATTGGAAGAAACTTTGGGCCCAATTGGTGTCAGTTGTTTGTATTTTGGTTTATTGAATTCTACTATAAATTTCCGATTTTTTACATATTTCTGTTGACTATCTCCAAAGTGAAAAATGTACATAGGACCAAAAATAGGCAGACTGCACTATAGCCCATATATATAAATCTCACCGTGTGTCTCAGGGAACGTTTACCATTATATATATGCCCATTATTGTCGACGTATGTGAGATAACGGCTAATCCACTTAAGGCTTACGTATAATATCGAATGCTATTATAGCGAGTCATCAACTAGATTATATCAGCCACTGTGACGATATCGGGTATTATGCTAGTAATTAATGTCTGTATGTATTCATGGGAAGACACTGATGCTAATTCTAGTCATTTATACTGCAAATATAAGTTGCCAAAACTAAATTGTTTAAAACTCAATTAAGCCTGATTAATTCCCTCTCCAAGTTTACGTAATGAAATCTCCGGTAGTTAATATATAAATAAACAAAGACTACTTTGAATTTCATTGGGATCATTAGTTTACCCGAAATATGTTCTAAAATCATGGTGGCAAGTATATATCAAACGGGGAGCGATCTGCGAAGGTCCGTTTCTCACTTTTGGATAGTGTTTATTTGTATAGAACAGCTATGGTCAACTATTTTCCTGACGTCTACCACAAGCGTATATTGTAAGAGATTAATGGCTTCCACTTTAAAGTTATATTTTCACAACTGGCATACTATTAAGCAGGAGCAAAATGAAATGTTTTATTCCGGGTTAATAGTGTAGCTGATGATAAATTACCCTCAACATTTGTGATTATAATAATTACAACTGCATATTACATTTTAGGCAACATAGGTTTTTTGTTTTCTTCCGCGGACAAAAGAAATACATTAAGTTGCTTGCGGTGGATAGTCAATTTTTTTTTGTAAAACGTGAAAGACATACGTTGCTCCTATTGGTTAGGGACTTGAACCGGCTTCTATTCCACATAGAGCCAGTGTCCGTTTTGTTTGTTAAAGTATAAAGAATAACTATCGGATAAAATTATCGATGTAGATTTTGTCCCAAATGTTCAACAACTTTTAAACCAGCCTATCTATTTTGATATTTTTTTTTTGTTTGAAAGGGCGATTCTTGCGGATGACTATTTTGTAATTGGCTTTCCATAAAAAATGTATATTTTAATATGTATAGTCTTTAAAAACCGATTATGATTTTGACACGAAATTTGATTGTCGCTGTGGAGTGAAATTTTATTTGTATTGAATTCCGTTTTGAGGCCGTGGAGCTGAAAATGTCTAAAAAGTTCATCGTTTATAACATGTTTAGCGTTTTCGATTACGGACGCTGAAATAATTGTTACTTACAAGCAACATCAAACAGAAATAACAAACAAAGAATTATTCGACATTTTAGTAAAACGACTGTAATTATTAATGATTAAAACAATTAACTTAAAAAATAACTGAACAACAAACTAACTAATAACGAGTATGTTCTCCTCTGGCTGCTATAACAGCTTCCATACGCCTAGGCATGCTTTCAATCAAATTTATGATAGTGATTTGAGGGATATTGTCCCATTCTTCTGTAAGAGCAATCCTCAATTCATTCAGATTCTCTGGGTTGCGTCTACTAACACGTTGTCCCAATTCATCCCATAAATGCCCAATGGGATTCATATCAGGGCTTTTAGCGGGCCACGGCATACGATTAATTCCGACATCGTCTAAAATTGTGTTATCATCACTGCTGTCGTGCATTATCTTGCATTAAGAGGATTTCTTCGCCAATGTAAGGTGCAAATGGGATACCTATGGTCATTCAAGATCTCTACGTATCTAACTGCATTTAGAGATTGCCGTGGTGGAAACACAAATAATTCTGTACGGGCATCGCTGGTAATTCCACCCCATACCGCCAAAACTCTCCCTTGAATGAACATATCCCATTTGCACCTTACATTGGCGAAGAAATCCTCTTAATGCAAGATAATGCACGACCTCATACAGCAGTGATGATAACACAATTTTAGACGATGTCGGAATTAATCGTATGCCGTGGCCCGCTAAAAGCCCTGATATGAATCCCATTGAGCATTTATGGGATGAATTGGGACAACGTGTTAGTAGACGCAACCCAGAAAATCTGAATGATTTGAGGATTGCTCTTACAGAAGAATGGGACAATATCCCTCAAATCACTATCATAAATTTGATTGAAAATATGCCTAGGCGTATGGAAGCTGTTATAGCAGCCAGAGGAGGACATACTCGTTATTAGTTAGTTTGTTGTTCAGTTATTTTTTAAGTTAATTGTTTTAATCATTAATAATTACAGTCGTTTTACTAAAATGTCGAATAATTCTTTGTTTGTTATTTCTGTTTGATGTTGCTTGTAAGTAACAATTATTTCAGCGTCCGTAATCGGAAACGCTAAACATGTCTTAAACGATGAACTTTTTAGACATTTTCAGCTCCACGGCCTCCTTGTTGAATATCAAACTTAATAACACCGTTTCAACTAAAATGTCGCATCTTCGTTGCTGAAGGGGCTAGAGAGTTGATTCAAAAAAGAGAATATTGAAAAAAGAATGGTAAACACCGTGACCAACCTAAGAATTCAGTACAAATAAAATTTCACTCCACAGCGACATTCAAATTTCGTGTCAAAATCATAATCGGTTTTTAAAGGCTGTACATATTAAAAAATACATTTTTTATGGAAAGCCAATTACAAAATAGTCATCCGCAAGAACCACCCTTTCAAACAAAAAAAAATTATCAAAATCGATAGGCTGGTTTAGTATCTAGGTGCGCCACTTTTTATCTCTAATAGTTTATATCGCGATATATAATGTACGAAAGAGACAGTTCCCTTGGAAACAATGGCCGTATTTCCCACCGCTGTCCAGTATCGTACAAAATAAAAGAAATCAAACGAGATTTTAAAAGATATAACAGAAGAACTAAAATAAAGAGGAAATCAATGATTTAATTAGACGGATTTAAGAAAGGTGGTGGCAACGAGGAAGAACAGAAAACCAAAGCAGAACTGAGGCAACTAAAGAAAAAATAGACGGGGTAGGCGGTACATTTTTTGCATTCTATGGGTTTCATTCGGCATGACTCGTAAATGGTCTTAATATTTATTTTGATCCAGTACTATGAAACCATCGATCAAACTCGTTCTTTATAATTTCAAATTTTCCAATATTATTTGACCTTTTAACTTTAATTTTCATTGTATGATATACAGAAAAGCTGGTAATGAATCAAAGGTTTGGAAAAGAGTGGATCGAATAAAAATAAAAAATTATTCGAGAAAAAAATAGCGCAGAACAAACGATGAAGAAGCAGACAAAAGAGCAGATCCAAATAAAATAGAAAGGAAAAATAGAACTACCTGAAAAATAGGAACGGATAGAAGCAGAGATTTGAAATAAACCTGCAGAAACAATAATACAATGTGCAATTTTACACAGTGCTATAAATATATAACGAAGAGAAAAATAAAAAAGGGCAATGGTTAAAATTGGATGAGGAGAGTGGAAGAAACACTTATACAATCGAAACGAATGGGATAAGATAGAAGCTGAAGAAGAGGAAAATATAGACGTTGAAGAATTCAAAGAAAAAATAGTTGGCAATAAAGCGACTAAAGAAGAAAGAAGCGGTTGGAGACGATAAAATAGCCACATAATTAATAAAAAGGGGAGTAAGTAAATCTACACAAGAAAATGTTCAAGATGATAAAGGGAATCAATGACGAAATGTCGTATAAATTGACAAACAGTAACTAAGACTATTTCCCTCGTCTTAATTTCCCCCAATCACAAACGCGCAATTTTGAATTACAAATGGTTTCTAGATGGAAAAACTGTACCACAGCACCTGTCTATTTAACTATTTTCAAAAAAAAAAATGCGAAAATTATAAGCAAAGATCCCCGGAAAATGTTATTCAAGGAATAACAAAAAAAAATTATAATAAATGAATCAACACTTCCAAAGACTTCAAGCTTCCATTGTAAAAATAAATCATAAAGGTTAATTTTTAACATCAGTTGTCAATGCAATTCCGAAAACTGTAAATTTTTCCAAATTAAATTCCATACCAGTTCAAAATTTTAACCAAATATTAAATATTAATGATAGCATCCAAGATAATTTTATAAACAATAAGTTTGAGCGTGATCTAGACCAATTAAGATTAGAACACCTTACTTACGAAGAAAAAGATTTAATAACAGATTTGTGTTAAATTTTCGGACTGTTCGGATTGGTCGCGACAGGCTTTAGAGCAAAATGACCAGCAAGAGGAACCATATATTATATTATCTGCTAAAGACCTGAGTGATATATCGGTGGGTTAGTGGGTGATTGGAGCAGCTCCTTGTTAATTGACGATTTAGTTTCTTGCGAGTTCTTTGGTTAAACATATTCTAGTTTTGCTTGGAAGTGATTCTATGACTAATATTGATCTGGTTATTGAGAAAAGTGTACCGTACAATACCGCTAAAACCCATACGTCAATATGGAAACAGTTTACGGAATTCTGCAAGGCAAAGAAACACGAGCTTTTGGAACCTACCAGTGTTAGAGCAACTAAACCTAATCCTGAAAGATTGGGCGTGGAATATGAAGAAAGAAAACGGTGAAAATTACAAAGAACTAGGTGTGAAGACAATGTGGAACACCGTTGCAAAAAAAAATGCAAGAGATGTATTTTATGAAGTGGAAAATAATTTTTGATCCATTTAAAGATATTATCTTTAAGTCTAGTAGGGAAGCTCGTAATGCGAAAAGAGGAATTTGCAGATGTGCGCCAATAAAAGGATATCGACCTCTGCTTCATTAAAATTGGAAGAATATTACGCAATGGTTTTATTATTGGACAACGACACTCCGGCGGGACTCCCTTATGATATTACTTACGAAAAATTAACTTGTTAGTACAGACCAAAGATAAAAATCCTAAAATAAGACAAGAAACGCCGGGAATAAATGAATGTCTATTTTTGTTGTAATATCCAACAAAACTTTCAACGGGTTTTGGGTTAAGCCCTACTGTGCTGATTTTTCCATTCTAATAAAATTATTCCAGTAATTAGAGCATTCTCTATTCTACCAAATCTCGGGAGTCCATGGGAACCCATTCGGTAGGCGAGGCTGAAGCAGCGAATACGCACCAAGGCCGATTTTAATGCTTGTTTCAGGGCTTCTTAATTAAATTCGCCGCTGGAAAACTTCGGCTTATGTAAACGCCCCCGCCTTAAGAGGCGCTCTCCCATATTTCTCCACATTGTTACACATCCTCACGCGTATTGTTACGCGTTCTAGATATAAACTGATCCAGTAAACTCGCGAGCACTTGATTTATTGAAATTTTCCAACTCCACCGACTATTGATTGGGCAATTTGACTTCACAATGAAAATTTCTTTTGTCGCTCGAAGTCTCTTATATTAGAGCTCCAGTCATCGGTCCCTTTATCCCTTATACAAACACGAGGCCCACAAATCTTCGCAAAGTTTCTAGAAAATTGTTTGGACCGTCAAATAAAATAATGAACATGGGAGGAAGAAAAAATAATGTATTCGGAAGTGAGTTGGGACAGGGCTCGAGGAAGCGGGCGGACACTGAGGGCCGGGCCAAGGCCCCCATGAAATATGCGGTGGTCTACTAATAGGATTCAAATGTATAGATACCTCACTTTACCTGTAAATATCTCGAGACGTAGAGAGGAAACAAATTCTAAAAATATCATGTTTATTATATATTTATTATAAACCTCTCACTGAAATTTGAACTAAAGGGTCCGCCAATAGGGACGCTCGATCTTTGACAGCTCATGGCGGCCATGTTGTTTGTGGTAGAGTTGGCAAACGTAGTTGTTATTATTCAGTGTATCTTCACAAATCACCATGAACCAATTCAGCCGCGAGCAACATGTGCAAATCGTTAAAACTTATTACGAAAATCATTCATCGGTTCGAGCAACGTTCCGCGCGCTCCGCCAATTTTACGGTGCAATTGATCGTCCTGCTGAGTCGACTATCCGTCGTTTGATTAACAAATTCGAGGCAACCGGTTCGGTGAACAATCAGCCAACACCGACGCGTCGTCGAAACGTCCGATCTGCCCAGAATGTCGCCGCTGTGCGCGATAGTGTGCGTGAAAATCCGCGACAGTCAATTTCGCGTCGCGCACAGGAACTCCGCCTTTCGGAAACATCACTTCGCCGAATCTTGCATCTGGATTTGGGCATGCATCCGTACAAGATCCAGCTGACACAAGAGCTCAAAATAAACGACCATAGACAGCGCCGTATCTTCGCTGATTGGGCTTTAGAGCAGTTGGAAGTCGACCCCGATTTTGGTCGCAAAATCATCTTCAGCGATGAGGCACATTTTTGGTTAAATGGGAATGTCAACAAGCAGAATTGCCGTTATTGGGCCGAGAACAATCCACAGGAGGTCCACCAGGTCGCAATGCACCCAGCAAAGGTAACTGTTTGGCGTGGATTTTGGGCCGGAGGCATCATCGGGCCGTATTTCTTCGAGAACGACGATGGTGTGTCCATCACGGTAAACGGCGAACGATACAGATCCATGATAACGAACTTTTTCTGGCATGAAATCGACAATATGGATGTCGAGGATATGTGGTTTCAGCAGGACGGCGCTACGAGCCACACAGCGCGCGCCACAATGGATCTTCTGCACGAGCGCTTCGGAGGAATGGTTATCTCGCGCGGAGGCGACATCAACTGGCCACCGAGATCGTGCGATTTAACCCCACTAGACTATTTCTTGTGGGGTTTTCTTAAATCACAGGTCTACGCAAACCAACCACAAAACACTGATGCCCTCAAAGTCAACATACGCCACGCCATCGATGAAATACAGCCCGATTTGTGCGCCAGAGTCATTGAAAATTGGACTTCTCGTATGCGCGCCACCCAGCGAAGCCGAGGTGGACATTTGACCGATATTATTTTCCATACATAATGCCTTCGAATACTCTTTCAAACAAAAAATAAATTTAATTTATACCTCTCACACAACTTGCTTTATTTCATTTTAAAGATCGAGCGCGCTTATTGGCGGACCCTTTATTTAAGTGAAATAGTTATGGATATTCTTTTATTTATTTCAATAAATGTATCAATTTTTGGCGATTCTCCTGTCACATCCTACTGCCTAACCAAAACACTACATCCTAACCAAAACACTTTCACTTCGCTCGACACGATTAAAACTGTTTTAATCATCTCCACTACTTATATTTAAAGGGCAAAGAATGAATGATAGGTTAATGCTCACTGCACCACATGAAGCAATTGGTGTGGCACAAACCAACGGGTGGATGGATAGTAACATATTTCTTACTTGGCTTAAACATTTTGTGCAACATACTCACCCAACTTAATCTAACCCCATTCTTTTAATTTTGGACGGACATGGCAGTCACAAAGATCTTCACGTAATTTTGTATGCTCGTGAAAATCATATTCACATTCTGAGCACCTCATACCACGCACAAAATTCAGCCATTGGATAGAACATTCATTAAACCTTTTAAATTATCCTACAATGAAGCTTGTGTTCTATGTGGATGAGATCTTATCCTGGTGTGAGGATAGGGCAATATGATATAGCAGGGTTAATTGCACAGACCTTTTCCCAGACTGTTCGATTAGATATTGCACAGAAGGGCTTCCAATGTACTGGAATATATCCGTTTCATAGAAACATATTTACCGATTTTCTTCCATCTATGATGACCGATGTTCCAATACCGCCGAAACGATAGAAGAGGAAGTCGTTTCCAATCCAGCAAATCATGAAACTGATGAAGCTTCTATGCAAAAGAAAAATATGAACACGCAGCAAGAACACTCAGAATCTGCGATTAATGAACAAATCACCGTTGTTGCCGTACCATCAACATCTAGAAAAGCTGCTAACCATGAAACACCACCGTCATCTCCCAAGCATCATCAAAGTTCTAAGTACCAAAAATCTTCATTTTCTCCTAGTATTAAAGCGACTACAAAAATTTTAGAAGATATATCGCCTGTTCCGGACCATCGAAAGAGGCAATCCGAAAAGAGTGAAATTCTAACGTCCACTTCTTTCAAAGATTTCTTGGAAAAGAAACAGACACGAGCTAAAGAAGCCGTAACCAAAAAAGTAACTAAACAAGTAAAATGTGATGATATTAAAACGAAAATTAATACTGGAAAAATGATAAACAAAGATACAAAGGCGAATAAAGAAAATAATATAAAGAACCAAAATGATAGTGGAAATAAAGGTTATGCTTGCTTGATTTGCCACGAAAGTTTCGAGGAAGATCGGATACAATGCCAGAACTGTAAAAAATGGACACATGAGGTCTGTGAGACCTCGATTTGATGTCTCTATTTTATACATGCGACTTTTGTAAAGACTGATCAAGTTGAATTATTTATTATTTGTCCCATGCTACCCTACATAATTTAGTATCTCAAAAAATGTGTTGCTCCTTTATACGTTGAAAACTGGATTACAGTTATTAATTCAAATTTATTTCTTTTAACATATTGATTCTTTTTCTCTTAAGTCGAACTAGTAAAGCGAATTTTCAATATGCTGTACTTACTTTTTATAAAAATAAATAAAGAGCTTAGGTGTCCCGTGCTACCCGATTTTCCCCTACTTACCTAACATATTATTATCTAACGTTACATGGACATGGTTGTGATCGATTCAACTATTTTGAAAATAGTACAAGTTTCAGGATGGTAAGTAACTTGAATATATCTACTGCTTCTGGACGTTTAGGAAGTAATAAATAAGAGTTACCTTTTCAATAACGCAGACGAGATCTATGATGCTGCCGATATCTACATGGTGTTCCCCCGACCTGGTGCCTTGTATCGTGGCCTCGGGAACCACGATTTGCAGATTTACAAAGTGTGACAGTAGACCCTGGTTACTCGAGATCTGAAAAGAGAAGCAAATTAGTTATAAATCCAGGTTCAAAATGAGTTGGTACCTCATAGTATTGGCGAATAATCTTACTCCAAAATTCAGATATTTATTGTATTTTTCTATTATAGTCATTAATCATTAATTAATTAGTTAATTAATTAATTAATTAATTAAATAAATAATTAACGATTAATGACTATAATAGAATTAATTAATTATTTAATTAATTAATTAATTAATTAATTAATTATTTAATTAATTTTTTAATTAATTAATCAGTTAATTAATTAATCAGTAAATTAATTAATCAGTTAATTAATTAATTAGTTAAAACTGTAAAAAGTAAAAAATACTTAAAAATTATAGCTAACAGGACATATTTTAAAGTGACGTGCGATTACTAGATACTAGGTACTCTGCTTTTTTAAGGGACAGGAATTTTTATCGGTGATAAAAAACAATCCTTTTTATCGCTGTCAAGTGACAAAAATGTGACTGTCAAATAGACTTTTTCTATAGCACTAAATTTATCATAATAATTAAATAGTGCTGCCCATCTCTCAGGCCTATCTATGGGCATACATTAGGTGATTAGGTGACGCTGGCCGCTGCTCTATTGTAATAAATTCCGACAGAAATAGTGTTTTTAAAAAGATGCCCAGCTTCGTGTAGACAGATATAAGACAATTAGAACATATAACTTCCAACTACTAACAGACAATCCTAATAGATAGGTAACGAGATCTAAGTACGTGATCTTTTGCTTGCTTTGTGCAAGCATCTTTCTAGTCCTGTCGGGGACGTATCCTGGGCTGGTAATAAGATAATTTCATAGAAGTATCTAAACTCAATTTGAACTTTGCACTGCTGACGAATTCGTGGGATGGGTAGGGATTTAAGGTATCCCAACGCAATTACGTATTAACTTGCGTCTACTACATGAGGCATGTAGTATGCTTCGGAGGACGTGGGATGGAATCATGCCAGGAAGCGGAGGAACCGCGGGCTATATAGACTGACCGATGTTTCGGTCTCTTAATGCGTTGATTAATTTCTTAGCGGACTTGTATTTGCAAATATGTCGCGATGCGCCAGGCACGTGTTTCAGCTCACAGGCTTTGATTTTAAAACCAGAAAAAGGTGTATGAAACAGTGAACTCTCTTTTTTTGACTCCCAAAGAATTTATGCTCAGTTGCTCAGTTTTTAAAGTGCTCTTTAATGGTGTTGTATTAGTTTTCTCTTCGGTATTCTGTTTCGCTGTTATCGTAAACTGTGTTTGATTTAGGTTCCAATAGATATTTTAAATACCTACTTATAAATAACTACGCTAATTTGGCCTAAAAAAAATCTTTTTTTGCATATAAATTGCCTTAATAGCCTGATCAAATGGTAGTTTTTCGGTACATGACTCTGGTAGAAGGTTTCTCGAAGGGAATTATGTTTCTTGGGGGGCTGAACATCAATCTACCTACCGGATCAGGTCGAAAAACGCAAAAGAATCGGTACGGAAAATATCACGGTATTCAAAGTTGAAGAGCATTAAATTGTGCGTCGAATGAACTCCGTAACTTCCAAATTAGAGACCGTCGTCATCGTCAGTCGAAAAGAGGTAGTTTTTACCAACTTTTGTGAAAACTCCAATGAACTCACTTCGATAAGCAACGACCTCGATGAGCAAGAAGACGACCTTCCGTTTCCTGCATCACTGTCAGAGCCAGGTGAGACCTCAGAAGGTAATTTATATGTTATTTTACAACATAATAACAAGACGGCACTGTCATTGGCATTGCTCTTTAACTGAAAGTTAAAGCCAGCCACTCCGAGTTCTGAAGAGCGTGAGCCTGGACCATCATCGTCCATTGAGTTGGAAAAATTGCCTCTTTTTGGCTGACAATGGAGACCTTATAATGGGTCTTTTCCCCTTATTTCTATCTGCAATATGCTTCTAAATTTCTATCTGCAATCTCCTCTTCTTATATTCTCCGCGGCATCCGTTTTCCTTTCTGAATTATTATTTTCTTGCTTGGTTTCCACCCTTTTTGTTTTCCTTAACTTCTCTCTCGACTCCCTCGATCTCTCGACTTCTTTTTATAATAAAGTCTATGCCATATGCCATTTTCTATATCTACTATATGTCTACGCCATGCGCTTTCTCACGCTAGTTATCGAGTTTATTTATGCTTAGCATCTATACACATTCACTATGCCTACTATACCTACATTTTACATTCCCAATTCTTATTTAATATATACTATCACTTTCTTTTCTATATATGATATATTTTGATGCATATATATCATTTTGCATTCGTTATCACTTCCGATAATATATTATTTAATACCTACTAAATTGTCTCGCATAGTTTAACGAGAAATCTCTACTCTAAGTGATTTCTAACATCATTGTATCTCAATTATAGTTCATCTATTATACAATATGAATATTTATTATTTTTGTCCATCGTAGGATATTCTTTTTGTATTGATATTTTTCTGGTGGTCAATAATTACATTATTATTATTATTATTCTTATTATTATCATAAACGAAATCTCGAATCTTTTCTAGTAAACTCCGTCTACTAAAGTAGTTTGTACTATACGTGTAGCACAATATACGTGTAGCACAAAATTTATTACTCATTCTCCTCAGCATGGAGTACTATGAGAACCTCTAAATGAGCTAGTGTTGAAATAACGGCTACTACGTTCATGGCTAAACTTTACCTCGCACGCTCTAAAACTAAACGCCGCAGCGCCGCGCCGTCTTGTTTATTAGTGTGGTAACTTGATTACATTTCATTTTACCGGGTTGGTAGTTAGTAAATTAAGTAAATGATGTTGAATTTTATACCGAATAGTTTAGGTCCTATTAATTTTCCTCGTCAGAGTAACAGTTTTTGAGAAAATTTAAAAAAAACTAGCGCGAACTCATATTAGAGGGTGGTTTCTGAAACAAAAGGGATGAAGCACCCTCCTGAGATGTGGGTACTCTTCTGATCTCTATTTGGATGTCTATTAAGATTTTTAAAACTATAAATTATTTCTCCTATTTGCCATTTTAATTGCTAATTTGCTGTGACTATGTAGAAATTGATTTTCTTTCGGTCATTGTTTTATTTTAAAAGGTAACAATTACCATATGGGGTATTACAGGGTTTTCACCCTGTAAGGTGAACAATTGTTACAACATCATGCAGCAGAAATATGGCCTTGGGATTAATACATAAATATCAACCTTACATATGGAACGTATTGAATTCCACGGTGGAATTCAGTCACGTAACTGAAATAGCGCGAACAAATTCCCTCGCGGCTGCTTTATCTCGAAAATCTACCAGTGGCAACGTCATATCGGCCGCGAAGGCCCGATAAAAAAACTTTGCGGGATCCACACAATTATTTGTTGTAAAGTAAACGCTGCGGCGGCTCTGCGGACGCCGTCAGGTGAAAATTTAATTTATTTCAAACGGCTTTAACAAAGAAAATGCAAGCAGAGTGGATTCCGTTTATGCCGTTAAATGAGAGTAATTTTCTTTTACTTATTCGAGGGCACAGCTCGTGAAACGCGAGCTCTGCTTATTGAAACGTTTGTTTTTAAGTTTTTTTCCACTGCTTTGTAAAAATACACTCTTTGCCTCGCCAAAGGGAACAAACACAATCGCCGCTCTCGTTTTGGTAATTTATTTAGGAGTTTAATTTTCGTTGTGAATGCCCTTCGTTTTCAATTTAAAACGGGATAAAACTGCGAATGGGGGATGTTCTTGGAAGCGCCTGCTTGTATTTTTCACAAGAGACGCCGGCTTCCTATTTATTAGCGGATGTGATATATTGAGCTTTTTTCCGTGAAAAAAAATATTTCGATGGTAACCTGGATAATGGCTTTTGGCCTGATGAAAATTATTCACTTAACTCTTCCCTTAACTGAGAACACATTTGACCCAATATTTTCCTTTCTAAATTAGGGATCCGGATAGATAAATTATCCGGATAGATCTTGAATATTCGATCAAGAATAAAATTCGAGATTTCCCACTAAGTTAACGTTTCGCTTTATTTTAAATGCTTCTTCAGGACTAGTGAGAATGCCTTAATAAGGCACAGAGTGCGTCTGCGTATTGTTAACGAATTCCAGTGACTCGAATGGTATTAAACCTGTTTTCACCCTGCTTCTAAACCTGATTCATCCCTACAAACTGTGGGGTTAATTCCGAAAACCACACCGAGATACCGAGCTTGAGTCGAATGGCACCAAAAATATTGAAAATATTCGCCATCTTAGAGCCGCCATCTTGAATATTTACTTTGATAGATTAACTAAACTAACGGACATAAAAAGTGGCGCACCTAGATTTTGTCCCAAATTTGATGTTCAATAACTTTTAAACCAGCGTATCGATTTTGATAATTTTTTTTTTGTTTGAAAGGGCGATTCTTGCGGATGACTATTTTGTAATTAGCTTCCCATAAAAAATGTATTTTTTAATATGTACAGCCTTTAAAAACAGATTATGATTTTGACATGAAATTTTAATGTCGCTGTGGAGTGAAATTTTATTTGTATTGAATTCTTAGGTTGGTCACGGTATTTAACATTCTTTTTTCAATATTATCTTTTTTGAATCACCTCTCTAGCCCCTTCAGCAACGAAGATGCGACATTTTAGATAAAACGGTGTTATTAAGTTTGATATTTAACAAGGAGGCTATGGTAACGGTTAACACTGAAACGTCAAAAGATTCAGTTGAAATTCTCGTGTAAAAAAAATCAGTTAACGTTCTAAAAGAAAATGCCAGTGCAAATTAGTCCAATTCAAGTAGCTAGAGTTGTGGCTTTGGTAAAAGATGGAAGGAGTCAAAGATATGCAGCTCGTATTGTTGGTCTACCAGAAACAACTGTCCGAAGAGCGATCCAGCGCTACCGAGAAACGGGCTAATACAGCAGACGTCCAGGTTCGGGTAGTTCCAGGATTATGCAAAATATTGACGATCGATTTATTGGTCTGCAAATATCGAGGAATCCCTATCAAACAGCTGTGATCACAAACCGAAATTTAAGAAACGCACGAGGAACAGTTGTGTCATATCGAACAATTTGTCGGAGATTCAGGAGTCTCGGTTTTATCGCAAGAAGACCTGCTATTGGAATGCGATTACTTCGACGACATCGAGTAGCCCGTTTGGATTTTGCTCGAATTCATCTTGTTTGGAATGAGTTGCAATCGTCTCAAGTTTTATTCACTGACGAATCAAGATTCATGTTGAGATCAGTAGACGGGCGTCGGAGGGTTTGGAGAAGGCGTGGGGAAAGATACGAGGATGGTATGTTCAGTGAAAGGGAGAGTTTTGACGGTGGTTCACTAATGGTATGGGGTGGAATTACCAGCGATGCCCGTACAGAATTATTTGTGTTTCCACCACGGCAATCTCTAAATGCAGTTAGATACATAGAGCTCTTGAATGAACATGTTGTCCCATTTGCACCTTACATTGGCGAAGAATTCCTCTTAATGCAAGATAATGCACGACCGCATACAGCAGTGATGAAAACACAATTTTTAAACGATGTCGGAATTAATCGTATGCCGTGGCCCGCTAATAGCCCTGATATGAATCCCATTGAGCATTTATGGGATGAATTGGGACAACGTGTTAGTAGACGCAACCCCGAGAATCTGAATGGATTGAGGATTGCTCTTACAGAAGAATGGGACAATACCCCTCAAATCACAAATTTGATTGAAAGCATGCCTAGGCGTACAGATTTTGAGGCGAATTAACCTCTTGTAGCAATAGGTACAAATGGTTAAAAAAATTGTCACAAACCGTTAATTCATTAGTGCAAGTTTTCCGGCAAATTTATTTATTCTATATTTCCATAGTGGAAAAAAATAAATAAAAAACATTTTTGTACCCCAATTTTAGAGGACTGTACTTTGGAGAGGAACGGGTTTTAGAAAAAAAAACATTGTTTCAATTTAGAAACATTGAACAAAAAAAACCAATTTACATAAAGTTTAGATGAATTTAAAAAAAAAATAATATTGATAAAGGAAAATTATTTCTAGCAGAAATAGTTTCTGTACGAGATAGAAATAGTTAATTTACGTTGACAGGCGAGAGAAACAACACGTCTGCACATTCGCTGAGGAACCAATGACCTACATCCCTGCCCATGCCGTCAATTAATCAAACATGAAAACTCTTGATTAGGACTTACTTGGCATTCATACGTTCCATTATCCCTTTTCTGAACGTACTTAATTTGGAGGGTCCAATCATCCGATCCTTCCGCGTGCAGAATCTGGAATCTCTCGTCGTTCGTGTAGGTAAAAACTCCTGATGAAAGGATGTGCCAGTCTCGCCTCCTGACCCAGGAAACTTGCTGAAAAAGAAATTACGTGTTTTAGTTAGCGAACGCGACGGGACGGGATGAGCATCGGCAACGTCTATTGAGCTTGCTGGCTGACAATAGGTATAGTAAGGATACACCGTAGCACAAATATTCGTGTATATTGTTTAATTTTAAACTAATTCGATGCACGGCGTGAGACGGGGGCAAACTAAATGCTTTTACTAATTAACCAACGCACATGTTAATGATAGGCATCCTCAGTTTTCTGTCTTACTATATTGTGTGAAAGTGTGGTTACACAGAAAGTGAAGTTATGCGTCAGAAATTGAAATTAACTGTGTAAATATATTGACAATTCCAAATTTTATTATGTGATAGTGAAAATGTAATAGTTTCAAGTGCAATCAAATATTATGAATTAATCTGATTGTCCAGATTAAAATAACAGAACAAGAAGTACGTAACCCTGAAGTTGCATCTTTAATTTCCATATGCAATAATACCAGTACATATGGTCTAGAAGCAGGGAAACTCACTTTATAAGTGTTTTCGTCGTTTTTACGAGTATAAAAGGTAAAAGCTTGGTAGCATCCCAGCCCAGTGGAAAGTTTGCAGTTAATATACCAGTAAGAAGAGGAAGATTAAAAAACTACAGCCCAGCAGCAAGTAATATAGGTTTAAGAGTAAATATCCCAAGACGATACATCACCAGAGCCTAGCAGCAGTTTCTAGTTCGCGTACAAGTGAAACCGAAAGTGACAAGTTTTAAGGAAGTTCATAAAAGGATTAACATATTTTAAAACAAGGTAATAAACAATTCTAAATTTTCTAATATTAAGGAAGATTTTGTCAGAGGACATGGTCCCATGTAATTAGATTTAAGTTAAGTAGGTTATGTCGCAGGATAATTATAGGTCTTTTTTCTTTTTAAAATTTTGTTTTCACATAAACAATATCTAAGAATGAACATAATCATATGCATTAGCAAATTCTTCTTTCTTGTTTTGCAATTTCAGGGAATGATTTAAAAAACTAATACAACTTTGAGCTTCACAAAAATTTAACATTTAAAAAAATGCATACAATTAAATTCAATGATGATGAGTCATTAACTTCATGTATCAACAAATCATTTTTAAGAAATTTTATATGGAAACTAATAATCCAAATTGGACTCCCTCTGAGACGATAGAGTGCTCATTACTCATTCAGTAAAGTGATTACTCCTTCAAGTAATTTAAAAATTAGTGTTCATTGAACTGGCGCCCATAATAACAGCGAAGGATTCAACAGGGAAGTAAATAAGAGTAAGTATCCTATAAACGTTAAATATTTCTTCATCATATTATTTTACAATATAAATATTTATCAAAATTTACATAAATCCAATACATAACAATATATATATATATATATATATATATATATATATATATATATATATATATATATATATATATATATATATATATATATATATATATATATATTAGCTTTGAAATTCTTTGCTATTCATATTTATTTTGTGAAAAGTAATCTTGGGTTTGTAGCATTTCATTACATAGAAATAAGCAACTAGACGAATAAGAAAGAAAACACACTTACCAGTACTATATCTGGACACACATACGGAAATGAATCACTATGCATATGAAAACGAACCACTTAGAAGTTGTACAAGTTCTTTCACCTTTCTTGAGGATCTTCAGAGCAGTATACGATTTATTTCATTGATCATTCATACTTGAATTTAAATTACCAATACACCAACACTTGCAGTGACATTTTATGACATTAGTTTTTGACGGAACTCATTCTTAGAATACACAAACCTAGTCTACTATTTATATTTGTTCTATTTGAACATATTATATATAAAAGCATTAGGCATACAGTTATCCAGAAGATGTTAAACTTTAAAATGCATAAAATCTTGTTGAACCTATTGAAAAACAACTACTTTTTCCAACTATATGCGGGAAAATATTGAATTATATATACAATAGAGTTCTGAAGCATTCAAAGAGGGAGTGATACAGAAATTGCTTGCTTAGTCAAAACTAAAATCATTTGTTGGTTGTATGTATTAATTGTTTCTTCGTATTAATATATATATATATATATATATATATATATATATATATATATATATATATATATATATATATATATATATATATATATATATATATATATATATATATATATATATATATATATATATATATATATATATATATATATATATATATATATATATATATATATATATATATACAGAAAAGTTTTTTCGAATTTTCGAAGAAACAATTAATACATAAGACCAACAAATGATTTTAGTTTTGACTAGGCAAGCAATTTCTGTATCACTCCCTCTTTGAATGCTCCAGAACTCTATTGTATCTGTAATTCAATATTCTCCAGCATATAGTTGAAGGAAGTAGTTTGTTTTCAATAGGATTCAACAAGATTTTATGCATTTTAAAGTTTAACATCTTATGGATAACTGTATGCCTAATGCTTTTATATATAATATGTTCAAATAGAACAAATATAAATAGTAGACTAGGTTTGTGTATTCTAAGAATTTGAGTTCCGTCAAAAACTAATATCATAAAACGTCACTGCAAGTGTTGGTGTATTAATATTTTAAATTCAAGTATAAATGATCATTGAAACAAATCGTACACTGCTCTGAATATAGGCAATAAAGGTGACAGAACTTGTACAACTTCTAAGTGGTTCGTTTCCGTGTGTATAGTGGTTCGTTTCCGTATGTATGTCCAGATATAGCACTGGTAAGTGTATCTTCCTTCTTATTCGTCTATTTGCTTATTTCTCTATGTAATGAAATGCTACAAACCCAAGATTACTTTTCACAAAACAAATATGAATAGTAAAAAATTTCAAAGCCAATAATATATATATATATATATATATATATATATATATATATATATATATATATATATATATATATATATATATATATATATATATATATATATCTATATATATATATATATATATATATATATATATATATATATATATATATATATATATATATATATATATATATATATATATATATATATATATATATATATATATATATAAACACACACACACACACACACACATATATAGGAAATTTGATTTGATTTCAGATAGTGAGAGATATATCGTTGCTAGAAATTCATTCCATCAACGGTTTTGTAATCAGATGTCAGTCACGGATTAGGGTATTTTAAATGTTCTTGTGTTGCTACGACACCGGTATTCTCCGCAGAGCTCGCGTAGACCTATGCGAGGGTATGGATCTAACCATTGCTGTGGGGTCTTAAACCTACGCTCTTAAACACACAGAGTCGCAGGTGATATTTCCAAATACACCTTCAATATATAGGAATACTCCTCCACTACAGACAAATAACCCTCAGCCTGTTCCTTGTTTATCTTACTTAATTACGTGCAAATCAAAAGGATATGGTTTTAATAATAATAGATCAAATATTTTGAACAAACATATTTATGGCTAGTTGAATATTTTCCTTAAAATGCTGCATTTTCATGATGTTTCTCGAGCGCTACATTTCGATTGGTTGCTGTTTGTGATAGCTGTTTAATTATTTTCAAATTTATTTGCTTATTATAACTCTCTATTTTCATTGACCAATTTCGAGTCATTTGTCTGAAAACTTGTTTTCTCTTCAATATCCTGGATTTATTTATTTTTAGCGTTCCGTACCCAAAGGGTAAAACGGGACCCTATTACTAAGACTCCGCTGTCCGTCCGTCCGTCACCAGGCTGTATCTCATGAACCGTGATAGCTAGACAGTTGAAATTTTCACAGATAATGTATTTCTGTTGCCGCTATAACAACAAATACTAAAAAACAGAATAAAATAAATATTTAAGTGGGCTCCCATACAACAAACGGACATGGACCTGAATCTGCATGCTAATAAATGCCGGAGTCGCCGGTCGAACGAAATTAACTATTATCTTAAGTAGGTAGGCTTTAGATATCATAAGTAGGTAGACACGCAAGTACTTGATATTTTTGCCGTTTTATAGATAATGGTACGGAACACTTCGTGCGAGAGTCCGACTAGTTCAAATCTGGCCTCGAAAGCAAATCCGTTTGTATTTAACAAGCTTAAAACTTAAGTATAGTCAAAGGAAACTCAAGTAAAAAGGCCGAAAAAGATATCAACGTAAGATGGCCTTTTTACATTAGTTTTAGATATTTTTCTGCAAGTGTGCTGTGATATGAAGCATTATTCATAATTATTATTAATGAAGATTCTAAAACCCATTTTATAAACGATTCTTAATTCATTGACTCATTGTAGTTAGCACTCTTGGAAGTTGTCGAACATACCAGACTGGCATTTTGCACAAAACCGTATTTTGTTCCAACGGGAATAATAATAAATCTTTTATCGGTGCCTTTATGTCATTCTCTACAACTTTAAACACTCCTATCTTGCCACGTTATTTTAAAATCGTCCTTTGCTTTAGTTGAGTCATTATTATACCATTTTTTTTGCAATAAAAAGTCATTTTGAAAAAGTGACAAGCACATTATTTTGTTTTAAAATAATGAATGGTATCTATAGAGGTAGATATAGGACTTAATAATTATCTGATATAGTTTAATTAACATAGTATAAGATATCGAAAAGGAGGTGCAATTAGTAGATCTCTAATGTATAAACAATGGCTGACATCCTAATAGATAGAAATAAAATGTATATCCCCTGGGCAATAAAAGAATTGGAGTGTACCCAATGCGACAACCTAAATAAATCGTTAGAATGGAAAAAACCACTTATTGGAAATTGGTCTCCGAGGTTTTAGCGGTTGCTGTAAGGAAAATTAAAACTCGGATCTGATTCGATTCGAGCCCGTAACTTCTAGTTATACGTGAACTGAGATGACTTGTACGAATGCATTTGGTCACTGAAATGACTAGCTAACTCAAAAGATACATGTTGCAAGAGTATACGTAAATCCATAATAATATGGTTGCATATTAACTCGTAAATTCAAATTATATCATTTTCTACTGAAATACGCAAACGGTCTTACCTGAACTGCTTTCTTGAAGTGAATTTACTCACCAAGAATTTGGGTTCAAAAGAAGTTTTTGCAAAGTATCGTAAATGATAAGTGCAATAAATATAAGCCTAAAACTTTAGGAACTTTGAAAAAAATTCCACAAGCAAGGGAATTAATTGGTGGAGACGATGCAGTACGTGTCAAAAAGTCGGTCTCCTGTCTAACAACTCGAGAATCATCCCTTACGTTTTCAATATCTGTTGCTACAATGGACACATCGTCATCATCTTCGGCCTCTTCTAACTGAACGGCTAGTTATTTTAGAAGTTTTTTTATTCGCACTGCCTTCAAGATATTCCGCTTGCGTTGTTGTAGTGACAGTATTTAAGTATCCTCACTTATGTTCATATCCACTGGTCCTCCTTATCGTTTCTAGTTCGTTTCCCTTTGTTCTTGGAACCTTTAATTAACATTTACACTTAATTTAAAAAAAAAATTCTTTCCCGTTATACCGGGATCCTGCGTTATATTTCAGTATCGATAAACCGGAACTAAGTAAGCGGGATCCCGCAGGAATAATGGGATTATATGCCGGTGTATTCAACGCATGTGTCACTAAATATAAACACACTAAGCACAGAGAGTTTTACAGCGACGAACCAATTAAACCTCAAGTTTTATGTACATACAAAATGCTTCTAAATACATGGACTTGAATACATCAATTATACTTTTCATCTGCCAGCTAAGTCTATCTTAAGGAAAGAAATGATACAAATCATTGAAAGGTTGCACAAATGTACAGCAAGCAAAGATACTAAAACGATCATTACTACAACTTCATCTGCAGTTGCTGAAAAAGACGATGACGATGATAACATACCTATTTCCACGATAGCGCAGATTGAAAATGATAATCCTACTTCTAGGTCTCTTTCATTACAGAAAGAGTTAGAACGCACCTTAGTTAACGATAATATTGAAAACATATGCAAAATAAATTCGTCAACATCTGATGCCCATTCGTTAGACTCACTAATAGAAAAGGAGATGGCACTGTAGGAATCTGGAGGATCTAGAGGAAAATACCTTGAGTTGTAATTTAATTGCCTGAAATCTCTAACACCTACTAGTGTTGAGGCAGGAAGAGCATTTTCGGCGGTAGGTTATCTAGCTAGGAGCATCAGAAGTAATTTGTCTGACAGCAGTATAAGCATGTAAATCTACCATTAACATTGAATATTAACTGTTTATCATTTTACACGAAAAGTTAAAAATTTCATCAGATATTTCTCATCAGATACATTTCTCATCGTAGAACCAAGTTCAAGCCAGAACCGAGTTTAACCAACTGCGATAAAACTCGCCCTTAGTATTTCTATTAGGACGGTAAGTGAAGATCTCCACCAAATTCCTTGCTTGTACTAACTTTTTCGGGATCAACATTTATTTTTCCTGTACAGTGCCGTTCAATTGAAAGTAAACTATTTTTTTAATTAATGTGAAACAGGCTTTCAGGTAATCAAAACTTGATTGTCAATTTTATTTGTCAGTTTACTAATGATTATTCTATATTTTGTTCTAAGTTTTCCTTATTATTATTATTATGCCGCGCTTAACTGAACCGCAAAAAATGAGAACTGTGGTGTTACTGTAGAACGGATGGTCAATGCAAGCAGTTGCAAATACTTTGAATGTGAGTAAAGGTTGCATTTACAAAATTAAGCAAAAATGGAATGCAGAAGGAACTGTTGAGTACGTCCATAGGGGGGGCCGTCAGAAATTCAGTACTATGGAGGAAGACGAACACGTCTTTGACCACCTCCGACAGAATACTTTTGATACAGCAGTGACTGAAAAATTTCTCATAAGAGTCGTTTACTTTCAATTGAACGGCACTGTACTCATACAGTGTCCATTAATGGCATCCCGCAATAAATATAATACTGAGAGACTACTCAAAACTTGAATCGGATCACTCAGAAAATTAAGCAATAAAAATTAACTACTTTGCCTCCAATCCAAAACAAATTACTTGCAAGGCATGAATATTCATTGCCCACAGCATGATTTACGATATTGCTGCACTTTCCGTTCTTATAGGGGTATTAAAACATAATTTCTGGTAAAAAGTACACGGCGATCCAATTACAAATTCTAATTAAACACTTTTAGGTTCTTGACGTATCAGGGTAACGCCAGCAAGGCGTCGTAAGGTCTCGAGGAACACATAAATCCTCGGTTCTATTTAGCATTTTTTGTTTCATTATTCAAATTCCGCGATTATTACGTAACGTTGGGATGATTTATATCTTTTAATAAAAAGAAAGGGAACCGGCGACTTAACATCTTGATATTGAATCTATATTTTATATAGATTCGAAGCCGGTGTTACATTACAGGAGTGCGGAATAATGAACATCCTGTCGGACGCAGACGATCAGCATATAAACCATATAAGTGTGTTTTGAATTTTGTTTGCCATCGAAATTTAACTTAATTCCTAAATATTTGGTGCTCTCAACTCCGTTCAAGATGGCGTCATTTATTTTTATTTGTAGTTCCTGAAGAAATTCATCTTTTCATTTAAGCACCATGTATAGTTTGTAACAACGAAATATGAGACCCGATCAAAAGACCCTCATTATATCGATCCCTTCACACCTGCTACCGCATTTTAAACAGCGTTGTCAAGTATGACAGATTTCCAGGAATCCAGAAAACATTTGATATACCGTGAGGCTAAAACCATAGGGTTTCAAGCGCCATTTTGTACAGAAAACAGTTTTTTAGATAAATTTATTCTCAAGAGAAATCTGTAAAGTTCTACATACAAAGTTTCGCTATTGCTTCAACGATGGCAACGAATTCACTGTGAAACAGTTCTAAATCCGCAACCAAATGTGCAGTTCTAAATCCACAACTTTTAAAACCATCATAAGGTCAATGACAAAGATAAAGAATTGGTGGCATCATTGGCATTAGTGCTAAGTTAAAACAGTGAGTTTCAACTCCGCAAAATCTTTTGAGGCATTTGAAAGATCTTGATCGGAATATGTGCCCAAAAAGAAGGGTCTAAAATGTTTGGTAATTTTTCTAATCTAACTTTGCACTTCAGAAAAAAATCAGAAGAAAATTTTGGTACAGCCTCTGATATAATGCAATCAAAAACCTCTTTGATTTTCTGAATACTGAATGCAAAATTACCCGTAGTTAAACCCATTTCCCCCCTTAAAATTCCTTGAGTGCAGTGCCACAAGGTTCTAAGTACATTGGAGTCCTTTTTTAAAATCGCATTTTCTTCTATAAAAAAAATTAATTCAATGGAACATTACTGTAGGTGATGAAGTCAGATCTCCGAAATATATTTTAGCATATTTACTTAAACTAAATTCTAGACGCAAAACATTTTCTGTTACTTTCATTTGTGTTACGTTCATTTATAAATTGCCTAATACCATCGAACTTTTTGTGGTAAAGTGGGGTCAACAATCATTCTTGAAATATAAGTAATACAGTTATTCTTTAATTTAGTGTATTATATTGATGGGGTTTGTGTTAAAATTGATTAGTTATTAGTATTCTATCAAAACATAACTTGTTGAATGAAAGCGCCTTTATAGTGACGATTTTAACAAAACACTACGTTGTTTTATTATTATTTAATTTCAGTTTAAGATAAGTTGATCAATTAATATACAGCTGCAAATCTCTATTAATCAGGTTTATTTAAGTAACTGTCGCTGTAAGCTAAAATTGTGTCAACAGCAAAATTGTAATGTTGTGCTACCAATCCTGCTTCTTTCCAACTCAAATCATCTAGAGAATGCAATAAGGGCCCCAATACCGACCTTGGGGTACACGGGAAGTTATTGGTTGTGTCCCACTTTTTCATTTACAAATAGGAAACAGTTAAATATGGAATACATATTGTCTTATACCCAGTTTATACAATTTGTTTAGTAATAGTCCGGTCGCCAAATGAGAAAATAGACTAGGACCTTGAATTAAGGGACAACTATTATTTTATGATTGATCCCAGTACTAATTGATATACTGAACCATCAGATTCACCATCAGAACCAACAGCAACAGAAGTGGGATTGTATCAGTACTAGTAATGACCAAATTGTGTGAAAGGAACTCATTATGTTGTAATAGTTGCTTCCAAATCATGGTTGTTAGTTGTATTTTATGGCATCAATGGGTCAATATACTGTTGCGACTTGGGCCTGCTCTTAGTCCCATGGATGTACTGTTAACTTCTAAATGTCAATTGTCGCATTCTTTGGACTGTACTAGAAGTACCTATGAAATACGAGGAATATGCTTCGTGATTACTGCAATTACATTGTAAATGTAAGGTTGTATTGTACGAACCTTTGGCCAATGCCACAAAAGAGCACTAGCATCTATAAATTCAATGCAATTATTAAAAAAAAGCATACATTTATTAAACTACAAATATTTAATTTTGGTCATCATTCGCAATGAAATTGGTGGTGTCTGTTTTTTTTAGCCCATGATCTTTGACCTTCCATATTTAAAGTTGGCTAAAGTTTGTACATATTATGATTCAGTATATCAAATAGTACTATCTAATCTAACTCATGTGTACTACTATGCATAGTCCTCTTTGTGTTGAAGACTGTGTTGAGGAGTTTTCCACAAATCGTGAAAACCATATCGATAGTTATCGATTAAGTAATATATATAAACAGAAGTTCTATAAAAATATTCTAGAATTACAGTAGAAAACGACGTTTCAGTTGTTAAATATGTGAAATCGTTTACGAGGCGATGTTTCGCTTGCTAAGTAGCTGCAATCATATTCAGGTGATTATTGGCAAATTTATAAATCGTTAAAAAGAACTACATGGTTCCCGTGCTAAATAGTCTGGAAGGGGTCGAATTGTAGGTATTATGATAGAGCGCCACCTACCTCTGTAGCAGCTAGGGCTCTATCTCCACCGCTCCTGACATGGCAATGCAGGTATGCCGTAGCACCCAGTTGCACTGTGACGTTGGTCACCGTATTGTTTTCTGCTCCAGCGAAAGCTTCTGCTCTGGTAAAGTCATCGAAGTTGGGGTGCCACAGCTGCCGCCATTCCGAGTATTTTCGGACCTCTCTCCGTTCTGAAATAAAAAAAAAGAAGTATAACACTGGAGTATACACTAGTGTAGATTTAATGATATATCAGAAATTATAAATATTTGCAACGATTCGTACTCATAAAGGCTTTTAGGATAAAGGATTACCTTTCAGTCCATTCGTTCCAAAATGTTGAGGTGCTAAAATTTAGGAGTTGCTACCGATTGTCGAAAGATATAGACTAAAACAACTCGAAATTCCATTATGTGGCAGCTTTTAGTCATTTCAAATATGCCATTTTCATAAAGAAGGGCTTTGTTACTTAGGAAAACATTGGAATGACATATTGAAATAGTCAGACTGCCGTCAATATCTCATTTTTACTGACACTGTTTCAGAAAATCAAAATACATGCTTAACATGGCCGAATTTGTATTGTACTCATGAGATATCAGACGTTTACTGCATCACGTGCGTAAATTGATGCATCTACAGGCCAAGATAACTGAAAAAGACTAAATTATATGTAACTTGCTCAAGAAAGGGTTTAGTTGTTGGCGGTCACTTCTAACAGCTTCTAACGATTTACATAGGTTAATAGGAAATTTTGTCGTATGGCTGTTGACTGTCACATTAAATAAGTAATTTTATCTAAGAGTTGAGTAGCTACGAAAATTTTGGAGTTACCAACAGCTGCTAACGGTTTGCAGACGATAATACGAAACTTCGTCATGAACTGTTGATTGGTACTTTAAAAAAGTAATTTTCTTGGAAAAGGGTTTAATTGCTAACAAAAATGTTGTAGTTTCTAAAGTTGTTAACGATTTGCAGGCGTTAGTATCAAATTTTGTCGTGTGGCTATTCACTGTCAACTCTAAATAATGGCTTTGAGAAGACATTAGTTGTTAACGATAATTTTGGAGTTGGAAACAGCTGTTTAAGAATATCGATATTATTATTATCAAATTTTGTTGTGTGGCTGTTTACTATCACTCTAAATAATTAACATCTAACGACTTGTAAACGTTAATACGAAATTTTGTGTGGTGGCTACGTACTGTCGCTTTAAATAAGCAGCTTTCTTGAAGGAGGTTTGACTTCCTAACGAAAACGTTGGGGCTGCTAACAGTTGCTAATGTACAAGAAAAAAAATTGCACAAAAATGACGCCAGCTTCTTTCTAAGGAATCTCTCAAGGCCATTTTGCACGTGTCCCATCTAGTATTAACCGGTATCATATACCAATTGCGTATTTTGTTTAATAATTCAGTTATAAATATTTTCCGAACATCCACACTATGTAATCATTTTAATTATGCATCAGTAATAAAGCTAAATACTAGGGATGCGTAATAATTATTAATTTGCATTTTAAATTGGATTCCGAATAAACAGCCAATAAAACCGATATATTGTTCAATACTAAATCCTACGTAGACAATATAATTTATTCGTTAATAATTTACCGTATTTCAATACCCATTTCACGGGAGCGTTAATGGCACTTCATAAATAAATTAAAATCGGACAAGGATACTGGTATAAAATAAATTAGATATGTACGTATGGTTTATATAGGTACTAGAGTTGATGGAGCGGCACAAAAGCTAGGCATAGTTTAGACAAAACTGCGATTTATCAAAATAGTAATACATCTGATACTAATACATCTGTAATTTTGCCGGAACCTCTTTTTTTGGGGTTCTAAACAATATTCCAAAAGCCCCCATCTATATATGTGCCGCTGAAAATGATACTCGGGGTCAAATGTCACGAAATCTTGTCAACGGTAACTTTTATCGAAAAAATAGTAGTTGCTAAATTTGTAGCTTACAAAATTATCTACGAAAAACGTCTCATTACTATTTTTCGAAAGACTAACGGTTTTCGAGAAAATTCGTATTATGTGTATTATAGTAATATGTTACAATTATTGTATTCGGTTGTTATAATGATCATCAAAGAAATATCAAATCTGCTGCAAAACAACGTCGTCGGTGGGCAAAAACTTGCTTCATCTACTGATATTCTATTCGATGGATCCATGACTATTACAACGAGCCAAGAAAAAATCCATAGGAATGCAAGTAACAAGCATAGATTTATATCTGTGTTGTTAAAAATTTGAAGCTGCTAATGTCAATGTAAATCAAGCTGAGCAATGCAAGACAAGCTTCCAACAAAAATTTTCACAAAGCTTCACGTATTAAAATCATATATTATCAGGATCCACTTACGTTGGTAAATTCTAATCACAATTCAGTGCAAGAATGAGGGACACCTGAAAACCTAATAAGTACTTGGGGATAAATTATTGAATTTATTTCGCACCAGTGGGGAATTAAACCAACTGCTCATAGGTGATCAAGCAGAGGCTAGACCACCACCCGTTTAAATGAAAGGAGTGAGTGTTCTCTTAAGCAGTAGTGTTAAATATTCATATGTGACAAAGGACCTATCTCATATAGTTTCTGCTTTTCACTGAACCATGCAAAGAATTTAGGTATAAATAAGAGTTTCTTAATTTGAGATTAGTTTCAACCTCGTCTCCGGATGATGCCAATTTCTTTTATGAAACGCGTGGTGTTCGTGGAAACTCGCTCATCGTCGTGAAATAGTGGCGAAAATAGTGAAAATAGTCGTCAGATAATCGTGAAATAGTTGAAACAGTTTGACTGCTTAAATAGCATGAATAGAAATTGACGAATATTTCTATGAACAATCCTTTCTCGTTGGAAAACCTTGTACAGTGCATATGAGTAAATTCTATGCTTGTGTCCATATAATATTCTCAGTTAACAAACACACAATTACCTGAATAGATACTTGAATGGTAGAAGAGATACTCATATTTCCATTTTAATGGCACAGTACATGCCTATTATAATAGGTGTACTTCCTTTTTCTCTTTGTTGGTGCATTTTTTTAAAGATGCGCCAGCTATTATAATATATGCAACATAATGGAAAATGTTATGTATTACGTATTGCATACAATGCTCCCTAATAGGGTTACAGCGTTGATTGAGATCTCAGTGGCTCTTGGTATTTTTCTTCGTTCGATACTATAGATTATTCAGAAAAGAGTTTGCTGTGTTTCATAGCCGGGCTTAGGGGCTTTTATGTTAAAAAACAATCAATTTTAATACCGTGGATTTCCGCCTCTCGCTCTTACTACTGTTGTATTCGCCTTGGGAGCCCTTCACACAGTTTGTGTATATATTCCTAGTCCATATTGTTCCAAATCAACATTAGTCTATTTTGAGCTCGTCCAATGTCCTACATGGGACTTGATCTTGCTTAATTGCCCACCCTAAATGGTCCAATACATGCTCGATAGGATTGAGAAGAGGGCTCCAAGCTGGCCAATTCAGTGCAGTAACTTTAACCTCTTGAAAGGACCATATGGGATCACATGGGGTTCCAGAATGTCCCTTATGTATCGATTGGCCGTCATTATTCCGTAATTGACTGCCACCAACTCCGTACGTTCATGAAAAGAAATCCCTCCCCATATCATGATTAACCCACCACCAAAACTTTCCGTTTCACTTAAGTTGCACTGAAAATGACGCTCACCTGGCCTTCTGGATACTAGCATACGTTGATCAGAGGAGTATAGACAATATCTCGATTCATCTGCGGAGAGTACATTGGACCATTCTTCAAGACCCCAAACAGCGTGCTCCCTAGCAAATTGCAATCGAGCAACCCGGTGTGCCCTAGTCAGACGTGGGCCTGTTGCTGGAACCATTGGTCGTATATTCTGTTCATTTCTAACAACTTGTAAAGAAACATTTATATTTCCAGCTGCTACGAGCTACGACAGCTGTAGTAACTCTTCTACGTCCTTGCCCATTCCTCCTAGAGTACTGTCCAGTTTCTCTGTATTGCTTTATAACTCTTGAAATGGTACTTTGTACCATTTCAAGAGCATTTCAAGTACCAATCACATTGGCCACGTACCTCTGACTACGCCCATCTTCGCCCAACCAAGGAAATTGCTCTTATAGCCTCTTCATCAGTTAAATGACGTGTTAAACGTTGTTGACCATTCATTTGGTGAAGTAATTTACACTAAAATCGATAAAAGCGTGGAAATCGATCTCAACAATAATTGCACAGAAACAAACTGTCCTGCCTGCTACTCACTGTTTTTAATATTAAGTTTATATTGAATCAACAGAAACATGCTGTGCTAAAAAACTACGTATCTCCTTTAACAACAGAGATAATAAAGTTAATCAAAAAAGAGAATGTTACTGAAAGATGAGGCTTTAGTTAGCTATGAATTGTAATTCGAATTGTAATTTCTTAAAAAAACCTTTTTTTTAAGAAATCAGTAAAATGATTATGGAAGAGTCAACCTATCTTCCAAAATAAAATCATCCATATCGGACTCTAAAGACAAACACTCTAAAGACAAATACTCTAAAGACAAACGACTCTAAAGATAAACAACATCAAACTTATGCAACATTTTCGATGATGCGATAATTTTTGTGGGGTGTCATAAGAATTTTATCGGGTTTAAAATAAAAAAGCTAGCGTTATGCGAATAAAAATCATGGTCTCCATTTTAAGCAGCTATTTTAATAAATATTTGGTGAGTACTTATAATTTACTGTATTTATGCAAAACGTGGCAACATAGCTTTATAATTTTATAACTTCCCAGCGTCACATTATCTTCCCGATTATTAAACTCTTGTTGAAAAACATTCAAGGCATGTATTTGAGATTCACCCTGTATATATTTTATGTTCATATCAGATGCTTGTATAACTAATTTGGTCTCCTAATTAACACCGGTTATTGAAGATGATGATCTTTTATGCAGCGCCGTTGCAAATTAGCGCAGGTCTTAGGAACAATCGCCATTAATTCTTAATTTAAAATAATCAAATTTCCCTCCGTGCCGTCGTCCTAATTAATTGCCGCTCTAATTAAATGTGATTTACTGGCCATGATAGAGAAAATTGTGAACTGCTTAAATCGCAATTACGAACGCTTGGCAAGCTAATATTTAATTAGCACCTCACATGAAATCATTGCGATGAAACAGGAACAATATATTTTAATTAACCAAGCGAGATGGCATCCTCAGTTCGGATATAAGCCCTCGCCACAACCTGCTTCACAGCCGTGCCGAGAAAAAGGCAACGTCGCATTCCGCTCAACAAGAAGGCTGCTTTTAAAATAAATAGCCTCGGTCATGTGGGTGCTTTCTGTTACTTTTACAAAAGTGTAATCTTAGTAAATTTGTATCAGTGCCTTGGCACTTATATTATATTGCTATTCGATATTTTTGCTGGCACAAAAATTACTACTTTAGGATCTCTACTTCTAGTTTTGTATAAGTCTTGCGTTGTAAAATTAAGATACTTACGGAAACTTTCTGAAATTAATTTTGAGCTGTCTTTACAAGGGTATTAAATTTGTACCTTAATAACAAATTTATTAACTCGGAACATCCAGAAATTTTAAGGCCAAAAAGAAAAAAAAAGAAATTTTTTAAAAAAATTTCCATATGTACCGTAAAACGGGGTTACTTTGGCACAGGCACTCTACAGGGGTGCTTGGCAGGGGTGCATTGTACATGCGCGATGCCCGTTGCAACAACATACTTATGCGCACATGTGTCAGTCGTGTTGAGGAAGCCGTATAGTACGCAACGATGCCAAGAAATTACACGAAGAAACTCGGCTGACGCTCCTGCAGGAACTACACTGAAGATTCTCTTAACGCAGCGGTGGCTGCAGTTCGAGGCGGCATGACGCAATCGGAGACGTCGCGACGTTTCTAAATTTCAAGGGGTACTATTCAGAATAAGCTATTCGGTAGACATATCCAAAATCCAGGACATCCAATGGTTTTTTTAACCGAAGAAGAGCGATTGATTGTGCACACATTGAAAGATCTCGCGCGGCTGTGGGTCCAGAAACAATTAGAGCATTTTTTACGAATATTGAAGCAGCATTAAGAGAAAGTCATCCAAATCTGGTCTTCAATTACGATGAAACAAATGTACAGCACGATCCAGGAGCCAGGAAAGTTCTTGTATCAAGAGGGTGGAGAGGATGCAGCAGCATTCAAAGGCTTCTGTCAGTATAATGATATGTGGCAACGCCACAGGACGTCTGCTGCCACCTATGGTGGTTTACAAATTCATTTGTACGAGGGTTAGACTAAAGATGGTCCAGATGGTACGGTTTATGCAAACTCTTCAAGTGGATTGTTCGATATGGCGCTTTTCGAGCGGTGGTTTTTCTCCATCTTACTTCCTGCAATCCAAGAAGTAGACAGCCCAGACCAAAAAATCGTGAGTGGAGATAATCTGGCATCGCACTTTTCCCCAGAAGTGATCGAGGCATGCGAACAAAACAACATTTACTTGACCCCATTGCCTCCCAACAGCACACATTTAATGCAGCCGTTAGACGTGGCCGTCTTCGCACCATTAAAAAAAATGGCGTGAAATATTAGACGCATGGCGTAAAGAAAGCCGAAATAAGACGGCCATACCAAAAGAACATTTCCCACGATTGTTAAATCGTCTTTGGCGAGGAATAAGCGATAATGTTGGCAAAAATTTAACTTCCGGGTTCAGAGCAACGGGACTGGTTCCTTTCAATCCAAACGAGGTTTTAAAAAAGCTTCCTGGGGGTCTTGATGAACAAAATAATCAGCCAGGAATCCACGTAAATGACAGCTCCATCACTGTTTTGAAAGAAATGCGCGGGATGGACACCGAGAAAACAACTGGGAAGCGTGGAAAAAAGGTTGAGGCCGGTAAGCAGCTCAGGAGCCAGGACGCACTTGAAGAACCTGAAGCAGCACCAGAAGCATCTGATGCAGCACCAGAAGCGTCTGATGCAGTGCCAGTAGCACATGATGCACAAGCAGCAGGACCTTCTGGCGTCAAGAAAAACCCCATCAGAACCAATAGGAATCAAAATTTGTGTGCCATTTGCAGCAGATTGTGGCGCAAATACAAAGGACCAGAATGGATTTGTTGCTCTCGGTGTCAGCGTTGGATTTGTGGTATCTGCAACGAAGAAAGTGACGACCTATATTATGTTTGTTCAAATTGTAAAGATAACCCATTTGACAGCGATGATGTGCGGGATGCAGACTTTGTGCCTTAAAAATGTCTTAGAAAGTTCCTTTACCTTTATTAGAATGCTGTTTTATTCGTCTGTGATTTTAAATTTTAATTTAAATTTAAATTTTTCTTATATGCGATTTTAAAGTGAGAGATTATTTTAAGTTTTTTTATATGTAAGCATGAAGCGAGAACATTTATTTTTACAAACAAAATTTTGTATTGTTGATGAAAATGTTATTTTTCTTACATTTTTACAAATAAAAAGTTTTACAAGTTTTGACTGCTAATTTGACCCACTTACAAAAAGAACGGTCAAATTTAAAGGTTCCGTTGGAATCCTCAGAGTTTTCTGCGTCCTATGGATGCCAATGTAGGCATCCCAGCTTGCCTAGTATAGTACAATATTCATTTTTCGAGTCTGCCAATTTAACCCCACTTTGGCCTACTTTGGCAGGCACAAAAAAAAACTTACCAAGAGTTTTTAAGGGATTTCAGTAGTGGAATCGATAGATCTGAAGCCATTCGGTATGTTGGTGAAATAAAAACTTCTATTGGTCAATTTGTTTAAAAGATATGTTGCCAAAATTGCCAAAACCGGCCAAAGGAACCCCGTTTTAGGGTATATTATATGTAAATTTTATTGGAAATTTAACACATCTACTTTAAAACCAATAAGATGCCTTTATTTTGACTCGTTACCATGGCAACCTGAAATATTTCCGGAAATTTTTTCGAGGCGAGGTGATAAGTGTAAATTTTTTGACAATTGAGAAGGTGAACATAATATATTGAATGATCTACATATCTTATCTCCATCTACCATCTTATCTATTTTTTTTACAACCACTAAATAATGTACTTGTTAATAATATAATAATACGACATATCTAATCATCTAATAACATCTAATTTAACATAAAAGACAAATTGTGCTATAGTAAAATTTTTATTTTTTTATTTTTTTTTACCTTTTTCTATTTTTTTTACGAAAATTTTAAACATTACTGATATCTACAGATATTGCCTACTAAATTTATATATAAAATTCTACAGTACACATAACTCCATCTACCTATTTTCTTATTAACGATTCTGGATCGTATCTAGGCCTCAAACCTTAGTTTACTATTCACGGCGTTTCGTTTACTGCGTATCTACAATCGTCTTCAGACGACTCTGACCAATTTAGATTGCGGAAGGTTTCTTTCCTACGCGTAGGAAGCAGACAGAGGCCGTTGTTCGACTTTCCATCGAAATGCGACAGCAGCAGGAAGCCGTCCCCGGTCCTCGACCCCGGCACGTCATTAACTCGATTGGAATGAGCCTTCCAGGGCGGCTAAATGAACGCAGAATGCCCCGGGCTAAATTAATTCCAACTCACGATTTTACATCACCATCAGCCAGTGGAATCACCACGCAGACAGACGCGAAATTCATCAAGTGTTCATTTAAATTGTTACGCCCCGCTAGGAGGGTGTCGCGACCCCAAATTGCTTTATAAACGTGTTAATTTTTTCCCCGGCCTGTCGGCGGCCGTCGGGGTTCGCTCGATCGACACGGTTTGATGGCAATATGGCATTACTGGGCTGATGACAACGACATCCCAGCCTCTCAAGCACAGAGCCGTCTTTTTCTTTTGTCGGTTGAGTAAAATGAGCTGTACCTATCACTATTATTTTATTTATTAGTACACCATTCAACGGAAAAAGCAATAATTACAGAATGGGAATTTACAACAAACATACTTAAATTTAGGTACATACAACATGAAAAAAGTTGATAGAGGATCAGGATACACTCCACCCTTTTTGAGGTATGCACTTACAAAAGAATAATATATTATTTTTAGCGTCTGTATTTGGTAAAATTCTCGGAAATTTCTGATAATGAACCCTAACGTTTTGAAACCCTCGGCAGATATAATGTTAATATGATCTGTGAAAGAGAGTTTACTGTCAGAAATTACACCAATATCTCTAAACGTGGTTGGTCTAGCTAAAATAATATTATTTAATAATAAATACAATTGACTAAGGCCGCAAACAAACCTGAGTTCTAACCACAAATAGTGGATGTCTAGTCACTTTTCGCAAAATATTTATCCAAAGAATGCAGCTACTACAAACTTCGAACACCTAAATTCCCAGTTAACTAAAGGTGAACGTAATATACTACAGTACTGCTTATAATATGATGTATCAGTCATTTCGTTAATTAAAGTTCTCAGTCTTTTAAATTCAGTCAGTTCATTTGGTTGCTTGTATATTTTTTACCCTTTCCAGGTCTTATGTTCTAGTTATATATGATGCATTACCTCGATAGACCAACAAATTTTTGGAACATATAAGTCTAGTAAGTCCTAAACTTTATTATAAAAGCTTTTGAGGGCCCGATAGGCAACAGAAAAATGTATTAAAAAAATCCCAATTAATCTCTGTAAGGCTTTAGTAGAGTTCTATTCATGATAATTTGCTAAACGAAAATTATAGTGCACAGTATTTATATTTAGTTTTCTGATTTAATTGTAGATAGAAATGTCACTACTAAAGCGGGATGATAAGCATCTTCCGCAGTCAAAATGTCAATTGCCTTTTCAAGAGTATAGTTTTTATTAGAGATTACCAGATCTAGTATTCTTTCAAAAGCAATGATTATATAAAGTTATACTGCCTAAGTCCTAAAAAACATCAGGAACTGACTTAAGGGTAAGACTGCAGCTACAGGGTGTAATGTTATTAAAGTCTCTGAATATTCTGGTAGGTATATTGAAATCACTTAAAATTACTTAGGTCAAAATTTCAAAAATAGAATGATAAGTTTCAACTGTTGTTCGAGGTGGAATATAAAATGTAAATATGTAAACCCAACAGTTGTTTATTTTTAATTTAATGCCACAATGTCAATACTATACTAACCTAGAAATCTGAGTTAATGTCTAATTGACTAACGGTGTACAATGCGTTGATGGCTAATAGTACACCTCCCCCTCTGACAGTGACAGTGCATTATTATTGGAAATGTTCCTTTTGCACTCTGATGTTTTTATTTTCCAAAAAATATATATCTATACATACTCGTGGAAATTTGTTACGTTAGAGCCTCTTACGTATACTTTGAGAGGAAATATGAAGTTTAATTGGGAAGATAATTAAAAATGGTGTAAATATTAAGTAAATTATGACGAATATATTATGTCCCTGTCGGTTTTTAAAAGTCCATTCATTACTTAGACGTTCAGAACATATAGGGAGAGATTCCCTGAACAACTAAAGTGAATCAACGTAGTTTACTAAGGATAACAGACAGGCATTCAAGATTCGAGAACAGTTATTTTCAAATTAAATTGCTCACATAGATTATGGATATTTGTTTGAGAATCCGCCCGCAATGGGAATACGATATGGCACAGGGGGAGATTCTAACACACTATACCGTCTACGATGTCAACATACACGGTCGTTGTAATTTATTGAAATTCTAATTATCACATTCTCCCCTGCATATGGATTCTTGATAAGATATACAAACCGCTACCTAGATTATCACATTAAAATTTTACGGTGCTGCCTCGATTTATATCAAACACCGAGCTTTGGAGGCTTCTGTTCTTTTGGGGATGAAGGGTTTTTCAGCAATAGGGGTGCGGCAAATTTGGAAGATAAACATAAGTTTTCTTAATTTGATTCTGCTTAATTTTGCGCATCTCTTGCCTTGGAAGTTGTGAGTTATGGGGCAAACAGTACGTGGATAAATCAAGTTCACAGTTTGGATCTAACTCCGGGTCCTGGGAGCTCGGTCAGGCACGGTCGTCCCGTGTGTTCTTTGGTATTTGGCATAATTATTATGATTTTGTAGAATGAAAATGAACTGCCTTTGCCGTTTTTTTCCAATATATTCGATGCCACTCATGTTTCTAGCCTACTGTGTATGATTGATCTTATTCACAATATAAACAAAGTAGTTTAATGTTTTCTGAACGTAGATTAGTTTTCATTATTTCATTGATATTATAATCTGGTGTTAGAACATAAGTTTTTCGCTCAAGAGAATAAAAATTAACTCAAATATAATGATGATAATAATAAGAACAAAGAATGGCGAACTAACGAATGATTCAACAAAATGATAATTTGAGAAATCTATTTTGGTTAATGGTCAGTCATAAAGTTCCTCAATATAAAATAGTGGGGTTTGTGAGTCGGAAAAAACAGTCATTTTAGCAAACTTTTGCCCCAGGACCAGACAACCCCCCCCCCGTTTTCGAGGTCGCTGAACACGATGGCGTAGTAGGGCAAATTTCTTTTTAGGCTTGCGTTTACTTCCTATTGGCCAAAAATAAAAAAGTTTAGAATAAGAATTCCAGGAAAAAATATTACTGATGAAGTAATAGATTTTGTTTTGAGATATATAGAAGATCATTTAGACGAAAACATTATGTGTTTAGATACAATTTTGACTACGTTTACTGCTGAGGGAGGAGGTAAAATGCCTGGTATGAAGTATGTGAGGCGTAAACTGGAAGACGTTTTCCCATATCGAATTTTTATTAGTATCATATTGCTAATGTAGTATAAAAACGATGAATTACCGCTAATAATCTAATTACCGCTTGAAAATATATGCAAATACCCACATTTTGACGTCAAGCAGATGTCAATCGGATGAAAAGGACATGAGATATCTCAATTTGAAAATTAGCTAAAAAATTGACTTAAACTCGAATTTCTCGGAAACTATTTAATATTTTAACTTGATATTTCGATGGCAGTTTTGAAGGCATAAAACCTACCTTCAGTCCAATCCATTTCAGCTAAATCGGTTGAAAACTGCCCGAGTTAGCCGTCAGGCAAGTTCCCATGGATTTATGTATACATATATATCTATTGCGAGGAGGGGGGAGGTCGGATTTACTTGAAATTTGAACTGGAAGTTCCTTAAACATTCACAATAAAAGGGTTCCAGTTTGGTTTCTTAATTCCCAATACAACTGGACATAACAATTTTTTTTTTGACGAACTTCCTTAAATGTCCAAAATACCCCAAAATGGCAAAAAAGGGGTTGCGGTCAATTTAGGAGGTAGAAATTTTAGACTTTTGTTTTATTCACCAGAACAAACATTTTCCAAAATGTTTCACATACTCTATATACGTTAAGATCTTTCATTTAAGCCCAATCTCAGCGGGTTCCGTCCAAAGTCCAAATTCTCGATGTTTCTTTTCTCTGAGACCCCTACTATAATTTTTTCATCTGATATCATCTCACATAACTCATTTCTGACCTGTATATGCAACAGGGAAACCTTAAATTAAAAAGTTTTCCTGCTACACCATGGCATATACGTATTATAATGAAAAACAAAATACCCGTCCGCGTATAATATGTTGTGTTTGCCTAAACAAAGAAAATTGTTTTCCCCAGATGTTATATTGGATTTAGATGTTCGTACTGGGATCCGTGGGTCGATTACAGGAGAACCTATCAGATGGAGTTGCTGGTTATTTGACTACTTAAATATGGTTTGCTTAAATTCCTCGCATAGCCCCGCTATATTGCTCGAGGAACTGCATATTGAAAAGTTGTCATAAACTGGAGTAATGAATTTCCTCGAGCCTGCTTTATTTTGCGAATAAAGAGCGGGCATGTTTGCTTTCAGTACATCCAGATCGATACAACGCTCGTGCTTACAGTGCAAAATACATAAGAAAAGAAATGCAGCTAACAAAATTTCGATTCTTGAGAAACTATAGTCTATATTTCCGATCTAGGATCCAGTCTAAATATTGTTGAGTATATAATTATAATAAATGGCAGTGGATTTTTTTTGGTACTTACTTATTTTCTTAGTTGGAGAACATCTATAACTGATATTAGATAGATAGGCTGGGCCATTGCTTAGAGGGAGAATAGCTCCATATAATCCAGTGACATGTTTGTTGCTCGAAATTTTAACCAACAGCTTTGTTATTAACAATTTCATGCGTTTTTTTGTTTTTTTGCTTATAAAAGGAAAACTATCAGGGTAATCGTGATGGTATCACGATAAATTGTAGATAATTAAAATACGAAGAAAATGAGCGGTCAAACGACTCAATCGGACCGTTAGTTCAGGAGAAAATATGCAATTTAGCAAAATAAACGGCAAAAAACATTTTTTTTCAAAAATTCATAACTCGGTCATTTTTTGAGTTGTAGCGTGGATTCTCCGGCCAGTACTACTTATTAATATAAACTTCATGTGTGCGAAGAGCAGGCACTGTCCGTGCATAGTTTTCAATCTGTAGCCATTTAAATTTTTTACTATGCAATTTGCCAGCAAACGACGTTAAATATAGAAATATGACTGAAACAGAATAAAAGAATTTTGACAATTTAATTTACTTACCATTACAGTAACAAGCACGGTAAGTAAACAAAAAAAATAAATCGTATAAAAAATATACCATGTATTAAATACGTATAATATTAAATGTCATGTATTAAAATTTACAAAACAGAATCATGCAATCATCAATATCGGACGCTAGTCAATTTTGAGGGCGATCACACGTGTCAACAATTAAACAATTCTTTGTCATTGCGCGAGCCATTCTCGACATCTCCTTTTGAAAATAAGTTTCGCTGAAGTTTTCTCCTAGCATAAGAAATACTTAATTTTCACCATATATGCGATCATCCTAAACTTCTACCAGCCATCACTACACACCGGTAAAAATTGCGTAACTAATCACTACTGTAATACAGTAAACAAAAAGTTGGATTTGGTATTTTCAATACGCCTAAGACACTTGCGTAGGATGCCGTTAAATTTTTTTCTGAGCTAATACGTTTTTGATAATATCGCAAATTAATAATACATTTTCGGCAGCACTGATGCCAAATTCAACTCCCACCGGTACATGCTGCGATTCCTTGGAAGCGCTATCGATGTACACCGCGAAACTTTTTCATTCGATACACGTCTGCGGACAAAAGTTGATTGCACGTCGGAGTTTTCGAAGTTTCTGTGCCGGATCATAACTTTGTTAATAGTTACTTTAAGAGATACACCAGTTGGCTAACGACGGGCTAAGTCTCGGTAGAAATAAACAATACTGTTGGCTTTCTTCTCCGCGGCGGTTTGCGTGGGGATTTAAAGTGACCCCTTATGTAAGCAAAGCCTCCACGGGGAAGGGAACGCGTTTTAATTATACACGGATACCTCGAAGTTTCAATTAAGTTTTTGGATCTGTAGGAGTAGCGAAAGGTTTTCCGCCCCGAATGCTTTAACCTTGACCGATTGACGTGAAATTTGGTGAGTAGTAGGGGATGGCTCGACAAGCAATAGTGACAGTGCCCACGTGTGCATTTATTCTTTGGGTGGATGCCACCTCTTCTCGAGGGTGGAAATGTTTTCACTCAACATAACCCCGGAAATGGATACATGTTAAAATGTGTGTTTTTGGAGAGTTTTTCGCGGATAACTCGAAAACTTAGCTTTCTCTCAAAAAAGTGGCAATTGCCAAAAATTAAACTTATAAGAAAACAAAGAGATTGATTTAGTATGAATAAGCTAGGTCCAAAATAAAGGGAGTTATTCAGTTATTCAACTTTAAATAATGGAAAACTGATGCATTTTTTGGAAAAACTTATTTTGTAGTATTTGAAGAGACCTTTGAAATAAGTAGGGTAGAGATACCTAAGATGGGACGGTGGGATACCTAAGGTGGGAGACCTAGGGGTGTCTCTAAGAAGAGAATCCCCTATTTATTGAAAATTTTAGACTCCGAAGAAGATCGACCGCTATCAACTTTGATTGCTAGACGAGAAATGGTGCTAAACGTTTCTAATTGTCATTCCTCGTCGAAAGTAAGAATTGTGGATACGTCCCCTTCCAAGGGCACAGGAAAACAGAAGAAGACATATTCTAGGTCATTAGAATCTACAATTTTAACGGAATCTCCCTATAAAAATTAATTGGAGCAAAAAAGCCCAATGTCATTGTTGATTACGGAACTGATGCAGATGATATAAGCTCCATCGTCTGTTCCATGGACACCAAGGAAGACTGATATAATTGTGATGGGTGTTCTGAGCGGGCTCATGAGTCTCATGGAGCCAGGGATGAGTTGTACTTCACATGTGCTGGCTGCGAAGTGTAACGTCCCTTCTGTCCGATAAATGCATTTCATGTGAATAAAAGCATATGGTGTTTCAAAACGGTGTATTTCATGAAGTAACAGAGATAAACAAATGAATAAAAAAAGAAAATGTAGAAAAAAACATGAGGCTTTAAATTGGCTATAATTGCAATAACTTGCAATACCTTGTATAGCCCACAGGACGTTTTGAAATTTCGGAAAAAAACAGCACCTGGTATAATATCAAAATCATTCGTTTTACCAAAACAACTAAGACAGTGATATTCCTAAGAGAAAAACCTACAATTTGAAAAAAAAATCGACCAAAACGAACAAAAATTGTCGAAAATACATAACGTCAAATTTGAGTTAACTTTTTGGTTGTGCGTTAAATAAGTTGCGCAGTGTATTTGTTTTATTGAGGGTATTTGTAATTTGTAAGATGCCGATTACAAATGAAGAGGCGTTTGATATGCTTAAAGTTTATTTTCATTGTATACGAAACGCAATAGTTGCTGCCAGAATATATGCAGTAGATTTTACTGAAAGGAGGCATTATAATAAAAGTGTTTACTCTATTAGCCTACGTTTACGAACTAGTGGAAATTTCTATCACCCACCGTAACGAAGCCATTGAAGGTGCCATACAGAAGAAAATATATTCAATATTTTATAATACATGAAAATAAAATAATGAAAATGCAAAATGCAGATTTTGATAGAAGACTGGACTACTGACATTGGCTGTTAAATATACCCACTTCAAGATCATCCTCAATTACTGTCATATATTTTATGGGCAGATGAAGCTACTTTCAATAGCAATACTTTAAACGGCCAGGGATATCGGCTTTTAGAATACAAATTGCCATACACAGTATAACAGCCGTGGAAGTGGATTCTGCAGTGCAAGTAACACGCGATACACTTGAGCGTTGTATATAGAATGATGAAAAGCAATCACATCAATGATGAACATCTTGAAGGGTTCATCAGGCCAGCTGAAAACAAATGGTAAATGATTGTTATCAATTACCTACAATGCAATATATATATAAATACTTGCAAATAAATGTTTCTAGTTTATCTATAAATTATAAATTCTAAAAGTATAAACTCATTAATACTTTGTCAATGCAAAAATATATCTTTGTAAATTTCTCCGGTTAGAAATAATATATCGACCTGCGGTTTTCATTGGTTTCTAGTAATTTTGATTCTCTATTTAATGTGAGAATAAACATAAGTTTTCAATCTAAATTTCGGAGAAAAAACGGAGTTTGACTTGTATTTGAAATAGCGCCACCTAGATTCCGCGGCAACAATTAAATTGGCCCATTCTATTCTAGCAATAAAGTAAAACATGCTTCCAATGACCAAATTCCCTGGAAACCAAATTCGTTGGATTTTCTTAAGCCAAACCGAGGTAATCGCCATTTTTCTTTAAAAATGTGTATCTTCTCCCCACCACATAATTTTCAGAGCTATGAAAATCATTTAAAGACCAGTTATTCAAAATTTAATGAGTATAACCAAATCAAGGAGATATTTCATTTTCTACAAACCTGAAAATAATTTCCAGCAACGTCTCGAGTTTACTTTTGTCATACATTTTCCCTCCAACGTTCTATTTCATACGGTTCCTGAGAGATAACCGGCCTCCCCTGTTAATGGATCACCCGGTACATGTATTATCAATACGGCGCAATGGCGTTAGTAGCATCTTAGGCATCCTCAGTTCAAAAACCACCAAGTGGCTTTGTTTACTTATTTCCACAATTTGTCACGTTCACAGCTGTTGTGTGTCAGAAAATGTTTTCCTTATAAATAGACGAATACTTTTGGAATTCTTAATCTGATGGAAGCATAGGCTGAATCTTGCTTTTCCCAGTGGATGAGCACTGCCAAATCTCCCCAGGGCATGAATAAAATATATCCGAGGAAATATTCATATAAAAATTTCGGAAACAACTTGTATTACAGATATATTGTTGCGTTATAGCGGGCGCTCGCAGACTGCAGAGGGAATACGAAATCGGACTGAAGCTGAGAGCTGAGCAGTCAATCTTGGAAATACAGAGTCATCATTATTCCGGGATTACGTATAAAGAATAAACCAGGGGGAGAGAGCGGCTCCTATAGGTTTAGAATAAAGCTAAAGACCGCGGTTCTTTCAGGCATTTACTTTCTTCGGGCCATCAGCCGGCTTTATTGTCGCTTTCCCTCTCATTTTGTATATTACATGTACCCCGGAAATTTGTTGCTATCATATATTACGCGGGATATATGACGCAGTTTGAGTTAACGTTCCTTAAAAGTTCATCTAGCACATTCATGGAGGCAAAGAACGGACCTGTGAAATTTTGGGACAATTCCTGTGAAAGGATTTGTCTCAAAATAGCGCGGTTTTTGATCAAAGCCATCCGAAAGAGTTGGTCCTTAGGATGGTTTCGACTTACGTTCCACGTCAGTAAATGTATTGAACTTGATAGGGTGATGGGCCAATAGCCGGCCATTTAGCAGACCCATTAAAGAAATTAAATCAGTGTTCATCTCAGTGTCGTCACTCTACTTGGACGTTTCACGAAATCATTCAATATTACTTCCTAGGCAACCTTGTATACAGATATATTGTAGTATGTGTTGACAACTAATTTAAATTTGTAAATGAAGGGATAATTCATAAAAATCCGGTAGTTGGCCGCTTACGTCCCTCATATCGGCCAAAGCCGATTTATATTATCAATATCAAATTTCGATTGCTTTTTCTTACTTCTTATTTTATTTTCATTATTTGGTTTTTTCTTATTTTTGTCTACTGCAGCCTTATTTTTTAAATATTCTCTGTACATTGGGGAAGAGATAGCTGCTGGCCGTTTTTTCCCCTCTTTGATGTAATAGGTGTGGGATAAACTAAATGCTTTTATAAATTGTTAACCTAACATCTTACAATATATTAATTTTTTTATTCTCAAGTTTGGTCAGTTGTATTACTGTATCAGATTTAGTCCTTACATGTTTCTGTAGGTATAATTTCATAGTCGTTTTTATTATTATAGGTTTCTTCTTGCAATTTGAGATTTTCCTCATCCGTGGAAATCTGAGATTCCTGTACATCCACCTCATCAGTAGCTCTTTCTGCACGTTGCTTTGTTTTATTCTCATAGGTTATAGTTAAGTCACCAGTATCATTTGGTTCGGGGCTGTTCTCTGTATTTTTATCTAATTTGTTATACATTGCCCAACTTATTTAACGCACAACAAAAAAGTTAACTCAAATTTGACGTTATGTAATTTCGACAATTTTTGTTCGTTTTGGTCGATTTTTTTTTCAAATTGTAGGTTTTTCTCTTAGGAATATCACTGTCTTAGTTGTTTTGGTAAAACGAATGATTTTGATATTATACCAGGTGCTATAAAAATGTTATGTTTTTTCCGATATTTCAAAACGTCCTGTGGGCTATACAAGGTATTGCAAGTTATTGCAATTATAGCCAATTGAAAGCCTCATGTTTTTTCAACATTTTTTTTATTCATTTATCTCTGTTACTTCATGAAATACACCGTTTTGAAACACCATATGCTTTTATTCACATGAAATGCATTTATCGGACAACTCAAACAGCTAGTCGTCATCAAACGTCATAAACTGACAACTGTGTCATTAGTTTTTTGTTGAAAGTCCAGCAATAATTAGTGAATAATGGAACGCCAAACCAGAAATTTAACTCGTGATGAATGTGTTGAGGCAGCTACATTACATGGTGAAGGGTGGAGTTACAACCGCATAGCTGGAAGGTTGAGAGTGTCTCACACAACTATAGCGAGAGAAATTCAAAGGTACGCGGAAACAGGAGAACATTCCAGACGGGCCGGTCAAGGTAGATCTCGTGTTACCTCTGCTATCTAGGATCGCTTTTTAAGAGTAAATGCTGTAAGACAACGATTTATAACTGCAACACATTTAAGAGCACAACTTCAAGACGAAGGTGGTTCACTCATATGCGTTCAAACTGTACGCCTTACGACTGAGGGAGGCAAATTTAAGACCCAGGATTGCTGCTCGAGGACCCGCATTAACAGTAGATAATCGAAGAGCCAGATTGAATTTTGCCAATGAGCATGTTAATTGGATGGAAGCAGATTGGGAATGTATTCTTTGGACTGATGAGTCAAGGTTCAGTTTGTATAATTGTGACAGACGTAATCGCGTCTACCGAAGACCCGATGAGCGATACAGTCAATGCAATTTTTTGCACACAACTTTATATGGAGGTGGATCCGTGATGGTGTGGTGCGGAATATCTTTGACTGGGCGAACGGACTTGGTAACTGTGAATGGAAATCTCAATTCTGACAGATACATCACAGACATTCTTGAAGCACATGTTTTGCCTTATGCCCCCTATATAGGACCCAATTTTTTACTTATGCAAGACAATGCGCGTCCCCACACGAGTCTTATCGTGAGAAATTATCTTGAAGAAGTAGGAATTGATCACATAGACTGGCCAGCCTGTAGCCCCGACCTTAACCCCATTGAACATGTTTGGGATTTTATCGGTCGGCGGTTACGAAGTGAGGGACGACAACCCCAAAATTTACAAGAATTGGAAGGACGCCTAGTCGAATTATGGAATGGCCTAGATCAGAACCTAATCAGAACTTTGGTTTTAAGTATGAACCAAAGATGTCGGGAGGTCATTCGCGGAAGGGGTGGAAACACCAGATACTAATTCTCTATTTACTTTTGTTTTGTTTCCTGTTATTCGTTGTTTTATTGATTAAAGCAATCCATTTTTCTAGGTATGTTTTTTGAGTTTTTGTCCTTTTAAGACCTTTTTCTCTTCTAAAACACCTTGCATCTCTCAATAAATTATAAGATATCAAGGAAAACAGAACGAAATGAGGCATTGAACCAGTATAATGAGTAATAAATAATGAGCACTTGACAAAAAAGAAACTTAATAAATTTAATAAAAATCACGTCAACTCAAAAATTGGATTTTTGATCAAGTAACAGAGATAAACAAATGAATAAAAAAAGAAAATGTAGAATAAACATGAGGCTTTAAATTGGCTATAATTTCAATAACTTGCAATACCTTGTATAGCCCACAGGACGTTTTGAAATTTCGGAAAAAAACAACATTTTTATAGCACCTGGTATAATATCAAAATCATTCGTTTTACCAAAACAACTAAGACAGTGGTATTCCTAAGAGAAAAACCTACAATTTGAAAAACCCCTTCTCACGCCCTCTACACCCCTTTTTGGTCCATTCATTGGCTGAACTAAAACTACATTTTATAGGTATCTATAATGAAACCACACTGATAATATATATGTTAATTATGTCTCCAAAAAAGCAAGTCCGCAATTATTCCCAGGGTGTTTACCAGATACCATACTCTGACGCTCCGAGACGTACACTGGGCAAACCAACAGACGTATCGACAGTAGAATCTATGAACACCAGCTTGTTGTCAGAAAATTAGATCCCACCCGATAATAGGTCATACATAACATAGTCAATTGAAACGAGAAGCTTCAGAATTGTATGAACAAAAAGGACCTTCGACTTTCGGTTGCCTGTAAATCCTTAATCTCCAGATTACCTTGGTTCATGACGTTGATAAATATCACATCACCATCCTCTTGTCATCAGTCCCATCTGGAGTAGGAAAATTTTGGACTGTGGATAACTTGTGAGATATTTGCCAGCTTGTGTTAGCCGATATACGTTTTTATAGTAGGCATATATTTCATATTCTTTCAATCAACACGTGCGCCTAAATTATTCAACTGAAGGTACTGAAGTCGAAAAGTAACCCACGCGTACGAGATATATTATTATAATATAAATAAGTTTGACGGTAATTACTTAAACGGAAACTTCTTTAAACCGTTTCCTAAAAAAGTTCTTCGCTAAGGACACAGAACTTTTTAATTACACCTTATTATATATCCACATCTGAAAGATATTAAATATATCATGAATTCTAGGGGTAAATAATGTATTGAATAAGTTCAGGTATGATAACGTTTAACGTGACTTCAATTCTTGGTTGCCGAATTCCCGTTTTTAAAGAAGTTCCCAGAAGTATTTGCAATAAACGTTACATCAAGACGGTTTTACAGACACGAGAAACAATTGCCATGGATGAAAGCAAAATATTGTGAAAATCTTATAAAACTGAAATGTTTTTCTGTTATGAACTGACATGGATTTTTATCAAGTAAGCTAACTCTATCAATAACAATATTTAGTCCCTTTCTGTAAGTAACTTAGCAGGTAACAATACAGCTTTCATTCCAACCCAATTTTAAGCTCCATGTGTGATAATGACGTCTTCTACCCGACCCTAGATTACTAGACACATACATAGTTTGTTTATATACGTTTTTTAACAATAAAAAGTTCCTAAAATCGGAATTTTCTAGATTTATAAAATTAATTGTGAGTGATGGAAATAAACGTTAAACTAAAGCCTATAAAATGTCACATACAATTCGTGGCATATTACTTACTCCGAATTTACACTTACCACAATATTCCAGAGGGATGTAAAACCTGCGAGATCAAATTCGGGGCCGGATAATTCTTAACTTCAAACTTGTCACAATGAACAGCAGTTATCAGTTCTGAACAAAGTAAACAGCTACATAATCCAAAAGGCCTCACGTATACAAAGTTGATATTTTAAGAGGCTATAAGTTAAGTACCGCCGAAGTTGGCTGGTAAAACTTTTAGAGGTAATCCGTTACTATAGCTACGATTCATATTAAATATTAACGATACGCGATCGATGGCGGCCCTAAAAGAAATCCCTTAATAGACTTTGCCCGCGATTAAAGTTCTCTGTGACTAGGCTTGGCGTATGACAAAGCACAACCGCTTGCAGCAAGTTCTCGCTTGTAGTTTTACGCAAGGAATTATGGAAGAGCTTCAATAACAAAATCAGATTGATCCTGCTCTCGATGATGGAACACGATTGGCGAGTCATGCGTCTAGAACAATGAAATGTCCGTTTCCATGTTCTGACTGTTAGTGGTTGTAAACTTGATCCTTATTAACTTGGCCTGTCAAATAACCTCATTCGTGTGATGCAGCACCAGCGAGGAATGGACTTGTAACACAGGTATCGATCTGAATCCGTCTCCATCCAGCAGTGTACTAAGCGTAAACATAAACTTATAAGTGGCGCTCCTTGTTGACCAAGCCATACGATACACGAATTGACATTTACCATACATTGTGATTCCCAGGACTGACCTATCGCGTGTCGAGATAATTAGATCGTGCTCTTTGATGCCATTAGACAAGCAATATTGTTAACAGATGTTGAAATAGCTATAGTAGGTGATATCCGTGATCCCCCATTATGTTATTATACAATTTTATTTCCATTATATGGATCGTGGGATATTATTTGTTGAATCAGTTATGTCAATTGCTTCATATTCTATTTTCGATGTACCATAAATGCCCTCTTTTTCTATGAATTACAATGCTCAAACAACAAAATTAGTAGTATCAATTCCTTTGTTTTCCGAAGTATTATAAAACTTAAGGCATACACAATTAAATAGTGTCAACAAAGCTAAATAATAATAAATAATATAATATTTCGAAAACTGTTGCACTACCTTACAAGGTGTTACAGAAGGTGGTTACCGTTGAAAGAGATATCAATGATTTTAAAGAACGTTAGGGATTTACCATACAATCGAGATATACGTGTATTTGCTGACAGAAAATTTGATCACCATATCATCTGAACACGAAATCATTAATAAGGAACATCAAGTCTATTCTATCAAGACATCAGAATATTTCTAAGTTTATCAAGATATCAAGCGTCAGCGTCAGCGGTCGGCTATATCAAAGAAAAGAATTTGAACTGGAGGTATGGAATATTGCAGAGTTCTTTTGCATTAGCAGGATACTTTAGAGTATTGAACACCTAAGTATATGTGGTGGAAAAGTGATATTATGCAAAATTCATTGTTTCAATTTTATAATTTTTGTTTGTTTTTGTCTCAAGGTGGCCCAGATTGCGGGCTACCTTAAGACACATTGAAATAAACTACAGCCATAAACAAAATGAATCTCTTTTATTCAATGTGGAAATGTAAGGATCCAAACATAGTTATGCGAAAATAAATATAAAGATATAGCTATTTAAACAGAAAATAATAATGATAAAATAATTTTGCCAATAATAATATTTTTTTTAACGAATATCATAATAATGAAAATCAATACCAAACTTCAGAAAGCGGTTTTGTCTTTTCGTCTTCCCAACTGGGTTTGGTGTTGGCATTACACACCTTATGTCATTAGTGCTTATAAATGACAAGTCGGGACAAGAAGGAAAAATAAAATAATGTTTATTCTTTTTATACGTAGAAAGGAAACTTTATATTCCGGGTCATTATCTTCCAGGATGCCCAACACTTTTGCCACATAAAAAACTTTCTTTTTGTTACTAAATTCAACTAGCACATAAGAGTCTTTCTTTGGCTTCTCAGAATTATCTGGATCATGTTCTATATCCTCGAAAGGGTCCCACCTGTCTGAAGAAACATCTGATACGAAAGATTCTGCATCAGTTTCATCAGAATCATTAAATTTCTTAGGCAGAGCTCTTTTCGCCGTCCTTGATTTCTCAAGACTGTTCTTTCTCTCTTTTTCTTTTCGTTTTTCTTCTATTGCCAGTTTTTCCGGTGTATCAGTAACAATTTTGCTACTTCCCTTTCTGGATCTATTTTGAGTTTTCTTTCTAGGGTTTGCTTTTGGATATCCAAGAAGGATTTTAGGTGAAATAAAAAATTTTTCTCGTTTTTTGCATTCCTGTTATTCACCAGATTTAAATTCTTCTTCGAATATGTTATTCACATTCACAATATTTCTTGTTGGAGGTGGTGCTGTGGCTTCTGATGACGAGGATGCGGTAGTGTGCTCTCTATCTGTAACGCTGCTTAGTAGAAAGTCATCGTCGCTAAAAATGTTGCGGTCGAACGGGAATATTCCTGACTTTTTGAAACCGGATTTTATATTGGCCAGAGTTATAGACCTTTCAAAGGCAACATCCACACACTCAGCTATTTGGTAAATTGTTATGGGTATTCCCGGATGTTGCAGCATCCAAGAATCTATAGCACTATTATAGAAAGATTTGAAGGGGAAATAAACGGAAACATCTAAGGGCTGTAGTTTATTTGAACAGTGGTGTGGTAAGGTTAAAAGAGTGACCCCATCCTCCTTTGCCAAATTTATGCAGTCTACAGATAGTTGGCTATCATGGTTGTCCATGATAAGCAATGCAGGGTTGTTGATCGAACTTGATGTGTGTTTTATAAAGTGCTGCATCACATCTAAAAATTCGCTTGTCATCCATCCACTTGGATTAGCAAGCCCCAATGTTCCTGGGGGAGCTCCCTGCAACATATGTGGCTTGAAATATCTCCGTGGGAATACCATGGCGTGGGGTATGGTGTTACCTATTGCATTTATAATGCAACAAGTAGTGACTGAAACCCCGCGTTCTCCACTTGTACACTTGCCTATCTGTTTAACCCCTTTTGGGGCTAAAATTCTTTTTGACTTTTGTACAGTCGTTGTTGCCGTTTCATCTAAATTGAATATTCGGCTTCCATCAGCAAAACTATCACATCGTCGTAAAACATGCTCCAAGTTATCAAAGAAGGCATTCACGTTATGGCGGTTAAACGATGTTGCCCGCGACAGACTGCAACCTTCTGGTTGACGAAGACTAACTTTGGGATGGCGTTTAATAAAACCATTTAGCCAGTCTGCCCCCGCTTTCTTATTTATTTTCCATTGTTGAGGAGTTTGCATGTTATTGGCGATTGCTAACTCGTAAGCCAGAACCCTTACATCTTTCGTTGATTTGCCATAACACATTTTGGAACATTAAAAGTAGTTCTTGCTCCTCCGTGAAAACCTGTTTAGTGTTATATTTTGCTTTCATGTTAATCTTGTCAGCAGAGTTTTCTGTTTTTTGACATAACGAGCAAGCGTTTGGAATTTTCCTCCATTGCGTTGAGCAGCATGTCTTAAACTTAATTTGTTTTCTAAGACATCATACTGCGCTTTTCATGGCTGCTTCAGAAAACAGACCCTTGTCACTTTTCCTCTTTCTTCCTCTAGACATCTTGATTTGAAAGGATAAATATATCAGGGTTTGTTACCAAATGGGCCACCTTGAGACAGTCTAATTGTGGCCCAGAAAATGCGTCTTATGGTGGCCAATTCGCATGTATCGTGACATCAGTCAATATGATCAACCTTGCTTTTAAACTACCTTGGAATCTACTTTAATGGAAACCTACATAACCCAACTATGTCATTCTACTTAGAAAACCCATTAAAATTACGTACAATTAATTATTTATAGCTGTAAATATGATACAATCAGTAACTTACCTCATCCAAAAAAACGAGAAAAGTTTATATTTCTTCAGAAACACTAGATTTTGCACTAAAACTTTGTCGCACACCTCTCACTATTGCAACTCAAAGATTGCTGTGACTGAGAGTTGAAAAAAGGCGCCAAACTTAAAATTATTTGAATTGTCTCATGGTGTACTTGTCTCAAGGTGGCCCACTCTCCCCTAAGCACTAAGCAACATAAACGCTGAAAATACCGATAAATAAAAGAAAGGGTGAATAGTTTAAAGGAAGAAAGGGCAACTGAATAAATACAGCAAGATAAAGAGACATATGAAGAAAAATATAAAGGAAGAATGAGCAAGTGAAAGCAAGGAATGCAGAAAACAAGAAAATACGTAAAGAAATGAAGATATAATTGTGGAAATAAGTAGAGGAGCCAATACCTGGTGCGAATAAAAGACTTGTATTTTAAATAAAATATATTTAAATTTTACTAAAATCAAAATATTACAACCTAATCATTCCTCGGCGTTCTTCGATAGCGCTTCCTTTTTCATAAGTACATAGTCGCTGTCTCTGATACCGCCACCTACCTGTCTCAGCAAACTGGATAGCCCTGACCGGTGCTCAGCCCAAGCATCACATTCAATTCCTAGCAAATGCAGACACTCCCCTAGGACCCTGGTCCTTTCGGCCATGATGTACGGCATCTCCTGGGCCATCATGCACCGGCAATGCTGGTAGTTCATCAGTACATCGTCGAACTGCTGTTTCAGCTTGCTCAGCGACTTGTCATTCACGTTCATCACATCTAAAATAATCTTGAAGTTCTTCAATGCTAGATTATAATCTTTCCTCCTTTGCTCGTGTTCCATCCTCAGCTGCCGGATATTGTCGTATCTATTCAAATTAACAAACAATTTCACCTTGATTTCTTCTAGTATCTCAAACTCTGGCTGCTCACATAGTTTTTTCAGCAAACCTGACACCTGCTCATTTATCTGGTTCTCATGCACTGCATAGGTGTTCAGGATAAGGGACAGTCTGTTCGACGATTTTATATCTAAAATCATACAATCCACGTGCTGCAGGATATGCTCCAGCAACGTCTCTAGCAGATCGTGTTTCTCGCACAAAGTCTTGTGCTGCTCCGAAGCAGCGGAATCCTCGACCTGCAAGTTGGCCAACTCTATTTTGATTTCTTCGTGTCGCTTCGACCCCTTCCCCTCGCAGTAGATCTTCAGCACGCTTCTAGACGTCGTCTTGTTGATGCTGATGCACTCGTCGAACGGCTGCTGCGGGCTTTTCACCTCGTACCTCGTCTCTTCGTCCGTTTCCTCCACCTGCCGTATTATCTGCTGCTTCAATAGTAAATTTAGATCGTTCGAGTGCATAAAACTACTGTCCGCCATCACTTGTAAAATAAAAATTAATGTGTCACTTTTGACAATTCGTGTGACTGGTAAAACAACCGCTTAGGGCCAAGTGACGTTCGCGGATTGCAAATTTGCTGATTCTCGTTCAACAACAGGGACCACTGGAAATATGTTATTACTTTACAAGATAGTTTCCTCATTAGCTTTTGTGATAGTTGTTGACTTTAAACAATAATAATAATAATAATAATGTTTATTTTTATAAAAATTTTACAATAATATAGTTTAATCACAATTACAGAAAAATAAACATGAGGGACCCACAAAAGAAATCTTGTGCGTGGGATAAACTCATAGAATCATAATAATTACAAAAACAAGCAATATATATATATATATGTATACATATATACACAAACATACATACACACACATACACACACATCATATCATATACAACAACCATTTCACCCATCTATACAATATTCAAAATCCTAATCTACTTAGAACCTCGACTCTGCCAATATCGTGAATATATTTTTTTGCATTTTTTTAAAAATTCACCATGACAAAAGTGTCTTATATTAAGTCATAGCCGTCAATTTCAAAAAAACCAGTGTCTTTTATAGCCCAAGTCTCTGACAAAACAATGCAATCAAATTCTACATCAAACTGGCTTAGAAATATATTAAGCTCATCTGCATTTTTAGATAGACTTCTAATATTTTGATGGAAAATTTTTAAGCTATGTTTATTCGTGTTAGATATATTATTGTAGTCCATAGCAGTGTCTAAAGTTCTAGTATTTATAGGTAGGTAGTTATAATCACGTATATATTGATTCATGATACTTTGATAACAATTTTCTTAAAAAATTAAAATTCTAGTAGAATATGTCTAGTAGAATATAATATAATATAATATATATAATAACAATCTAGTAGAATATGTATAGGGTTTGTAACTCTAGATATAATAAGTTCATTTATTGTTAGTTGAAGAATTGGATCTGGTTTTAACACTGATTTTATTTTTAATTGTCTTGGTATTTACTTTCTTCCTGTTATCCTCGTGTTGTTCTTCCTCGTCCAGTTTGAATTCTCTAAGTAAACGTTTTTCTCTTCCTATTGGGTTAGGGGTGGATGGTGCACTGTTAGAATTTACTTCAATGTCTACGTTGTTTTCGTGTGTTATAGATTGTGCAGGTGGTTCAGTATTGCCCAGTTCTTCTGCAGTGTATATTTCGTTTTCTATTACAAGTTTATTGCTTCTAATGTATGCTTGTAATCCTTTTTTCCTTGCCTCATTCCTGTGTGACACCAATATTTTATTATTGGCTCTATCTTCAAGGCATGAATCTGAAGAGATGAATATTTTTTTTCCTTTTAATTTTTTAGCATTTTTGAGAACCAATAACTTTTTTTGATATGATATAAACTCTATTATAATTGGATTTTTGTTGCTTTTCCCTAGTTTATAGATATCGTTTATATCATTTTCTGTGATTTTAACCTCTAGTATATTTATAAAAAAAAGCAATACTGAGTTCCATAGGTCCTCTTCTAGATTGTCGATTCCGAATATTATTATATTATTCTTACGTGCTTTTCTTTGTAATAAGATGTTCTCACTTTTAATCTGTTGGTTATTCGTTTCAAGTTTTTTAATTTTTATCTCGTATTTTTCAACAACATTACTTAGTTCTTGTTTAATAGTAACTATTTGTGTTTTTAGATTTTCGTTTAATTCCAATACCTTTTCATTAAAGTTATTTGATATATTGTTAAACAATGCATCCATGTACGCCTTTTGAGCCTCACTGAAGTCACTCATTATTTGTGTTGTATTCAATAATTTGTTTTAGTTTTTATTTTAAAAACTTATTTTACTGCTCTACTTCAGTAGCAAGGTTAAGCAATTAAGCATATGTGTCTTTATTTAAACAAGGATACAAAAGCTTCTGCACCCAGGGGCCGATCAGGGTGACTAACAATTTCACATACAAAGAAGGCCACGGAAGGAAAAATATGGGGTACATACATAGGAAATTAAAATTCACAGTACTTCGCCTCACCAGTATCATAATATTATTTATAGATTAGGTAGAAAAAGCAGAGTGATTCGCCTCAGTGACAAGAAGCTAGTAAAACATTTCGTTATCACTTGGTAACAAAAACTATTTGTTTTTTATATAGCTGACCTCACTTAGCATTTACTAATTATTTATTATTTAACCCGGCGAAATATGAGAAATGCAAGTTTATGCAAAACTTAAGTAAGACTTTGACTATCTTACCAGCAGTATTCGGTCTTCAACAGTACACTGTGCAAATCTCATAAACTTCCATTCACTATTCACCACTTTATTGACACAGTTTTATAGGAGCTCAAATAAAACGTTGAAATAATATTGTTACGTCCTTTACGTTTTGGTTACTTTTAATACAGGAAAAATAAATTTTGACTTCGAGAAGCGTAGAAAATAAAGATAAAGGTAAATAAAAAAATAAAGATGCAGGGGTGAAGGGAGAGCGAACGTAAACGACGTGGGTAATTTAGCGAAATGCGTAACTCGTCGAATGATACCCTGAATATAAAAATTTTTAAAAGGTACCTTTTTCAATAACAATGATAAACCGCAATCTAATTTTTGCGTTTAAAAATTAGTAAAAAATATTGGTAAAAAGGTAAAAAGTGGTAAAATTATAAATATGTAGGTAACTTTGGACGGCAATATAGCTCAGCCTATTTTGTATGTATCTGTCGTGCAATGGAAAGCAGCTCAATGGGACAGAAGGGAACTCGTAATTCTAAATCATATATTATTTCTGTAGACGCGATAATATATTATTGGCCAAGATGTTACGTTTTTACATTTATTTTGGTCTACTGTAAATATGGCAATTACGTAAACATCTATTTTTATAGTTAAAAGCGGCAACGCCGATCCACGGCCTTTCCAATAATGAATATTCGAGCAGTATATCTCTTTTATTTACTTATTGGAATCGTATCTCTCGGATCGGGATCGGATTCTCGGATCGAATAGGATCAGGTTCGCATATCTTACAGTGGCGTGTTCGCGGGAATTGCTAATATATTATTTATATACCTACCTATGTAGGTATACATCGCTACGGGAGTTGAAATAAAATAGTATGGCGGTTAGCAAACATGTTTTTTCGTTTCGTATAAAACCTGAAAAACGTAGATTTCCACCAGAACTCGCTTTATTTACGAGATAGGATAGGCATGTTAAAAAAATTTAAGGAAAATATTATTTGACGGCAAAAATGGATAGTGGGTGTTAGAGCAGAGCCGACTTTAACAAAAAAAAAGTTGATTTATGGGCTGCTCGAAGTAGGTACTGAGGTAGGTAGGTACCTATTACATCCTCCACTTAAGACATTTCTCAAATAATTTGATCCAAAAAATATTACAGTGCTTGAGGCCGCTAGGTTATAAATGCTAAATACAACGATATAAGTTAGGTTTTTTATTGGGATTTACAAAACTGAAAACGCTCTCTAGTTTATTACATAAGTAGGTACCTATTGTCCATTGACTTTATTTTTATGTAGGTACCTACCATCCTAGATCACAAATTAATAATTTACATCAGTGGGCAAAATTAAAAGTTCTATAGACTGTTTATAAAATTATAACCGTGTACCTACCTAACCACAAAAGAAGGAAAATTTTCACTGACTGGAAAATACCTCAAGGTCAGTTTCTAATTTTGATTGGCTGTAAAAAGTGTGTGTATTGGAAATCGCTTTGCGATGAGAAGCTGGTAGGTAGGTATGTATTGCATTTGTAATGATTTTTAAAAATGTGTTGAATTTAGTCTCGGTTTAGTTATGTAGGTACCTATTAACAAACAAGCTGATCTTTGTCAAAGCTTGTCTGTTAATAATCTTTGTCTTTGTTGAGTGTTAACAATTTTGTAGATTAGGTAGATACCTACTTACACAATAAATATGATTGTATTTCAATCGCAAGTATATTTATTTTATTTTTCCGTTTTAAAGTCTATTTTCCTCGACTACTTAGCTGTTTTGTACATATTTATTTTTGTTACTTGTGGGAAATATGGCTACTGGCGAACCACCCACTAAAAAATAGTAACGCGCTGAAAGCAATACTTCATGAGTGGTGTGGAAACTTGCATTCAATATCAGCTGTGGTGTTGAATATATGCATATAAAACCTTCTACTTTCACCCCCCTAAGAACAAAAATTTCTACGCCAATGAAAAACATTGTGTAGGTCAGGGTTGCCGGTCGTTCAACTATACATACATATTGTACGAACTGTAGTCGAAATGAAAATAAACAACAGCATTGATGCGTGGTGAAAATAAATTTGATACTGGAAATTCTAGTACAAGCACAGGACAAATTCAAGGTAACAGTCGAAAAATAAACAGTCGAAACATTTCGGCGGTAAGCGCGATAGAGTGGTTTGAAAAATCAATGTTGCAGGTTGTACTTCAACATTAAAACTGGATTCAGGTAGTCAGGTTAATATCTTAATTAAACAAGACTTTGATAACCTAAACATTGATGAAAATGAACTTTCTAAAACCTCATCAAAATTGTTGTCTTATACGGGTCATAAAATAGACATACTTCGACAGATAACGTTAGAATGCAAATTTAAAAGAACGCAAAAGTACTTGTTATTCCATATTTTTTTAAAAATTCAAAGTATATTTACGGGCATCGGAAAAATCTCCAAAAATGATAATATTAGTCTGAGAGACGATGTCATACCACGTGTTAACTCCTGTAAAAAAATTCCAGTGGCTTTAAAAAGTTTGCTTACACCAAAACTTGACAATTTGCTGGTGGAAAAAATAACCGTTTCTGTCACAGAACCAACAGACTGGGTACACCCCAATATAATTGTGCTGAGAGCCAATGGTGCTATTCGCGTGTGTATGGACCTTAGAGCATTAAATACGTGTACGAGTATATAGGACGAGAATTATTTCACATTCCCACTCAGAATAGTCCAGTTTCGGAATAAAACAGTGCTCAATTTTTTACTTTGCTTGATGTTTCTTCTGCGTGTTTATAAATTCCTTTAGAATATGATAGCTCTTCACCGTGTACTATTGCAACTCCATTTGGTCTTTCTTCTGCACCTTAAATATTACAATGGTTTATATTTGAAACATTAGATGGTTTATCTGGAATAGTAGCTCACTTCGATGTTATTCTTGTTTTTGGACGAACTCTTCTTGAACATAATGCAAATCTTTGCAAATATCCTTGAGGCTATATGAAAATCTGGATCGACTTTGAACTCTGGTAGAAGCACAGGACAAATTCAAGGTAACCAATGTACATATTGCCGACTCATGCATGATAAAGGTAGGTGTCCAATATATAATAAGTATTGTAGTCGCTGTAAGCGAAATAGACATTATCGAAACTTTGCCGAGATAAAAATATTCATGAAATCCCTGTAACTGATTCGGAAAGTGAAACTGGTTCGGAAAGCGATGAAGAAAATCGAGACTATTACAATAATAATGATGTTTAGACAATAACAAAATTTGAATCTTCTGCTGATGATAGATCTGTAAATATAAACAGTCGAAAAATATCGGCGGTAAGCGCGATAGAGTGGTTTGAAAAATCAATGTTGCAGGTTGTACTTTAACATTAAAACTGGATTCAGGTAGTCTGGTTAATATCTTAATTAAACAAGACTTTGATAACCTAAACATTGATGAAAATGAACTTTCTAAAACCTCATCAAAATTGTTGTCTTATACGGGTCATAAAATAGACATACTTCGACAGATAACTTTAGAATGCAAATTTGAAAGAACGCAAAAGTACTTGTTATTCCATATTTTTTTAAAATTTCAAAGTATATTTACGGGCTTCGGAAAAATCTCCAAAAATGATAATATTAGTCTGAGAGACGATGCCATACCACGTGTTAACTCCTGTAAAAAAATTCCAGTGGCTTTAAAAAGTTTGCTTCCACCAAAACTTGACAATTTGCGGCGGAAAAAATAACCGTTTCTGTCACAGAACCAACAGACTGGGTACACCCCATTATAATTGTGCCCAGAGCTAATGGTGATATTCGCGTAATGTATGAACCCTAGAGCATTAAATACGTATATCAGACGAGAATTATTTCTCATTCCAACTCCATTTTCGGAAAAAATCAGTTCTCAATTTTTTACTTTGCTTAATGTTCTTCTGCGACAAATTCCTATTAGAATATGATAGCTCTTCACTGTGTACTATTGCAACTCCATTTGGTCTTTCTTCTGCACCTTAAATATTTCAATGGTTTATATTTGAAACATTAGATGGTTTATCTGGAATAGTAGCTCACTTCGATGTTATTCTTGTTTTTGGACGAACTCTTCTTGAACATAATGAAAGTCTTTGCAAATGTCCTTGAGGCTATATCAAAATCTGGATCGACTATGAACTTAGAAAAATCAACATTTGCTGTCAACCAGCTTAAATTTTTAGGCCACGTCATAAGTAATAAAGGTGAGGCTTCCGATGATAAAGAGACGCAAGCTATACTAAAAATGAATCTTCCAAAGAACAAGAAGGACTTTCAGCGTTTCTTAGGCATGATGGTGTACCGAGCAAAATTTATTCCAAATTTATCTAATGAAACTGCGACGCTGAGAAGACTTTTATCTAATAATGTCGATTGGAAATGGTCACAAACTGGAAATACCTCCTTCATTCGTTTAAAAAAATCATTAATCTACTTTAAGCAGTAGCAACTGATAAAGCTTTACCATTGATACGTAAGTTTACAGCTTTTTTATTATTGCGCCATATTTTATACAATGTGATATCCCGTAGAAAGTGTACCGCGAAAAAACATTTGCGACCGCGAATTATTTTGCATACTAAAATTCTGGGGCTGCGAGAATTTACACTTTAAACATTTTATTTTGAATATTCATTCCCGCGCGCTAGGAATTGCAAATTCCCAAATATTAACTACTCTGCGGATGGTAGCGGCTGCCCCGTACGCCCTCTGGGCATAATAAAGCGAACGCATAACTCTTAGTCGATATACCTGTGACAAAATCCCCTTAAATATTACGGAGAATGGAGGGTTCGATGTCGATTATAACATGGATCGTGACAAAATGCCGGTGCACGTTGAGGATATCGTGACGGGAATTTGAAACACATACATGGATGTGTCCTTCCGGATCACATCTAGGATTTCGCGGCGGCATTTATGCTAATCGAGGGAATTCTATTATATCTAGCTTAGCCGCCTAAATTTCTTCCTCGGTGCAGTTGCTATTTTGTCACTGAAAAATCCATTAGCGGCTAACGAAATTTACGGTGTAATCAGCGCGGAAGCGTCAACAAGTTTATGGCTGACGTAACGAAGGGAAAATTTTGATAGACCCTTGTTACGATAAACTGCAGTATAGTTTATATTCTAAGTAAATATTAATCGTAGAAATTCATTTCTCTTCATAGGCATTTTATATTTTACTCCGAACTCAGTTCTGTTTATTCTTCAAAAAGCAACCGTTTGGAAAAATACTAATTGCAATAAATTCGCAGTTATTAAAGATCTGCCGCATATACATCGATTCCTCGAAGAGGTCTATAATCGCCATTCACCGATAAGTCATGATTACGGAGTCGAAAGAACAGCATACATCAAGAATGTTAAAATTCAAAGGCTTCTGATTCTCCACCGCGCGCGATACAAACTGGAACCGTCAAAACGTCCAATAGTACGGAGGGGGAAATATCCAAGCAAATTCTATCAACATGTCTGGTTTATGAAAGCGGAAAGTGGACACAAAATGTCGTCAATTTCAAGACAAATGGAGTTATGAATACTTTTTATCTTGCACAGTGGTAAACCTTTGTGTTTGTTGTGCGTAATGAAACAATTTCTGTTTTAAAAGAATACATTATGAAGCGGTACTACTTCAGAAAGCATTTCGGTCAAAATAATTTACTCACGGGCCAGTTAAGAAGAGATAAAATTAAAAAACTCATTAACGATTTAGGGAAACAGCAACAAATGTTCCATTCACAAAAATGAAACCTAGACAGTGTTGTTAAACCTAGCCTTATAATTAGTTCCAAAATACCGAAAACATCGAAGTTATTTTCTGAGGGACAGTTTGTAAAGAGTGATGTTGCAGCATTTTTATGCCCAGAAAAAAAGAGAGTGAGAAACTGAGCTTATCACGACGTACTGTTGTTCGATGTATAGATATGATGGCTAGTGATATAAAAAAAAAACATTGACCGATAGATTGGCTGATTTTCAAGCATTTTCGATTGCTTTGAATGAGTACAGATTTATCTGAAACAGCCCAGTTAGCTATTTTGATACGAGATGTTGATAAAAAATTTGCAGTGACAGAGGAATTACTGGCTTTACCGCTTCTACAAGGGACAACTACTGGAAAAGATATCCACGAAAAGGTTTGGAAGAATGTGATTTAATAATTCTGCATTGCATTATTCAATAACAAAACTTGTGCTCTAATTCCATTCGACTGAAGAATGTTATGGGTGTGGTAGTAAATACCATTATTTTCATTAGATCCCGCGGTCTTAACCATCGCCAGTTTAAAGTATTTTTAGATGAACTCTACAGAACACGATGATGTGATATATTATTGCAAAGTATGTGGCTAAGCAAAGGAAAAATGCTAGAAAGGTTTTATGACATTAGAAAAAAATAGCTGATTTTATGGAAATGAAAGAGAAAACATTGCCGCAAATTTGTGATCCAGCAATCTAAGACGCGAATATAATTCAGTGGAATTTTGGTAGTGACAGTCAGTCAGATAGTCAGAGCAGGAACAGTTAAACTAATAATAGTGAGAATATCAAGTGTCATAAGTAAATGTTAGCCGTATAGTAATCCGTATTTTATGTCTGAAATATTTTACCGATATTTTAAACTCACAGTCTCTGTCATTTTCAAATAGTCGAACATTAAATCAGAATAGGACTTTAGCGATTTTATGATCAAAACTTTTGCTCCGTTGAGTATACATAATTACTGGTATTATTCCGTACCAATACACTAGAAAAATACTAATGTTCATTTTAATATCTGAATTCCTATCTGGACTTTAGCGAAGTAAAAGTAAAGTTAAGTAAAGTTAGTTTACGGGGACGGTGGTCGAGTTGTTAGCGTGCTAGCTCTCTGCTCGAACACCTAGCAGCGTGTGTGGATCGATTCCCCGCACAGGTGCGAAATAAATTTTCAATAATTTATCCCCAAGATCTAACTAATGAGGTTTTCCAGGTTTCCCTCATTCCTGCACTGAATGGTGATTACAATTTACCAACCTAAGTCGATCCTGGTCGCACATGCGGCTCGCGAAATAATAATATGCCGCCCCCTCTCCCGTACAAGTCTCTGGCTTCTGGGCTAACCATTGCGGTTAGAATGAGAGGTAGAGGTAGTTTTAGTACTTTTGTTTCCAGTAAACTTTTGTAACCAGTAAATTGGATGACAAGTGAGTTATCCATTAAAACCGATGACTCCGAGGGCTCGGAATATAATTCCGCTATCTGAGACCGAATAATACTCTGGCGGCCATTTGAAAGTGCACGACTCTTATATCAGATTTCGTTATATTTGATCTTTGTAAAACTGACTCTGAAATTTGAGGTGATGAATGAATTGAGCAATTATCTTGCTGGAAAATAAAATTCTGAGGATACAACATAGTGACGGACGGCAGCCTAATATTGTCCAATATGCGTATGTAAGTCTGTCCGGTAAGGCGCTCTCCTATCCTCCAGCAAACACCGGGACCTAGGGAACTTATCCATGCCCAAACATTGATGGAAAAACGTCCACTCCGGCCGGTAGGTTTAATATACCTCTCTTCATACCTCGAATTCTGAGGTCGGTAGACGCGGATGGAACCATCATGACATGACTGAAAGACCTTTTCGTCGGAAAATATGACATTATTCCAAAAGTCGTCGGGCCTACCGACAAACTGGTTCGCAAAATTAAGACGTTGTTCTTTATGCCTTGGCTCCAAAAATACCTTCTTTGCTGCCGCATAATTTCGTAACTCTGAACCCTTCACCCGCCGCCTTGCACACCTCACAGATCCAGGAAACTCCGTTTCGAAACAGGCCGTCACTGCTGTTTCAAAGGGACTCGTTCTGAGATGGTCTAGGAAGAGGTTGTCTTGCTCCACAGTGCTTATTTTACGACGCCCTCCGCCGTGGACGTAGCGAACGTTTCCTACTCTATTCCATTTTTGTTTGAGTTTGAATATACAACTCTTACTCACATTTAGCTCATCTGCAACTGCCTATAACGACCAATCATTTTCAATCAATGTAACAGCTCGCATTTTTTCAGGTTCAGTTAACCGCGGCATTTTAAAACTTGAAAACTAATAAAGTGGTTTGTAAATTACGGAGTTAATTACTGACATTTGTTTGAAGTTTCAAATAAGTGTCAAAATGAAATATAAAAAGATCACATTACAATATCAAAAAAAATCATGCACTTTCAAATGGCCGCCAGCGTACCTGTAGTATTGACTGTGAAGGACGCACCCTTACCGGTGGCATCTGAAAGAGTCTCACCGCGCAATAAATTAAGGATGCAACCCTCCTAGCGGCACACTATGATTACTTCATATTTGTCATTCACTTCATATATCATTTGTATCTAAAAAAGTACTACTCGTTCTCATCCCATAACACATAAAAGATCCGAAAAGAACGGAACTGTGACTCCGAAACTCTAATTATAATCATAATTTTTTGTTGTAATAAATAACTGCTTTTATTGTTGATTTCTCCCCACGAACATGTAAGCAGCTATATGTAGCTAGATATACATAGCTATATAGTAGAAACCTATTAACCTTGAAACTTTGATAAATGGAATCAACTCTTAAACCAATAGAGGTGTCTCACTGTAGAAGATAGAATTCCCTATTCCCTGTGAATCACGTGACCTCTGGACATTTACGATCTCCAACTTGAAGCCATCAAAGTCCCCCATTGCTCCGTATTTGGGGTAACGTGGTAACTGTACTCGAAAAGAGACTTTACGGACGACAAGGAATGAGCTGCACATTACAACGGTTTCGGAAAACATTGATCGTGAATACGGTACAATTCTGCTGTAATATCGGCCTTAATTTCCCTAACTGCCTGAGTAAAACCCGGAATGAAGAAACATAAAGTTCATCCGCCCGTACGCGTATATCAAATTACACAATTGTCCTAATTCCATCCCGCAAGCAGCAACAAGAAATACAGCGTCTTCGTTTAGATAACTTAATTTCTTACTACTGTATTCAATTAGGCAAAGAAAGCAATTCGATTAAACCTGGAGATGCTTTCGAACTGAAATATTTACCAAAGAAAACGTTAGCAATAACTATTAAATGCATTAAGGAAAAGATTGTATAATTATGAAGGGAATATGGATCAGTATCGATGGGAAAATGAACAAAATATTCAATATCCAGATATAATATTAAAAAGGAATCGTAGCATTAGCAAATCGTTAATTTTAGTTTTATAGATTGAACTAATATTACCCTCCTGAGTATTATTTAATAGCGTTAAAAGTGGACAATAAGTTGGCTTAAGCTCAATAAAAAAAGAAATTTAATTAGTAGGTTCGTACGAAGTCTCGAAACTACGAATCCCGTGGACATCAGTGACCGTTACGTAACCAAGTCAAATGGTTCCCAAATATACTGGGTATCGAAATTACCCCCAGAATTCTGTTGTAATTTTGGCGGATAAAAAAAGAACACAATATACTAAACTCTAATTTTAAACTAAAAATTAAAAAACTCAAAAATTACTTCTAGTCACTTTTCACAATATACCTATTCGAATGTACCTTTCGAATATCTAGGTATATTGTCAACTAACGAATAGTGAACGTAACACTAAATTAATTCATAGAAAATAGAAGTCATAAAATAGGGGGTCATTAAAAAAAATAGTAATTTGTTTTACTAGACAGAAAAGCACAAGATTTAATGCCGCGGCTTGTGTTTCATAGACGTAGCCGGGGCTAGGAAACCAGCCAAGGCATTAATCTGCTTTTCTGCCATGTGAAATATAATTATTTATCCAAATTTGTTCCAGTGTCACGCAAAATCGTCTTTTTACAGGCTTTTATTCAACTTTCTATGTTTGTATGTATGTATGTAAATATGTTTGTACGGGTCAAATCATGCGACTGGATTTTAAAGCGATTATCACCAATACCCCCATGATATGGACATGCACCCCCATTCCGATTCCTGGCAATACATCTCTTTCTTTCTATAGCTTCCAATTTGCAATTAAGCTATCTCTTACTGCATATCTGTAAGGTGTTTTTGTTTTCCGTAAGTTTTATAAACTACGCTCAAACCTCATATCAACCTTGGAAATACGTATTATCTTTACAAAAAAAATATCTTATTATTACAAAGATTAATAAACAAGAAATAATAATTTAATTTAAAACAGAGCTACTATGTGTTTAATTTAATTTTTATACATAATACAAGGTATTATACAATTGCTATAAGTAGGCAAAACTCATTACACGCTGTTACATAATGTGTAACATTTAATGATATACGCAACCCTATTTGCACATGGCTCTTTTGACACTGGTTTTCTATACAACTAATCGACAGTAAGTGCTATAGATTTTTATAAATGGCCAATGAAAAAGGTCTTGTGGAGAATAAAAATCAATATTATGGAATTAATTATATATGGAGCTCATATTTGCATGAATTTTTATATGGTAAGGAATTATTATCATACATTGAATGTTTCTTATACTTTAAATTTTACGAATTCGTTTTCAATTTTAATAAGCTAGCTTTATTAAAGTGAATTAAGTATTAATGATCAATTAAGTAAATAGTACATCACTCTCACATATTATATAATATATATATATATATATATATATATATATATATATATATATATATATATATATATATATATATATATATATATATATATATATATATATATATATATATATATATATATATATATATATATATATGTATATATATTATTAGTATCATTAGTTATTAAAACACGACAGGTAAATTCAATCCCCTACTAAAAACTTTGCTCTCCGTTATTATTGTTCTGCAAACACAGAATATAACAAAGAGGTGGGCAAAGTAACTTCCTAACTTATGTGTATGTTCCGTTTGATATAAACTTCTGTGCGAGGTATAGTCATCTTCTCGGGAACTTTTGTTTATATTATTATTCAGAGGCATTGTTCCGCCATCTCCAAACGTATGCTGTCGTCTATTATGAACCCTTAAGCTGGTCGAAACACTGATAACAAACCTGGGAGTCTTATAAATACAAACGGGTAGGTTTTGATTCGGGAAGTTTGTGTTTACTTATAGTTCCAGATGTACTTAACGAAAATCGATATCAACTCAAGTATATTTCTTTTATACAATATCTAGCTTAGATTTTTGGTGTATAGTGAACAGCTCTTCGCGGCCCAACTGAAAGCGCGACCTTTGCCGCTATCGGTGTGAAAATGCCTTTCGTCATCAAAAAAAAAAAACCTTCATCTTTTACGAGCGCTTTTTGTACATCATTATCCTAATTACCTTGTATATACTTTTTTCTGGCAACGTGAGGTGAGTGATGACTTTTTAACTCGCGCCTAATGTACCGAAAAGCAAAGAGGCAGACGCTCCATTAGATCAGACTTCTTCTATTAAATCGGTTACATGAGCCAATCGATGCGAGTTTTGCGTTAGAAGTCCGAATTACACGGAGCTAACTGCATCTTAAATCGGGTCATCAAATGCAGGCGCTCGTGGTTTTTAAGGGCGAAACATGCAAGGCGTAAGATCCTTGTTTGAAATAATTTAAGGGTGATTTAATTTGATATAGGTTTGAAGGTGCAGATTTGATATACTTACTTATTGGTTCACTTGAAGTTCTGAAAATTGTCTTATATACAAACATTTTTGCTCTTAGTATTTGTTATTAAAAAAAATATTTGTCCCTATTATATTTTGACTCTTAACAAATTTTGTTTAGAGCATGGAAATCCTTCATCTCAGAGGATGTTCAAAATAAGGTGAATTCATTACTTTTTATATTATTAGATTTTGAATATGTTAAAATATGAAAATCAATTACTGTTATTTTGAAAGATTATCTTACTTTTGCAATATAATGTGATATTAAGTATATGGATTTGAAATACTTTAGTATTTAATTTTTTAGGTAGTATTAAACAGAGGGTTATCTATCTATTTCTGTCCTCAGTTTTTTTGAGAAACATGTAGGAGAGACAATATCCAAAAAAATCAAGTGTGCTATTAGATATTAATTTATTTAAAAATGAAAATATGAGTGGTCCTTTACTCTCAATATCTTATCTTAAAATTAGCCTGCACTATCATCCTACTATAACTTAAAATTAATGTTCATGCGATACTAAATCCTTGTCTGTACAATACTATAGATGATTTATTATATTATATTATGTCGACGAATTAATAGTTATGTTTGTTTATCACCTTCTTACTCTTACACACTTGAAATTTAAACAGGCAGCACTGTTTTGTGGACTTCTCGAGGAAGCTGGATTGGAATATGTTGATTATCTGGATACCGAAATTGCTACACTTGTATTAACTTGCTTGGGACTCTAATTGAGGTTGCACTGTTTTATTTTCGCAGCTTGCGCGCACTTTATATTTATTCAACTTGTTGAAGCACTTTATAAAACGATGATTAATAATGGATGTAGCTCTCTAGAAAACTGCCTAGGCTTATCCACGATTTATATCACTTATTAATAATATTGATTTCCATAAAATATTACATAAATTAACAACTTATTATACACAAACTTTTAAAACAAATCCAATGTGATTTTATACAATTTATTCGATTTATCTTGATTTTAATTAAAAACTCTACTCAATTTACTTGGTGAAAATATCTGCATGGCGACCTTATTTGATGCCATAGGCTAACTGTTGTGCGTTGTTATTAATTTTCAATATTAATAGAATTTATGATTGTATTTAGATACCTAGTGTAATAACTCAGTTCCGCTCGCTAACCTGGCCTAATGTACCGGCGGGCAATATTTTTGGAAGCACAAACGATCATATTTCCACCTTCCACACTCAAACAGAACCTCGCTCCAATGCCAGATCCTCGTCTCATAATTCCTTTCCATGCCAGGGATGGGTCACATCCTCGCCTTACCTGGGCCTTAACGAAATTTGATTAAGATCAGTCTCCAGCTCATCCCCAAACTGTCCGAGCGTACGTCGTCTTCGTTACCGAAACCCAAACTAGTTAGCGACCATGCCATTCATTTGCTTTGTGTCCCGGTTATGAACTTAATGAAGGTCTACGTCGCCCCAAATATGGAGCCTATGTATACATCCCCGGACCCGGGGACTATTATTCTACCCTTAAAACAACGGACACAGGTGTCTCCCTTTATTGCCCCATACAGCTGCTTGATACACACCTACGTAGTCCATAAACTTATCTCTCCTCCGATAATACTGTAATTCCCGACATGCAAATCGCTAATTGAACAACTTAAATACACGTTCACTGCATTTACACGCAATAAATCAACTATCCTATAGTTTACTTATTTATCAAGCATAAACTTAAGCTAATAAGTTAACGGGTTGTTGGAAAATTATGAGACTATAGTGAAATATTCAAGAAATTAACAAAAATCAAATCAAATCAAAACAATTTATTTAGACATTGGTGCTGCATATCATATTCCGGACTGCTCATGACGGTCTGTCAAACAAATAAATGGAAAAAAAGGGGGAGAAGGGAACAACAAGAACAAGAGAGAGGAACAAGTTTACAAAAATAAATTTAAAGGATCTAGGGGAAATGTTGAATTTCTCTCAGGTGTTGTATAATGAAAAACATTTAATGATTGATAGGGGAAAAATCCTGGGTGGTAAAAAACCCCTTTTAGCGTGAGTAATTCGAATATTACTTATTTTGGGGTTGTTAAAAAGTTTTTATTGAACGGGGTTTTTTAATTTTGTTGTCTAAATATTGGTAGCGTTTGGTACGGTAATTTATGTTTTAATCTAAATGGTGTATTATGCTCTCCAATTCGCGTAATGTTGTTTGTTAACGGATTATTTTGAAGTTTAAATTCATAAAAATTTTGTGAAATATTTCTGACATAATCCGTTAGTGGTTGTATGTCGGGACAAAGTTGGTGTAGTTCTCTGATGGAGATATATCTATTTGTGTTTGTAATGAGGCGAAGGAATTTATTTTCCAGTCCTTTCAATTTCTTAAAAGTTCGTTGCCGACGCGCCGCACCACGCCGGCACAGCAAATGTTTTTTGCAACAAGTTTTTTGTTTTGTCTGTCTAGGCCACTATTCCTTGCCATTAGGTGGTATAGCAGCCTAGACAAAGCATATATTTTTTGTATTGTTGCCTTGACGTGTTTTGTAAATGTGAGGCTTTTGTCCAAGTGTACCCCTAAGTATTTAACTGTGTCTTTCGTTTGAATTTGATGTCCCTTTAGTAATAATTCTGTTATTTTTAAAATTTTGTGTAAATACTATTGCTTCAGACTTCGTTGACCTTTATTTTCCATCGGTCATAGTACGCAACGGCACGAGCCATCTGTGCCTTTAACAGTTGATTTGCAGCTTGTGCGCTGTGGCTGTATATAGCCGTGTCGTCCGCGTACATGGCCAACTTCGTATTTGGGAATTCAGGGAAATCTGAGATAAATATATTGAAAAGTTTTGGTGCAAGAACCGACCCTTGTGGGACTCCCGCGCGAATGTCCTTTGGATTTGAAAGTTTGTTATTCACTCGTACTTGCAGGGACCTGCCGTCAAGTATGAGTGTAATAGTGTGATCATGTAGTTCGGAAAATTTAGTCTACCTAGTTTGTGTATTAGTCCCGGGATCCCCAAACTGTGTCGAATGCCTTCTCGATGTCTAAGAGTACCATTGTGGTGCTCTTTCGGAGATTATATTGCCATTTTATGTCGCTCGCGATCCTCACAACTTGTTGTGTGGTGTTGTGTCACTTCTTAAAGCCGAATTGATGATGGTTTTAAAATCCCATATCCTCCTGTATTCGATTTATTCGCTCGAGTATTATTTTTTCGATAAGCTTGGAGATCGAGGACAGGAGTAGCTTCCAGCGCTTTTTGCATTTTTGTTGGCTTTCAAGATAGGGATCACAATCGCTCTTTTTCCACTGTTGCGGCCAGTGTTGAAGCTTGAGGATCGCATTGGCTACATGAACTAGTTGTATAATCCCTTTTTCAAGAAATTAACGCACCACCAAAAAAATATCCAAAAGTTTGTAGGTAAATTTGTCTAAAACCTCTTGTACGATTTCGATGATTTTGTATGTTAGCCTCATTATTCAAAAATGTGAATGTTATATTGTTTTTTCAAAGAAATTTTGTTTTACTCATTACAGGGTAACAATTGCGACGTGTGTTTTCCTTTAAATTTTGTAACACCCTGTAGAGTTAAATAGTAGTTACAACAGCAAGTTAGAAATCAAATCGAACCCTAGCTTTATTTTTCTTAATATTCTCTTTTCTAATTGTTTATTGTCTTCATTAGTACCAAAAATACACGATTTTATAGCAAAACATGTTTTTATTTACGTCATTTTGGAAAAGCAAAAGTAAGTAGCATGCTATGGAAAAAAGAAGAGACATGTGGATTAAATGTCAAAAATTTGATAGGAGTGTGTTTATTTCGGTAATAGCCATATTTTTTCCAATATTTTTGTCAATATGGAACGTAAAGTACGGAATCTTATTGATGAAAAATGTGTTCCAGCATTAATATTGGTTGCGCTAGGTTGCAATTATCGAGGAATGGGACAGCGATTTAATGTTGCGCATACAACTGTTTCGAGAGTAATACAAATATATAGAGACTGGAAGTCATATTCGGAGACCAGTACAAGGTCCAAAATGCAGACAAGTCCAAAATGCCAAATTAATGAGAGATATTTGACACTCTCAATGGCGCTGATCATAAAAGTCGATATTAATTTTTTTTGTTTTTACATTATTCTCTTGTGCAAGAACCTGGTTCCTATTACTTCGGACATATTACACCAATTCCTGGCAATGCTAAAGATATTTCATCTAAAATTCTTTTTAAATCATCTTTCATTAAAATTTTCAAAAAAGATAGAATTCTTTCTTGAAAATTATATCTGTACTGATGAAATTGTGGTTATTGGGTCAGATGGAACGCAGTAAATACAGGACAACACACTGGCGTTATCAGACGTATCGAAGATAAATTGACAAGACTATTGCAATGGTGTATTTGTCTCCTGCATTGCTATGAGTTGCCACTGCATCACTTATTTCACCATGTTGATGGTAAAACTACTGGTCTGTCAGGTTATTCTGGTCCGATTGGCAAGGCACTTATGGGTATGGATTGTCCAAGTCTTCCGCTTTTTGAATTTTCTTCTATATATAGCCCGCAATTTCCAGAACTTAGTGTCAATGATCTCAGTAGTGACCAGAAGTATTTGAGGAAAATATACGAAGCTGTTAGAAGTGGCTTTTGTTCTAACGATCTTGGTTAACATTGAGTAATAGAATTCTAAGGCTCCATGTTCCAACTACTATACGTGACAATAATTTAATTATACTTACAACTTATGTGATGAAGGTTGATGCTCATTTAGTTTGTTTTTGATATTAAAATACCTTAAGTTAAATACCTATATTGCAGTTTGATAACATTGTAATATTTTTATTATTATTAAATTCTATAAATATTACCCTGTTTTCTTTAAATACTATCAGCGATTAGCATAAAAATGACAGGATGCTGAGGGCAGTAGATTTTTTTATGTTTTAATTATTTTGGGGTTTTAATATTAGGCCATATAGGCATCTTTTGCAGAATCTGTCCAAAGGAAAAAAAAATAGTCGACTTTTATGATCGCCCCTAACTCGTAGTGCGTCTTATATATATAGAAATTAATTTTCTATACACTAGTTTGTGCGATTAAATTCGTTGGGTTCTACGAGCCCCTTCCCATTTCAGTTGGCCCACCTAGGGATTAGTCAGAAATTTCATCTTATGGAGCAAAAGTAGAAGAAGAAATATACGACACGAACTTTACACGAACCAAATTTATTTATTCTTTTGACAACTTCTGTTAACCACAAAAATACATCTTAGGTGACTGAGACTGATAACTAACACAAAATGAGAAAAAAGAAATAAATGTGAACAAATACGTTAAATTAACAAAACAACAATTTTATAATTTACCAGTGGGTATTTCCGTAGCACCTTTTTCATCTCGTGCCACAAAGTTTCAATGGGTGATAGATCCGGACTACCAGAAACCCATTCCAAGAGTGGTATACCATAGTCCTCCATCCATTTTAAACTTAGTTTTGAGGTGTGGCATGCTGCGCCGTCCTGCTGAAACATAAATTTTTGGCCTGATGTCAAACACTCTTCCATGACCGGTAAAAGTGATTTTTCTAAAATGGCCAAATATTTGTTTGTATCCACGTTTCCGACAATGAAATGGAGTTTTCCTACTCCTTTTGATGACATGCTTCCCCACACCATGACGGATGCAGGAAATTTTACTTTTCTTTTTAGACAGTCAGCATGGAATGCTTCATTTTTTTTGCGAATAACTACTTCGACTATCTCCAACACAAACCTCGAATCGGGCCTCATCGCTCCATTGTATTGCACGCCATTGCTGAGATGTCCAATCCTTATGTTCTTTTGCCCATCTTACCCTATTTTTCTTCTGCCGTGGTGTTAAAAGTGGCTTTTCTTTGGCCTAATGCAAAATTGTCACTTAATTTTTCTAGTTCATTTTTTTTATTAAAAAACTTACCTTGTAAGTCCCAAATCCTAATTTGTGAGCCTCTCTGTGAGTTGTTGATCTTGAAATACGTCTTCCAACGGCATCACTCCACAGAACACTTAACTCGAGGTAATTGGCACGTCTGTTTTTCTGGATAATTCTTCTTAACGCTCTTCTATCACAATCTGTAATCTTGCTTTTTTTTACATATCGGGGCTTTGCAGCGACTGAACTCGTCATTTTATATCTTCTAACTATATTTCTTACATTATACCGCGATAATTCTAATAAATTTGCAATTTCCGAGTTTGACTTCCCACAATTGAAAAATTTAATAATAGGGGAGAGTCGGGTATTGGTGCGCAGCGGCTAATTGTGCGCATGCACGTATTTCCGACACCGGCTGATATAATTTCTAAATCTGCATACAGGTGCCACCTCTTCGCAAACCTATGTACTATCAGACATAAATAAGGTTCAGCGCTTTGCCGTACTGATTTTAAATGGCCGCTTCGTTGTTTACGTATGTCGTGTACTAGTAGATGCCTCGAAGAAAATAAGCCGTAAGTATTTCCATTTTTAATTTTTTTAACAATCGTGTACGTTAATACATTGCTTAATGAGTTTCGTTGACACTGATATATGCAACTTAGGCAAAAAGCGTTTTTTATTGTTTTATAGAATTTAAGAGCGAATCTGCCATTGTCGGTTAATCGGTTCACGATTCGCCGCAAGTGCGCACAATTAACTGCCATGCATTTAGCATTATTGACAATGTTTTAAATAATTTATTATGATATTTTGCATTTTTGCAGATGCCGAAATACCAACGTAAAACAACAAAGGCCCAATGGGATCCAGAAACCATGAGACAGGCTATAAAATTTGTTGAAAATGGAGGAGGATCAATACGCCAGGCTGGTAAAATTTTCAAAATACCAGAATCTTCTATACGAAAAAGAAAACAGGCATATGACAATGGATTTGATATTGTAGGGCCACATATTGGCAAGTACTGCGTCTTTTCAACCGTTCAAGAAAATGCTTTAAGGGACCACGTTCTTAAGTTGGCAAAACTGTATCATGGAATCACTAAAGTTCAGCTAAGAAAATTAGCATTTTCCTATGCCGAAGGCAACCAGATAAAGCACAACTTTAACGTTGAAGTAAAAATGGCCGGAAAAGACTGGTATTATGGATTTCTCAAGAGAAACCCAGAGATAGCTCTAAGAAAACCGGAGCCCACTAGCATCAATCGAATAGCAGCTTTTAACAAAGAACAGGTTTCCACCTTCTTTCAGAACCTTAAGAAATTATACGACAAATTCAACTTTAAGGATGATGCAATATTCAACGTAGACGAAACTGGAATTTCTACGGTACAAAAGCCATGCAAGAGACTAGGGCCCAAGGGGGTTAAACAATTTGGCGCTAAGACATCTGGTGAAAGAGGGAAGACGGTTACTGTTATCTGCTGTTTCAATGCTTCTGGAACTTGGTACGTGCCACCAATGTTCATATTTCCCCGTATTAGAATGACAAATACCTTAACCAACAATGGACCTCCTAACTCAATTTATTCCTGTTCAAAAAGCAGCTGGAGCAACGAAGAGCTTTTCTACAAGTGGCTAGAACACTTTAAAAAAACCGTAAAACCGTCAAAAGATGAACCTGTATTATTACTGCTGGACAATCATTCTAGCCATATTTCCTTACCAGTTTTTGATTATTGTAAAGAACATAGCATTACTCTTCTCACGATACCCCCCCATACGTCCCATAAACTTCAACCTTTGGACGTAAGTTTCTATGGTCCATTAAAATCAGTGTTTAATAGGCAATGCGACTATCACCTAATATCGGCAGAAAGAATCACACAATACGATTTATCTGCAATATTTAACAAAGCCTATACTCTTGTTGCCACAATGGGTAAGGCCCAATCAGGATTTAGGGCATGTGGGATATGGCCGTATCAACCTGATAAGTTTACCGAGGAAGATTTTCTATCAGCCACTTACCACCTCCCAATTGTGCTTGATGACGAATTACCAGCTACTTCCTCTTCACACAGCTTACCACAACCAGTTTCTTTTCAACTAGATAATCCGAACGGTAACCTTTCCGAGAAAAATAATTTAAACGTCCTGACCAGTATAGAAAATACTCATAGTCCTGTTCCCAGTACATCTGCTATTTTAGAAGAGTTGAGTCCTCTTCCAAAACCCAGTACAGCTAAACGACAAAATCGCAAGAAACAGAAGTCTGAAATATTGACACCATACAGAGAAAAATTGGAAATCGCAGCAGCGAAAAGGGCACAAAGGCAAAAGAACTTAGAAGGAAAACAAGAAAAACGTAAAACAGGAAAAAGTATAATAAAAGGCACTAAAAGTAGTCAAATTAAGAAGAGCAGTTTTCGAAGAAAGTAGTAGTGAATCTGAAGATATTTCAGAGAGTGAGCTATACAACGATGACGAGTTAGACGATCTTTAATCGGATGAAAATGAGATATGCGTCATTTGCAAGGAAGGTAGTATAAAAAATGAGACGTGGTTCAAATGTTCGATTTGTAAGAAATGGGCACACGCACTATGCACGGGAGAAGATACCCCTGAGGAATATATTTGCGATTATTGTGACACGTAATGAACATGAACATTTGTATTAGTTTCATTTTATTATAAGAATTTTTTTATTTTTCGTTTTACTTGATTTTTTAGTTGTAGGTTAATGCATTTTGTCTTTATTAAAGAAATAAATATATTATTTCTTTCAATAAATTGTGCTATACATTTTTCTTTTCAATGCGCACGATTATCCTACCTATGCGCATCATTAGCCGCACACGTAGGGTAATTGTGCGCAGTGTCATTTTTTCATAAATCGTATTTTTAAGTCACAGTGTGCATTTTTATTTTAAATGTGCTACGGAATATTACAGTCAATCCCTGGAACAATGTCGATGACAACTCTGGAAGTCTAATCTTTTGTCAGTTCAGAAATATTACAATCTTGGCTTAGGTACGCACCAATACCCGACTCTCCCCTAAGTGAACGAATTTGTTATCCATAACCTTTCCTCTGCCCATTTTTAAAGAACACAACTACTTTGAAGCTGTATCAAATGAATTCTGACAGCTATGAGTATTAGCAATAATTGTTTAATTGTTGTGGCGTCTGTTTTCCACGGCCACCTTCGAATTGTAGGCTTACTTTGTAATGAATAAAAAATCGGGTTGAGCGCCGTACTTGCAACATTTTGCTTCTTTGTTACACATTTGAGTGAATACCAATAAAGTTGGGTGTTTTCTACTGCATAAGATTAAATATGCCCTATTAATTACTTTGAGACCTAAACACAGCTTGTAGTATTTATTATGTTTTGATGCTGACCAAAAAACTAAGATTTCAATGGGTGGGCCAACTGATATGGGAAGGGGCTCGTATACTTTTTACTTTGATAGTATGCTGACGGCACAACACAAATCCGGATAATTTCGTACTTGAATTGAAACCTGACACAATGTTTGATATTAATTATACCTACATGGATAAATATTATCATATTACTCCCTAGTATTATTTGTGGCGTTCCCATTATGGTGATAAAGCAGACTGTACTTAGTTTTATTAAAGCGAAGAAGTGGGAAAGATATTCCCGTGTACCTACTTATAATTTCTTATTACGTTGGTCGTAAAGTTAATGGGGGCAATTCATAAAGAGACGAGATATTAATGTCTGTATTTCTAATTGCTCCATTTGCATGGGAGGATTTAAGAAACAGCAGCCATAAATAAGTTAAAAAAATTAATACTGTTAATATACGGGAATAATCTTCATCATAAATTAGTTCTCTAAGCTTTCACATCTTTGATGGGCTTCTATATAGCAAAATAAAATTAATGTAATTAATTAATTATAGTATAGTCTTTTTCAGCTATCTTGGTGCATACCATAACAGTTTTTTAGGGTTTCGATATTTACAATTCGAATTTATTTTTTCGACGTTACTGGTTAACATAGACGTTTTTCGTTTTCAACGGTGAATAACTTCTATCGTCGACACGGTCAACACCAAGTACTTTAATCAGGTACAATAACATTACTTTTATTGCTGCCTAGCATAAGATAAGAAAACCTTCTCTGAAATCTGGAATTTGTCCGGTGTGCGGATCGAGATCCGCTGCACTTAGGCCCCTTGTGCTTCCTCCGTGAGGGAAATGTCTCCCTAGGTCAACGACCAGCCCAATGTTGTACAAAAGGTGATGATGTTGCCCAGGGGCATTTCCCTCAAATTGGCCATAGAAGGCCAACGTTCCCGCAATATGGATTCTCTGGTCGATGACACGGCGGGACATTCGCAAAGTACATGCTCGATCGTTTCATCTTCTTGTTCACATCCTCTGCAGATGGGTGTATCACTTTGTCTCATGTTATAGAGGTGTTTCCTTACCCGACAGTGTCCGGTTAGGATTCCTGTAACAAATCGCAGTTTACCCCTGGACATTGCCAGATAGTTCCTCGCCGTCTCTTCGCTGGGATATCTCAAGAGATTTCTGGCCAGCTGACAGCTACTTGTTTCATCCCATAACGTCTTAAATTTTATGTGGGTGTTTTCCTTTATTAATTGAAGTTTCGCTGCAACTGGTAGCGTACTTGAAGGACCAGGCCCAAGGATACTCAGGTAGGCTGCCTTCGTGGCCAGTTTGTCAGCTTCTATATTGCCGTTGCATTGTGTCCTTTGACCCAGCACAGGCAGATGTTATTCATCTGACATGCTCTCACAAGTGCTTGGTGACATTCCCATGTTGATCCTTTAGTTATTTTATAATTTTTCAGGGCCAGTAGTGATTGTCTACTATCTGTGCAGATTCTTATTGTCTTGCCCGTTATTTCTCTGCGAGCAATCTCTTGTGCGGCTATGGCTATACCAGCGAGTTCTGTTTGTACTACACTGGCATTTTTATCCATAGTCCAGCTGCATCGGAGTCGCAGATTCCTGGAATATATACCACAGCCTGCTCTATCCTTTTTCTTTGATCCGTCCGTGAAGACATAGTTTACACCTTCAACGCCAGCCTCGTCTTCACCAGTAGTATGTATGGTGTAAGGTTTATCAAAGACAAGCCGAGGCGGAATACCATCTGCACATGCCTGTAAAAGGGGTATCTTTCTGACAGCCTCAGTCCACAGGCGGCTTCTGGTTTGGCCACAGCTTGCATTTGGTAGTATGCCAACAGATTTAAGGCGAGTCATGGTAGTCAGAGCCACTTCTTCTACATTATCACAAGACACAGCATTATCTCCATTGCTCTCGTTGGTGTTGTTCGCATGGCTGCGGTTATGCTCAGACAGGCAACTCTTTGTACCTGGCCTAGCTTGAGTTTTGCTGTTATTTGTTGACTCTTGGGCCACCAGACAACAGCTCCATAGGCCAACATTGGTCTTATGATAACAGTGTAAATCCACAGGACCACCCTGGGTTTCATTCCCCAGGTTTTCCCTACGGTTTTGCGACACTGCTCGTATGATATGTAGGCCTTATTTATTCTTCTTTCGAGGTGAAGATTCCAGTTTAATTTAGCATCGAAAGTTACCCCCAAGTATTTCACCTGTGGTGCAAAATTTAGTGCTGTATTTAGGAGAACAGGTGCTCTCATTGGCTCCAGTTTTCTTTTCCTTGTAAATAGTACCATTTCCGTCTTCCTGGGGTTGACGGATAGGGCATACTCCTCACACCAATTTTCGATTATTCTTAGGGTCATCTGCATTCTCTGACAGAGAGCTCCTTCGAATTTTCCATTAAGCAGTATCGTTAAGTCATCTGCGTATGCAATTGTGTAGAATCCTTCCACGTTGGGGTGGTTTAGGAGGCTATCAAGAACCAGATTCCATAAGAAAACCTTATAAATACGAATGTTTCCTGTAAAGATTGTTAAATTGCTCATTTGTCTTCACTCACGTAACATTGTAGTAGAAAAAAAAATTTATAATAATCAATTTTGAAAGTTTTTTTAAAAACTAGTGAATTTCCACTTGGGTATCGTAGTCTTGAAGTAAACAAGAGAGTAAGATATTTTTTAATTCATCTCTCGCAGCACCCCAGTAACAGGGTTGGCACAAAAATTCAGGAGTAAGCGGATTGAGACGAAGTGAGTGAGATAATTATTACATTCCTTTCCTATTTGAAATCAATTAAGATCGTCTTAGGAAACTTAGGTTTAGTGTTATTCAAGTATTTGTATTTAATTTATAATACATAACAGTTAAGTATAACACTAACCACATCATCTCAGAAATAAATTATACTCTAGGCAGATTAATCATTGAAACAATCCCAGTATACGATGGAAACAAAGACCTCTTGGAAGTTTTTATCTCAGCTTGCGATAACTTTCACAATAAATATTCGAGAAATAATGAGGAATTAAATGAATTAATATATCAGGCAATTTTAGGTAAACTAAAAGGAAATGCAATTTTAATTATTCGATCTCGTATAGAGTTAAATACATGACCTTTAATAAAAGAGGAATTACGTAACGTTTACGGTGAAAAGCTAGGACTTGATAATCTGGAACAAGCCATACAGACATGTTCCTTACAAAGAAACGAATCATATCAAAATTTCGGCAAAGATTACAATTGCTTAGATCTAAATTAGCACTAAAATTAAAAACAATACAATACAAGACAATATGAAAAGAAGATGAACATTTCTTTCAGCCACAATATTATAAACAATTGGTAGCAAAACTTAATAATTATCAATCAAAGCCTAACCAACCGAATACTTAACTTTACTCTAACTTACTTTATTATAACTCTAACTTCTTCCTCTTCTTTATTCTAACTTACTTCACTTAACTTTACTTCAATATCTCGAACTGTCAAAAGCTGGGTGATGATCAGAAATCTGTAGGAGTTCAGGTCAATCAACTATTTCCAAATCGTTTTGAAGAGGTCGATATTTTGTTGTGAAAAATCGTCACTTGCTACGAGACTTGGGTGGAAATTCACTGAAGAACGTTAGAGCATCCATCTTGCAGCCCAGACATCTCCTTGCGATTTGCACATATTTAGACCTCTCAGAGAAACAGTTGGGGGAAATATCAATGATCAAATGGGACGTTCCCATCTGACTAGACACTGGCCCAGCTTCATTCTACGCAAATGGGATAAAAAAAACCGTAAAGCGTTGGGGAAAATGTATTCTGGAAAGCAGGAGACTAGGTGGAATAATAATTTAAGACAATGCATATCTCGTAAAATAAAATTTAGAACTCGTTCATATTAGATTCGCCCTCGTAACTTGTTTAACTTGAATACATTTTATACCCTCCGAATTATCAGCTATTATAAATTAACTAGTACAGTAAAAACAAAAACGCCATTTACCTAGGTCCCGTAGTCCCCGCGTTAATCTTGTAACCGGAAATGGGAATGAAATTGTCCCCTGTAGCCACTACGTAGTGACATATACGCAGCTAGGGCAAGGATAACCGCGAGGGAGAGTGGTTTAATAGTGGTTTTATGTCACGCTGGTATACCGACGCGTATATAATCTCATCTTCTTAGTTATTAATAGTAATACAGCCATTAATTTTATATATGTAAGTTCTTTTTATAGAAGCCGTATTTTAGGGCTTTTACTGTGCCACAAAATGCTGTTGGGCAGCGAGTTACGTGATGTCTCTTTTTACAGCAACTTATAAGGGAAATTTGAAGAAATTTAACTATATGTATCTGTATAAAAGCTTCCAGAGGACTATCATTAATGCTGTTACCACTATAGTTAACGATTCGGTTGCTTCTCTCAAGAATATTTAATCTGAATTTCCAGATAATTCATTAGAGCAGCGTTTCTCAAAGTGTGCTCCGCGGAGCCCCAGGGCTAAGCAAGCGATGTGGAGGGGCCCGCGAGAGACTTCGGCAAGTTGTAGTGTATTATTTGCCAACAGTGATTATGACCGTGGTGGGAGTATAAGACGGTGTGCTCGAGGTTCGGGAGATATACCTATTTTTTCCAAGTTTTTTCGCACAGTACGTCACGTTTGATTCGCTGCTTGCTAAGCAAAATACAACTTTGGCTTAGCAGCGTTGAAAGTGGGGAGGTTGACTGTTTCCCGACATTGAAGGAGGTTTGTGGAGAGATGAATACAGAAGAATTACCTCAAGAAATAGTTAACGACATTGCTAATGATCTTAGAAACATGAGTAGCTTGTAACACGGTATGTAACACGGCTTGTGGCTTGTAAAGGCTTGTAATACCTGCTGAATTGGGTACCAATCTGGAAAAATATTCTTGGGTGAAAAATCCTTTTATTATAAATGAAAAGCCCCAAACATTATCCTTTCAAGAATACGAACAACTTATAGATCTCACTTCTGATTCTTCACTAAAACTAGAAAAGCAATCAGTAGCAGAATTTTGGTGCAATCTTAAATAGGAGTACCCATGCAGACCTGGCAAAAAAAGGTATTTCTGCTAAAAGCACAATAAAAATAAAAAAAATAGGTTAATTCATTTTAGTTTTACTCCCACCTATTTTTTATTTCTGTTTGCAACTAAATAATATGCGGGGCTCCGGAAAAGTACACGTTACCACTTTATTTTACTATTTTTAATTTTTTCTCTTATAATCTCCGATAATGTGACAGCAAAGATGAGTGTTCTTTAAAAAGATATTACCTACCTACTGTCAAAAAAAGGTTTCTCGTGAAAGTCTTTATTTAAAAAAAAAATTTTTATGAAAATTCTGAGGTGTCAGGAAAATGCGTGACCTTGGAAATTTCAAAAATCTTCGTCTGCGGCGCCGGTGGCACTAACAAAAATAGAGCTCTGGATACCCACTGGGGCTCCGTCATATTAAATTACACTCATAGGGGCTCCGCCGTCAAAAAAGTTTGAGAAACGCTGCATTAGAGCTATGAAAGAATCTTCTAGTGGGCAGGGAAGATCTAAGTCTAGATTCCAGTTCTATTTGACTGAAAAGCAAAGAAACAAGTCTCCAATATTTTTAAAAGATCTATTCAGCGACATTGAATTAATAAGGGTAAACTGCAAATCTTATTACAACAAGCGTATTGGTAAAGATGCATATTATGGAGATGATAAGGTACTCGTGATGTGGCAGAAGGCGCCCGATGAGGAAATTTTGCAACGTGGAAAAACTGTGTAAGGCATAGTAATGATACTTATAATAAACAAGTGATACATTATAGTAATCATAGATGAAGTCCAACCTCTAATTTTTATACTGGATAGGGCTGGAACCTTTGATGTAATTATAACATTCGGAGACTCCGAGTGCTCTAGGTTTTAATTTAAATGAAGGTATAGGTAAAGAAGACTCCGATATATAAAAAAGGAAGTGATGTTAGTTAATTTAAATTTTTACAAACTTTTTACCATAGACTATTATAATACTTGCCTGAACAGACCAATGGCGCCATCAGTCTATCGGAATAAGAAATTAGTCGTCAGCAAGAAAGACAATGGTCATGTACCACTGGAGAAATCCGTAACTTCTACTTGTTGATTTTATTCAGTAATACTCAGTAAATATTGTTAAGTTCCCGTTTAATTGTATCCCGTATCACCTCCGAATCCCTTAAAAATAACTGGAAAGGCCTGAAAGTCTATCATAAAATGTAATTATCAATATCATTAATATCTACAATTAATAAATAACGAAGTTGTATTTTCTATCTCATGTATCAACTACTCTCGACATGTATTATTTACACTGCTGGCCAATAGGTTGGAATAATTCAAATTTTTAGGGTAAGTTTCGATACATATATCTTCTGAACGATATGGAATATCAAAATACGGATTTCAGGACGTTTTTGGAAATTTCATCGACAAAAACTGGTCTGAATATCAATTTTCCATTATGCTCAAAAAAGGAATATACGGGGGTGTAAACTAAATCCCTAAAAAAATCAAAATTTCATTCTTACCGAGAATTTAGGAAAACCAAAATCGAGTTAAATTTTTTATACCGGGGTAATCTATGGACCAATTCGAAAAAACAAATTTGGCCGATTTTTGATATCTCGCTTATTTTTGAATATACGGCGTTTTTATTGAAATTAGGACAATTTTTTGGAAATGTATCTCTTACTTTTTAAAAACAAAGTAAGTAATGGATTTTTTTCTTATTTTCAAGTAAGCTTACATGCCTCTAGCTGCCTCAGTAGCTAGAATTGACATTTCTTATACAGGGTGCCTGCGAAAACATTTAATAAGCATGTGTCACGAAAAATATGTATATTTAAATAAACTGTGTGCAGAACCCTGTATGATTAAAATGAACGATAATTTTAAAATTTTAAAACTGTGAAGGGAAACCTTAGAAAAATATCTCGAAACGGTTTTTTATTTTTCTTGATCGGATGAGTATTATCATAATTTACAGTTTCGTTGTAATTACACGGTAAATCCCTATATAAAACATTTAAAAAACTTGCGGTAGTAACGATTAGCTGGTGGGCTAAGTATTGTAACAATCAAGTCACCACTGGATTACATTTAGTAATCGAAATTTCCCTTCACAGTTTTAAAATTTTAAAATTATCGTTCATTTTAATCATACAGGGTTCTGCACACAGTTTATTTAAATATACATATTTTTCGTGACACATGCTTATTAAATGTTTTCGCAGGCACGCTGTATAAGAAATGTCAATTCTAGCTACTGAGGCAGCTAGAGGCATGTAAGCTTACTTGAAAATAAGAAAAAAATCCATTACTTACTTTGTTTTTAAAAAGTAAGAGATACATTTCCAAAAAATTGTCCTAATTTCAATAAAAACGCCGTATATTCAAAAATAAGCGAGATATCAAAAATCGGCCAAATTTGTTTTTTCGAATTGGTCCATAGATTACCCCGGTATAAAAAATTTAACTCGATTTTGGTTTTCCTAAATTCTCGGTAAGAATGAAATTTTGATTTTTTTAGGGGTTTAGTTTACACCCCCGTATATTCCTTTTTTGAGCATAATGGAAAATTGATATTCAGACCAGTTTTTGTCGATGAAATTTCCAAAAACGTCCTGAAATCCGTATTTTGATATTCCATATCGTTCAGAAGATATATGTATCGAAACTTACCCTAAAAATTTGAATTATTCCAACCTATTGGCCAGCAGTGTATTTAGTTTTTTCTTAACATTTATTATTTCCCACCAATACATTTTGTCAAATTATATAAAAACCACTTTGCCAAAGGCAAAGCAGTTTAATAAGTGTTTAATGCTCCCAACCCTAAAGTAATCTTTAAAAATAAGTAATTTTCATCAATTATTGTTTAACCTGTAACGTAAATAAATTCCGTTTCGTTTTATGGCTAATGTTTGAATTCCTATTTCAAATATTTGAAATAAAACCGCGCGAACTTGTAGAAATTTACCGCGACTCACCATCTACCGTTATCCCTACCTTTCCGTCCCGCTAATGTCGCGTGTTCCCAGCAAGCACATTTATACGCGATATCTGCAAAAACCATTCCTTCTCTGCCGACCTGCTTGCTTGAGCCTGTTGACCGTGGCTTACGTTCGCGAAAATATATCTTCGGTGTTTTAGTGTGGTCATTAAGAATCAAAGATACTGTTTTACCGAATGGTAAACTCATATTTTACTCATAACTATTAATCTATACTCTATCCAACGAGAGAATGGACTTGCTTTGCGCATCGGCGACTAAAGAGGAGGGGCTCTGTAACGAGCTACGGAGGATCGTCATTCGATGAAATAAATTTTATTTTGAAAACATGAAAACATTTTATTTATTTAACATAAATTTATTATAAATGTATGAGCGTTATGAAAGTAATATAAACCCTAAATATTCCTAAAATAGACATTTTATGATATTTTTATTTTTTTAAATTTTTTTTAATATTTAGCTACAACAATAGTACATTGTTTCATATAATTATAAATTTAAATTAGTCTGTATCGCTGCTATCAGAATCACTTTGACCATTTACGTGAATTATTAGTGGTGGGATTTCATCGATTAAACTGTCAACAATATGGTCAAGTTCCCAAAACCTATGTTCTTCCTCTATAATGTGACGAATGAAATTCTTCCAATGTTCAGATGTTACTCGTGCAATGCCTTCTTCAAGCAATCGTACTTGCGAGACTACAAATACGAACTGTGAATAAATAGGTAGGCAGTAGTAAGTACTTTATATAATTAGGTACCAGGTAGGTATCGGACACAGGCGCCGGCCCTGGCTACCTGCTGAGCCAATTAAGACGAAATTAAGAGATCTGACCAAAACAGACGAATTTTCGCTCGAGTGCAAGTCCATTCTCTCGTTGGATACAGTATAGTTATTTTATTTAAATTCATTTTAGTATAAATTTCACTCTTGATATCGCTATGTATACCATTGCGGTATACATAGCCCTTAGAGGCTACGTCTCAGCTCAGCTGGACCACCAAGCCTAAGCCTCAGCCTAGGATCCTAGGAAACTCAGCACAAACACGAGAAACACGGATCTCCAGAAAAGAGAAAAGGTATTTTTGTATAATTAATTGCCCCTAGGAATTACCAGGTATTAAGGAATATTTCCACTTTACTTTTAATTTTAATTTTAATTTAAGAATCACTGTGAACCATCAACTGGTAATATAAATATTTTTGTAATATATAGTTTTAAAAAAATCTTTATCTGTTATTTCTCTGGGAAAAGTCTGAGTCACAAGAGGGGTCACAGCTAATAATTATTGGCTGATCATTTCTGCGGTCTTCTGTACTATTTAAGTACTCTTGACCTGGGGTCCAAGTATTTTTTAACAAAATTTTAAGTAGGATTAGATCAAGCCGATCATTGTCAAGCTGTGATTTTTCTGGTGATATATCTAAAGGTATCTAAGTGCAAGCCTCTAGCAAATCCACTTATCCACGACCTCCGTATTTAACTGAGCAGCCATTAGGCAACAACAAAAAAATCATTACGCCACATCTCCTGGATGAGAGGCCCTTGCCTGTATACCGCTGGCCTTGTATACCGAGGATTGTGCGTTCGATTCTTGCCCAGTTCTCGATTTTTGTTCCGTAAGCATAAAGATACTACGTAATATACTTGACTTAATGACTTTTGCAATTTGATACATAGAAATAGCTGTAATTAAATCCACCTGATATAAATAATTCGGAGCATTGTTAATTTTTGTATTCTTACTGTACGTGGTAATACATAAAAATGCTAGAGGATTCGCCGTTTACTGACATCAGATGTCACTTAATGGCCTTAATGGATCTTGCACACAGCAAATAGTGAAAGTTAAGTGATCTAGCTTCTATTTTCGCTCAGGATATCGGTATTATTTATCGTATTTTCATGTTTCGTATCTTCTCGGGTTAAGTTTTATACTCCTCGATTTTGCTCCAGTTTTAAAAATCCATGCATGATAAATCGGAGGTTCAAGATGGCCACGGAAACAAACTGCCTGTATCAGTCGACCTTCTCGGGTTAAGTTTTATACTCCTCGATTTTGCTCCAGTTTTTAAAATCCATGCATGATAAATCGGAGGTTCAAGATGGCCACGGAAACAAACTGCCTGAATCAGTCGACCTATTGGGAAATTCATGAAATCTTCAATACGTACGGGCATCCATCGTACGTTAATCACGTATTTCCTCTGTCTATTAAGGGAGCATCTTTCGAGCTCACGTTAAACCTGGATTAAACATAATACATTGAAAATCGTCCAGGCAGTTTTTAAATTATTCGAAATTGAAATCACAAAGCAGTAATTAATATCCTTTACTTCTGCATTGCAGTTCTTAATTCATGAAATTATGTAATAAATAACCGCGTAGCATTATACTCATAGAACAAAATGCACGGCCCTAGTGCAAAATGTAATGAAAATACGATATAAAAGGGAAACCGGTACATCAGGATGGACAATCTGAAAGCAACATAAACTGACCAAGAACCCCTGCCGTAAATGTTAGAGGCCAAACACTATTGGCAGTAAAGGTCTCCATTAGACCTGCCACTATTGCAGTAATTTCGGCCGAAAAGTTATCTACGTACGGCCGTTTTAAAAGGACAGAGTTTATCTGGGTTAACCGAGACACGAGCCCACTGCCTATACATATACCGGGATTGTGTCAATAAATTGTCAGAATGTTATCTTCTGTTCAAAATTTATTACTTAATAAAGACTCTTATCGCCTCGCGCCAAGGAAGAGCACTGTATAAGCAGGCCCTTTAATAGCCGATATAATTTTCACGATACTAATGAGACCGCAAAGGAATTATCTAATGAACAGCTGAGCTGCAAGCAGCAGCTAAATTATTAGCTGGGAATCTAGGAAGCGTTTTAAAGATGCTCTTACAGAAGTCGCGAACATTTTTGTTCGCATTTTGATCTGGACTAGGAAACCTAAAATTCTTTAAATATAAAAATAATACTAAAAGACAGTGTAACATTGTATTAAAATATGTACTTCACAAGAAAACAAGATTTCTAATTCCGTGCGATCAGTATAATAATAATAATAATAATGTTTATTTGCATAAATAGTAGATTATAAAATATGAACAATGTATATATGTATATAAATGTTAGACAGTATTATTAGCTAAATCTGAAAACAAACAATTTAAATTCATAATAATACGCAACAATAATAAAGTACAGTAAATACTTATAAACACATAAAATTACAAATAAACAAATATACTCAATAAGTGACTTAACACTTGTTTTGAGGTAAGATAAAATAGAATATTATAAAATAGAATAATATAATATGATACCACTAGTATGAATTACAATATAGTGTCACGAGTATTTACAATTTACGAGTGGTTACGAGTAGTACGAGTATGTACGAGTAGTAGTACAAAAATCTCAACGTTTCAGTTATAAAGATTATAAGGTAGGTAAGTTATTTAAGAAAAGTAATTGTGAAATATGATTCTTGACTGTTGAAATATATAATGTTTAAGTTTTTTTTTGTATGATGTAATATTAGCTGCATTTTTAATTTCGACCGGAACTGTGTTATAGATTTTAGGAGCTAGATATTCATAGGATCGTTGTCCAATAGATGTTAACATCAAAGGTGTAGTATCGAGGTGTCTTTGTCTAGTATTGTAGGTATGACCCGGCAATGATATGTTATTTTTCACCCGGTGATACTTTATGTTGAGATTGTAATAGTACAATTGTCTAATATCAAAAACTTGTACCTCTTTTTATAATAGATTACTAGGGTGTGTTAAGTCTTTATGTAGTAATATTCTCAGGAATCTTTTCTGAATAATTTCCAGAGGACGTAAATGAGTTTTAAGTGCACTGCCCCACGATAATATACTGTAGCGCAAATGGCTTCCCACCAAGGCAAATAAAAGTATTCTTAATTGTTAGATGTTAAAGATATTTCGTAAGTATTTAAATCTATAGAGTATCGTCTGTAGTTTCCTTATAGTATATTTTACATGTTTATCCCATCGTAAGTGCCTGTCAATGAAAACTCCTAAATATTTAATTTCTGTTGAGGGCATGATGATATGTTCTTTCTTATGAATTTCAATTTTTATTTGTGGAAATGGAGGAAGACCAGAATCGTAGCAGCTAAATGGTAAGTAGTTAGTTTTTTCGAAATTTATTGTTAGTAGCTTGTGATCGAACCAGTTTTTAATATCCGTTAAGTCCTTTTCAACATTTATTTTTAATTCTTCACATGAGTTGGCTTTGAAAAATATTGCAGTGTCATCCGCGAATCCTATAATGTCTGCTCTACACAAGGATAGAGAAAATAGATCATTTATATAGATAGAGAACAAAACCGGACCCAACACTGTACCTTGTGGCACTCCATATTCTACAGGTAGTGTATCACCTATTACATTATTTACTTTCACGCTCTGATGTATGTTGGCTAGGTAACTTTGAAACAGTTTCAAACTATTCCGTCTGATACCAATGTCATCAAGTGATTGTATAAGTAAGGAATGACTAACTGTATCAAATGCTTTTGATAAGTCAATAAACGTACAGAGACAGGTGATTTAGTGCAGAGGGGATTTTTGTTGTTAAAGCTCATCTTCAGTCGACACATTCTCTTTAAATCCAAATTGGTTTTCAGAAATTATGTTATATCTTCTAATATAAGCATTTAGTCTCTTTTTTATAATTTTTTCAAAAACTTTGGTTACATTTGATATAAGAGATATGGGTCGATAGTTACTGCCGGCCTCTTTATCTCCTTTGTTATAGATAGGGACAATAATGGATTCCTTAAAAGTTGTTGGCCAGTGACCAATTTCCATACATCGGTTGAAGATGAATACCAAGGGTGTCAAGATGTATCGGCTTATTAGTTTCAGAGTTTCAGCCTTAATATTGTCCACTCCAGGTGATATCTTATTTTTTAATTCTGATATTATTACATGTTTGATTTCATTAGCAGGAACTAAGACAAAAGAATTTGGCCTAATATTTCTTCTTATTATGAAATTGGGGTTTTTGGAAATTTTATTAGCTAATGTTTTGCCCATGCTTGAAAATAATTTGTTAAATTCATTTGCACTTTCATTCAATACTTTTTAAGCGTGAAATATTACAGGATTTATTTTTGTTGTTAGTAATTTCTTGTACTATATTCCACAGTTTTTTGTGTTTAGTTGATTTTCATTTATTTTATTTTTATAGTAATCATATTTTCTTTTTTTTATTAAGGAGGTTAATTTATTTTTATAATTTATATATTGTGTTCTTAGTTCTATATTATTGGGATTTCTCTTTACTGTTGTGAACATATCATTCTTTTTGTTAATAGAAGTTACTAAAGCATTAGTTATCCATGTTGATTTCTTTGTATATTTTCTTTTATTTTTAATGACTGTAGTACATTTGTCAATAGTTTCCATTGTTATATTAATAAATTTATTTGTTGCAATGTCAATGTCTGGTTCATTATAAACTGATTCCCAAGAGATTTCTTGAAAACATTTCTGCAAGTTTGTGTAGTTAATAGTACTACTTAATTGATAAATATTTTCTGGCTCTTAGTATGAAGGATCTAAATAGCGATAACATTGACGCGTCCCGAAACGAGCTGTGACGTCATAGCCTACAATTAAAGTAGGCGTTGCGTCTTAAGTTCTAAATATTTTAGTGAACTAAATATATATACTAAATACTTCCGGAAATACCTATTCTCAGTTTAATTATGTTTTTAGTCCAAATATTCCAGCTCTATGCTAAAAAACGGGTCTATAAAGTTTCACATCAACTTTTTCAATTATAATCACAAAAAAGTAAATATATAATTTACGTAATTTAATGTTTTTAATGTTCGTAGTTTATTAAATTAATCGTATTATTCTTCTGGTCGTCATGGGTTACTTAGGTGCCAAATAGGTATTGATGCATTCTAACTACTAACTCGCAGTGATATGGAACGGTTCAATGAACTGGTGTCAAGTTACGCGTAGATTAGCCTATAATACGGTATAGGTCCTTTGTCACTATTCATACTATTTTTACATTTTCTAATTTCTACTCTATCAACTTCATCCAACGTCTACTATTTGTTAGATTTCTAACTAATCTAAGTTAGTATTAACTATTTTATGATTCTCCTCAAGCCATATGCTATATAAACCTACTTTAAATTGATCGCCTCTTTTGCCCAATATATTTTTGATTACGATCATTCCAAATGAGTGCCTCAAAATTAACGCAAGATTTGAATTTGCCGCCATTTGTGCAGTAAAGTGTTGGCAACCCTAAACAAAAAACAATTCGATAGCTGACAGTTTAGTGTTAGTAAAGTTTAAAAAATTTCATACAAAATATGGTCGGAATAGTGTTTTAACTTCGTCAACTATGAAGAGATTAATTGAAAAATTCAGGGAGACTGGATCCGTTGGAGACGCCAACAAGCCGTTCAAATGTCAATATCGAAGCAGTGCGTGTTTAATTATTAATTAACGCAACAACTGAAGCCTAATTACCATGCACAGCGAAGAGAGTTCGTTGAATGGATTATTGAACATCAACAAATGGATGCTGATTTTTCGAGCAAAATCATCCTAAGCGATGAAGCACATTTTCACCTTGATGGCTTTGTTAATCGCCAAAATTGCCGCTACATGTGTTTGTCGAAAAACAATTGCATCCACAACGTGTCACTGTTTGTGGTGGATTTTGGGTTTGGGGGATTGAGTGACTGTTACTGGTGCTCGATATCGCGACATGATAACACAGTTCTTTCTGCCGAAATTGGATGATATTGATGTGGCCAATATGTGGTTTCAACAAGACGGTGCCACATGCCATACAGCCCATGAAACAATTCAATTACTGCATGACATTTCCAGGCCGTGTACTCTCTCGTTTCGGTGATCAGAATTGGCCCCCTAGATCGTGGGATTTAACACCATTAGATTTCTTTTTATGGGGCTATTTGAAATCGCAGGTCTATGTCAACAGGCCCACAACCACCCGTGCATTAAAGGAGGAGATTCAACGCTGCATCAACGAAATTCAGCACATTTATGTAGAATGGTCATGGGAAATTTCGTATATGCATGCAAAGCCGTGGAGGCCATCTGCCCGATGTGTTATTCGATAAATAACCCTATCCTATGTACTTTATGATTCAATAAAAAAATAACAATCAACAAAATAACACACTGTTTTCTATTTAATTCAAATCTTGCTTTTATTTTGAGACACCCTATATTTTATGGGAAAAATAAAAAATGGGAAAAATATCACGAAAAAAGGTAGAGGAAGTGATAAAGATGAGGGGCACAAAATTGGGGAAAAATTTAAAATCATTGAAGACGTGGTAAAGGAACTAGAGAGTTGTTAGGTCTACAGGAAGTCATATGGCCAAGAGAGGCGATAGATAATTTAGTATGCTGAGACAAGAAAATGTATATGAAAGAACAGCACTAATGGCGAGGGAGATGAACCATACAATGCAAAACAAAAAACATGTGAGGAAGATTGCATATATAATCATAGAAAGGAAACCAAATAATGTATGAGGAATTAATGTATATAGTCCAATATAAAATACCAGTGAAGAAGAAAATACATCAACGAACTCATCACAAAAACAATAAATGAAATAGTGCCTAAGGAAGACAGACATGTTGGTCATAATGGGAATTACACAACGGGAGGGAATGGGAAGACTAGAACCACTTTCTATAGTAGAGGAAATTCAAATGATAGAGGCTGGATAAAAGAGGAAGTGGATGAGGAAAATATAGAAGCAACTAGCGACCAGATATGATGAAAATAACAGTAGAATTAATAAAAGAGAGACTAGTAGAACTACACAAGATAATCTTGAAGTTTATACAGCCGGGTGGTTCATAATGAATTGTACGCAAGGTAACCGTAAAATCCTGACATCACATTATTAAGATTTGCCAAATATAACGCCCTGTATAGAGAATTTGGAGAGATAAGGAGACAAGGAATACCGAAGCAACCGACAAGCAGAGAGTATCGAAAAATAGTGCACCACGAACAAAGGGACAAATAAGGAAAAATAAGGACTAATCGCTTCAAGCAATGGGATGAATTAAAGAATAGCTAGGATTTCTCGTGAAGCGTAATAACTTATTATTATGATGGCTAATAAAATTACGCTATCTCAGATTTTACATTATCCGAATCTACAATATTCTTCCAGAACTGAAATTGCCGCAAAGCCGTGATATGTTTTTATCAGAAATTTACATACGCTACGTAAATTGCACTTTATCAGTGTTAGAATTCGGTTCCGCTACCCAATCTCCTCTAACGGTCTTTATAAAATCGTTATATCATATAACGACTCCGCGGAGGATCATTTGACGCGAAATTAAGTAAAATTTTAGTTTTTATTGCAAACAAGCAGGCAGAATTGAGTCGCGCACGTATTATATGCAAATGTTATACGCGGAGGATGTTTTACAGAGCTAAATTGGGTAGAAAATATGGTAGGGTACCAAGTCACCTAAGCAGAAAAATAAGATATTTATAAATGGTTGAGTCGAGTGGATACGGAGTAGCGAGTGTGTATTTATGATCAAATACAATGATCGGGGATATGATCATTGTATTTTGACAGTACAAAACGTCGGCAAAAACTCGTGTTTTGTAGTAAAAAAAGAATATTGTGTAGTCAAAACCAACGCAAACTTTTATATTTTAAAAATGTATCGATTTGAAAATCATGCTGTATGCAAAATATGCATAAAATTACTACGAATTACGCATTAAAACTACGATATTCGCTGACACTGATTATGAATACTGCAATAAAGTGCATAAATAATAAAAATTGAGAAAATTAATAAAAACGCAACAATTATTGCGGAAAATATTATAAGGGAAAATATTTAAGGAAAGTTTTATTTCCTCGGCTTGGGAACCACTTAAACTTAGAGTGGCTGCATTTGTTTCTTCGCTTTGCGAATGGATCCCTCATCGGATCGGTTTGTTTTGTATTTTCTTAACCTAATTCGACTAAGAGCAACAACACCTCTAATACAAGGACACAGTGCTGCCTCGTGACGTCACCATCCGGAGGCCTACTAGGTACTTATATGTTATTACGGGCTTTATGTAGTTATTTAGGTAGGTATCTCTGAAATCGTTTTAATGTATTTTTGGAGATCAATAAAAAGATCAAACTAAACACAGATATTAAAGCATAAATCTATCGGAGTCTATGAAAAACACAGGTAAAGAATAATTGAAATGGTTAACTCTTAACTGTTAACTGTTTCGAAATACAGTAAAGATTACATGTGTCTAATTATTAGAGTCTAGTTAATTGTTTTAAGAAAACTGAAAAGTAATTCGTGATTAATTTTAGACACAGGAGCAATATGAACAACTTCTTTAAAATTTGAACAAATGCTAGTAATCATAAATGTATACGCAAATGTCGCTAACGAATCTTTGTTATTTATTGCAGCTCTTACAACATTACCACCTTTATAATCTAAATATGGATCAATGTGAATTTCATCCATTAGTAAACTAACATATTTGTCTTGGTCTTTTAAATATTTAATGATTTTTTGTGCATAATATGTTAAAAAAGTTTTCTTCTCATCAATATGAGAATCAGTTAGAAAACCATTACAGACTCCTTTGATTATTTCGGGATGGGGCAAAATTATAGGTCCACGATTTCGTAAATATCTATATGCATGAGGACTAATTGTATATAAAATTGAGCAAAAAACCATAGTGGTAGTGGAATATCTATAACGTTCTTTTGATAATGTTCGCATTTAAGTTGATCAGAAATAAATTCAATTCCTTGTGAAATTTTCGTCCTCTATTTTTAAGTTTTTAAGTACATTGGACATAAAGTTCAAAACATGGTTAAGCTTTGACATGTCGGTATGTATGTCTGAAAATGTATTTCATGTAATTCTGTAAGTTTTTCGTCTTTGCTTTTTCGATACGATATTTGGGACAGTTCGGAAATTTACTTGGTACGCTAGTTTCTTTTAACCGGGGTAAAACTAAAATAACTGAAATGATCTCACCAGGGTGGGAAATTTTGTAAATAAAATCTTCCTTTTCCAAGTGGCACTCACACACTCGGGGTTGTCACTCGGCACAAAATTTTCACGTGGAATTGCAGAGAGCCATTTTCTGCGATACTCTTCTTCTCTGGGAAAACGAAACACCCGAACTTTTCTACTGGTTTCGTAATTTCCTGTACAACCGGGAACACAACACTTTTGGGGCATTATGATATAATACCGCAACAAATAAACCGTTAAAATAGATCAAGAATCGATTAGGAACTAGGCAAGCGCGCGGGAAATATCAATAACCCCTCTAGAGGTGTTGTTGTTGGCGCGTGGCGGCGTCCTATACTAAAACCCAAAACAAAACATCGTTAACAGGGTTGCCAAATTACAATTGACACGAGAGTTGTTAGTTGCTTGCTTCTTAATGACTCTTTGCGGCCAATTTGATTTGAAAATTGACTAATGAGAAAGCTACTTTATTTTGTTTACATTCTAATTTGTTTACATTCTAACTACAGTACAACATATAGGCAGAGAAGCGTCGCACTGGAACACATTCAGGCATCGCCGCTTCGACCGACCTAAAGAAGCCTGTTGAATTAGCTTAGAGAGTGTATTAGTCTCCATCTGGGTTAAGCCCCCAGGGCGTGACGACACCATGATATTTAAAGTAAGCACTTTGTCCTTATTAGAGGCGTTATTTCCAAGAGTCGGTCAATTTTGCACGTCTTCTTTGAACTTCCTAAAAAGCCAGCTAGTGGTTTTGGCAATATGTTCCTGGGTGTTGCTTTCGTCAATGTTTTCCTTATTTAACGGCTTCTAGTTATATTTTCCTTTGCCCTTTAGTCTTCTCCAAATTAAGAAATTTTTTTGATTCTTTCACTACGAAACCACGACTGACTGCGCCACTTAAATTTTCGAAATAGATTTAAATGTATTTAAAAAAATTATTAACTTTTGTTGTGCACAAGGGCTAGTATTAAACTGAATACAGAATATCAAATGAACTGTAGGCATAAAACATAAAGACCGTCAACAGATAATTCGTAAATAGCAATACATATGAACATCTATATAACAATGATATAACTCGTTTACTCGTAAATTATAAGACTTTGCCCCTCTCACCCCTGCTCGAGCTTTCTGCTCAATATCGTAATCTAAACTTTCTTGCATTTGTTTGTAAATTGCTTTAGCTATTATCTTACAGTAGGCATTATCGTAGAAAACCGCGGTCTGGTAACTTTTAAAACACTTACCTACTGTAAAATGATGAAAGGAAAAGTTTCTCTTCTGCCTTTTACAGAGGCGAGAAATATCCGAATAGTTTAAAACTATCACAACGGAGCTTGTTTTTAGTCGATCGCAATGTCCTGGATTGCCAGGAAACATTCTTTCGGACAATCCACTTAGGAAAAACGCGGCAGTACATAATAAATTTTAACAATAAAACAATACATTAAAGATTTATTGGTAAACATGACTTAGATGGTGCGTGCTTACCTGAATACTTGACTTATTTACTAAATCAGGTTGACTGGTTGGCATGCCGTCATTATAATATATTAATTCCTGAGCCAGGCATGCGAAGGAATAATTATTTATCGATAGAGTGGATAATTATCTGGTATTATTCCGTAGTTTCTTCTAATTCCATTATTTATTGAATTACTACAGCTGAAATACTTGACAAATACTATGGTACGAGGTAAATAAATATTTGGGAAATGAGGGTTTAGTTACGGCCTTAGAATGATAGATAGATAGCCTTAATTAAATGGAATTATTATAGAAATAATAATTGTTTAACTTGATGAAATATTAGTTTCAATTAAACAATTTAACTTATTTAATGAAAACAAATGTTTCTCTTTCAAAAGAAGACTTAAACTTAAATATTTTGCTTCTGCCAGCTGGAAGAAAATATTAGTTATAGATTCAGTAAATTGTATCCTTGTTTTTACTGGTTTTAAAATTTCCGATGCTTTTTAAATCAGGAAAATATTTGGTTAACTTAGAAATATTTTTTTAGTTCAAGTAGAGTCGAAATGAAGACACATCTTCATTACCCATGTCAAAAATTACCCATGTCAAATCTGTCTCTGACACTACTACAAAAAAGTCGGAATATCACGATAGCTGCTCTAGATAACCTCCTAAGAGTTGAAGGAGATATGCCCGCACTCCGCTGCCCTAACACGTGATTAATTTAAAGTCCTACGGCGTAATACTAGCTATTTTTTTGTAAAATTTTTTAAGTTAGCGGTTACGTCACTAATTTATTTTCAATACCATAATAGCTGTGTATTTTCTTTGATATTGCAGGAGGGTAATAAATTTGATTAATTAATTAGAATGAACGTGTGGGGGTATCACAATATCCACCTCCAACCCCTCACCCCTTGGCAGGGGAGGGGGTGACTTGTTTTTTAAATGGGAAGACAATTTTTTATTTTGTGAAGACATTTTTTTGATAAATTTCGCGTTGATTGAAAAAAACATGTTCCTCTGAAATTCGCACCATTGTTCACAATCTAAATTATTTAAATTAAAAGTAAGCTCCTTGTAAAGATCATATGCTTGTATTTCAAGCATACTCCGTTTACTGTACATATAATTGATTTCTAAATCCAGCCATTTTTGTTTTGCAAATAAAGCAACCTTATTTGAAATATTCGAACAATTTGGAATTTTAACTTGAATGAAACTCGGAAAAACAGAATGACGTTTACAGGATTTTAGAAACCAAATATCAGAACCTATTGGATCTCCGACTTACCACTTATCAAAATGGTTGACTAAGGAATTTGAAAGTTTGCCCATTGCACAGCCTAGTTTTTCAGTTAAAAATTCGAATGATTTCATTGATAAGGTCAAGAATATTCAATGCGAATTAACAAAATATATGGTAATTATACCCATTATAAATAAAGAAGCGTCGACAATAGCCAAAGCATAGGTGGCTGTGAAAGAAATCACAGAGTATTGAACGAATACTTAAGAATGTATATAGAACAATCACATGCAGATTGGGATGTTTGGTCAAGTTACTACTCATTTTGTTATAATACCACACCCAGGGCATACCATAACTATACTCCTTTTGAGTTAGTCTTTGGGAAACAAATGAATGTTCCAGAATTTTTAAAGCAAACCAGTATCGATCCAATCTACAACTTGGACGATTACTATCAGGAAGTTAGGTACAAGCTACAGTTGTCGCAAACGAAAAGCTAGCGAGTACCTAGAAAAGGCTAAGAACGCGCGTAAAATCACGTACGACGCGCAATCCACAGAATTATCTCTTAAGATAGGAGATCTCGTTACCCTTACCAATGAGAATAGGAAGAAACTCGATTCCTGGTATAACGGTCCATACAGGATTATCACTGTGGATAATCCAAATTGCGTTTTATCAGACAAATTTGGAAAATAGGTAACTGTACATAAAAATAGAATAAGTTTGTATTTAGATAAGTAATTAGCAAGTAGAAATGAATGTATTTATTATAATCTTTAGCTTATAGGTGTATATAATGTATATTTGTAAATATTGTATTAAATAAAATATTAATTACTCAGCATACTGCTGACAAGCGACCTTGGTCTACGCGACGTAGTAAATTAAAAATTTCATTATTCATTCAACATTTTAGCGGGGAAAAAGAAATGCCTACACTTACGGCCGAAGTGCAGTCATTTTTGCGGAAAGGGAGGTGTAGTGCCATAACGGCCACACGTGCCCTCAATATCTTATTTGTTATATTTATTATTTGTTATTGTATATAAAGTAAAACTAGTTCACGAGGTGTAAACATACCCAGTAAAATTGCCAGCTAAGACATTTTTCGGATCAAGGCCGACTTCATACAATTAGTGTAAATACCTAAGTACCGACCTAGTCAACATTATATAAGGCGGTAACTAGGTCACCCAACAGAATTAATTCCAAGACATTCGCACATACTGCAGGTCCGCAGTCTGTGCTGTCATTATTTAATCCAATGTCAATACCGAATAAACGTTATTAATTGTTCCAGGCGAGTTTCATTCGAATGCCATTACGGCATTACAATATTTATATTTAATACAAGCATTTCTTTTTTGTGTGTGGTATGGAAATTTTTCGCTTGACAAAGGCCTCAGATTGCTTCCGATTTCTGCTAAGATGTATAAGAATCGATGATAAAGCGACTCATATAGAACGTGTAAAAATATACGGTGAGGGTGGGTATTGATGAATAATTAGATAATTTTTTTACTAACATTGACAATCGCCAAAAGTTGTTTTTCGCCGTAGTTGTTTGGAAAACACTTTTTTCCTCCAAACTCGAATAATATTCGAATGTACCCGTTTTCCTTACCATTCAGTGTATTTATCTAACATCACCGAAGGTTAGTTTGTTTAATCTAGTAGTTATCAGTACGATAAACATCCATGAATCTAGAGTTTGTGGATAAGTGCGATGATTGCACTCGTTTTGTAATAAGCATAAAACGAATAACTCGGCTTTGTTCTTCTCCCTCGAACATTAAGAATTAATTAATGCACACAACGCTGTTACGTGCGCGATAATTCCGACAAATAGTGCCGCAAATGTGACCATAACTGCATGCGAAATCCCGGCACGTAAACTCGCGACAGCCCCCAGTGCGCCCCGGGTATTATGCAGTTACATTAAATATACATGCACTCGTATCAATGTAATTATTTTTTTACGATCGCGAAAACTTTGATACACTCGTATAAATCCAAACGGTATATAAACAAATGCACAATTCCATATATGCGTGTTATCCGTTCCAGACCACGAATTTGTTATTTGTTTTAATGACGCTATTGCTAAGCATTGATATTATTCATGCTGTGTCGCCGCACGAACGTGCTGTTAATGTTTTACAACATTTAAAGTGGGCCGTAATGTAGGGGTGCAGTTATTACATTTTGAACTATTGTACTACCTAACCAGTAACCAGTGTTCATGGAGTTTGTCAATAATACCACACACAAATCATAATACGGTTGTTGCTGATACGCTGAGTCTATTTTAGGTACAAATTTAAATTATATGAGGGCGAGATGCAATTGCGCACCTTTTAACAAACGTATCAATATTGAGAGTCGGTTGAATGTAGACATTAAAAAATATACCTTTTTTATTTTTTTATAACTTTTGTGAGGTTGTAGCGTAAATAAATTACGTTCCGTTTTATGGCTACTATATGTTTGAATTCCTATTTCAAATATTTGAAATAAAACCGCGCGAACTTGTAGAAATTTACCGCGACTCACCATCTACCGTTATTCCTACCTTTCCGTCCCGCTAAATGTCGCGGACTCCCAGCAAGTACCGGGTAAGCCTCTTAAGATTGACACCCCCCTTATCTCACCTATCCTTTGCCGATTTAACTCATTCAAAAAAGGAGTAGACACGGTTTTTGATGAATTTTCATAATCTGAGAACAGATATTAAAAATCTCGTAAAATGTATAGGGTGGAAAATAAAACATGATTTTTTTAAATGGAACACCCCGTATATTTTTAGACCAAAATAATGTCCTTAATTTTCTGAATCCAAAAATGTGTAACTGTTATATAATCACTCCACTTGTTCGTGAGATATTACTAAAAACTTATCACATTACGGGTGTCAATTATAAAATAAGAACATCAAAATACCTCTGGAAACAATGCATATTTGCATTGTTTATTTGTTGACAGATGTCATCCAGTTTTTTGTGAGATAGTAGTTCACTCTCTTCGATATTAGCGTAAAAAATACGTAGTGTTCGTAAAGAAGCAAGTTATTTTGAAAATGGTATATTCATTGGAAGAGCGAAAAGATTTACTTGAAATTTATATTCAGTGCAACAAGAATAAGTCTCTTGCTCGGAGGGAGTATGTTAGGTTATTTCTAGAAAGGCTACCTCCTTCCAAAAATAGTTTTAAAAACATTTATGCAAAGTTTAGGAATACCGAATTTCTGAGAGACAAGGAAAGGGAAAGGCGAAGAACAAAAACAGGAGAAGACACAGAACTCAACGGGTTATTATATTTTGCTGAAAATCCATCCAAATCATCCTATGCCGCAGCAATAGAATTGGATATATCACAAAGAAGTGTGATAAAAATATTACATCGCCATAATTTTAAACCCTATAGTATTTTGCCCGTTCAATATTAAAACGACAACAACCTTCAAGACAGGTTAACCTTCTGCAGAGACATATTTGATAGAATAGAGGAAGATGATGAGTTTCTAAATCATGTCTTTTGGACTGACTGACTTTTCTACTGCGGGAATTTTTAACAGAGAAAATGCACATTACTGGGCAGCGGAAAATCCACATATTGTAAAAAAAATAAAAAAACAAGGATACCAAACTGTAAACGTGTGGTGTGGCATCCACAAGGATGCTATTGTAGGTCCTGTATTTATAAATGGGCCCTTAAATGCACAACGTTATGTGGATATTCTTCAACATCCAGTTAAAAATTATTTAGATATTAATTTAGTGGACAACAGATCTGTTATTTGGCAGCAGGATGGAGCACCACCACACTCTGCAAGGAACGTCACCGAATACCTAAACAGAAAATATCCTATTTGGATAGGAATGCACGGTGTTATACATTGGCCCGCTAAAAGTCCGGACTTAACACCTATGGATTTTTTTCTCTGGGGTACGATAAAACAAGATATATACGAAACTGGGGTTTTTAATAATATGAATGAGTTAAAAGAATACATACGTGTAAAAATTGAGGAATTAAACCAAAATGGTGATATATTTCAAAGGGTGAGAAGCAATTTTATAAAGCGATGTCAAATGTATTTTCAGAATGGTGGTGGTTACGTGGAAAATATTGAACTACGTTACGTGTAAATAAATAAAATTGTGTTACTCTATTGTGTTACTGTATTAATATTGACTTTTATTTGTTTTTATTAGGCTTATGTTGTTTATTGTTATTACTCGTTACTGTTATTATCACCTATATATAATTTATTTATTATCTCAATAAATGGCATTGTTTCCAGAGGTATCTTGATATGTTTTTTGTTTTATAATTGACACCCGTAATGTGATAAGTTTTTAGTAATATTTCACGAACAGGTGGAGTGATTATATAACAATTAGATATTTTTTTATTCAGAAAATTAAGGACAGTATTTTGGTATAAAAATATATGGGGTGTTTCATTTAAAAAAATCATGTTTTATTTTCCACCCTGTATATCTTACGAGATTTTTAATATCCGTGCTCAGATTATAAAAATTCATCAAAAACCGCGTCCACTCCTTTTTTGAATGAGTTAAATCGGCAAAGGATAAGTGAGGGGGGTGTCAATCTTAAGAGACTTACCCTGTACATTTATACGCGATATCCGCAAAAATCACTCTCTTTCTGTCGACCTGCTTGCTTGAGCCTGTTGACCGTGGCTTACGTTCGCGAAGATATATCTTCGGTGTTTTAGTGTAGTTATTCTTAATTAGCAGGTATAGTCTGAAATATTTTATTATTATTAATATATATGTGTGAGTGTTCTACAGCTGGGCGAAGTAATTAAAGGATTTCCGAAGGGGAATTAAGTCGTAATTCGACCATTTTTTGCTTAGTGCAAACCTTAAAATAGGTGTTATACCATATTAAATTTTACGGTTTTCTATTTTGGTATATTATTACCACTTTACTTTTTTATCGAATTAAATATATATTTAATTTAAATTTGAATCGTACGTTATCGTTCGATTTTAGACTACCTACCTTCTAACTTTGAATCAAATCTACTGTTTTACCGAATGGTAGCATACTTTCAGTTTATTTAGAAGATATTACTTCGACGGCGTAGGCCATAGGTATTTGTTTATATTTTACATCGGCAAAAAGCAGCATTTATTTCAATTTTTTTATTTAATCGTATAGGGAAAATTTACATACCACATTCCTGTCTTGATAATATTATTTTTTTACTTTGATAAAGTCTAATCTAAATTTTTGGGAATTTAATCAAAATTTACTTCCAATATTTTAACATTACAATATTTTTTTATATAATTAAAACTTATTATTTCGAACTATTAATCTAGTTATTTTATTTCAATTCATTTTAGTATAAATTTCACTCTTGATATCGGATTCAAGCGGGAATTTATACATATTTTTTTCTTCCAAATTTGTAAAACCTGATACTGGTAAATTTTTCTTCCACATCTTGATGACCGAAGATCAATTCCTTTGGTGAGCGGAGCAGACCTGTATTACCTATTCCTGAACGTCAGACTGGAAGGTATATCATTGCGGTATACATAGCCCTTAGAGGCTACGTCTCAACTCAGCTGGACCACCAAGCCGAAGCTTCAGCCTAGGATCCTAAGAAACCCAGCACTTTCATGAAGGGATCTCCAGAAAAGAGAAAAGGTATTTTTGTATAATTAATTGCAAACATATATTTACTTGGTTCATATATATTTATATTTAATACAATCATTCCTTTTTTGTGTGCAGCCGATAGGCAACAACAAAAAATTCATTACGTCACATCTCCTGGATGAGAGGCCCTTTAATTAAGGTAATGTAATTAAAGAGAGGTGTTACAAGGTTTATTTTTTTTATTTGTTATGTCTGATTGTCATTTTGGTTTCAATTATATTTGAAATTTTTGTATTTAGATTTGAGAGTGGTTTTAAGAAGTACTTTCCTATTCATATTTATAAAGTAACGTTAGAAGTATATAAGAAATATGTAAGTATGTAAGAAGGAATCTTGGGTTGGTAGCTATCCTTTACAAAGCGAAATCAAATGAAAACACTTGCCAGTTATATATCTGGACATATATGGAAACGATTCATTGGGAAGTGAATAAAGACGAGCCTCAATAAAGGCAAAAGAACTTATCTCCAGGCAAACATTATAAAATCTAAGTTAAATGATATAGCAAGAGGCCTAATTGAACCCCCTCATATTGACCATAGAGGAGATTGACCTCTTGCTTATCAGTGAACCTTCTCCAACTACAAATAAGTGTTCATAGAACTGGCGCCCATGGGAAGACTACAATAGGGAAGAGACAAAATAAGTATCCTAGAATCTTATCAGGTGTTTCTTCGCTGTGTAATCACTGTACTTATCTCAATTATAAGCTACCAACTTCCCAAGAAATTAAATAATATTGAATTCTTTAAAATCAGAACAATTTTATTCCGTTGTGAATATTTAAGTTGCAATGATATTGCAGAATAGCCAAAAAAAGCTTAACTAACACGGTGCATGTACTGACTTTATTGTTTGTTACTCATTATTGTAAATAGTTTGTGATTTATTATCTATAGATGTTTGTATATATTTTTTTAAATATTATATATTACATACATTATGCTTGACAGAGTGAATAATATTAATGAGGATGATATTCTATATTTATATTGTAAGTCTTATGAAATAAACGATGATTATTATTATTATTAGCTATTCAAACTGTTGTGATTGTGGGGGAACATAAGTGGAGGTAAGAATTGCCTTTTTTCGACTAACGATGGCGACCTTATTAATCGATCTAATTTTTAAGTTATCGAGGTCAATCGACTCATTTTATTTAATGCTCCTCAACTTGAAGCTCGATGATATTTTTCGTACGATGCGTCGTAAAACTCCGAAACAAAAACATGAAGACTCTGGAAACTCCGAAAATTTCGAGATTATTTTTCGTTCCTCGACCTGAGCTACTGCTACTAGGCAACAAACTTCTTATTCGTATTCGGCATCCCAAAAAACATAAATTCCCGTTGAGAAACCTCCTACCGGACTAATTTTACCGAAATACTACCATTTGATCAGGCTATAGGTATATCTAAAATGATAATTAAGTTCTCTATTTTATAACTTTATTTTATTATTTAAGTACATAATTTTGTTAAGGTCATATATGTTTTTCCAAGGTTACTTTATACCATCTTAAATCATTTAAATGGTCGATATGTTCCAAATATCTGTTTAGATCTTGGTTCAACAGATTTTAAATTGAAGCAAACTGAGCTAGGTCATTTAAGTATATCACAGTACAAAGCTATTAATAAGATTCTACTTGTCTGTACCTGACTCCATTTAGATGGCGCCTTTTTCCAGTAAACTTAAAACCTAAGCACACTATCCTGAATCCGCTTTCTACAATTCCGTGGTGAACTTTGCGCAGTATACGCGACGAAAACACGCCGGTTACGATACGATCTAACGGCATAAATAATAATTGTTGTCACGAAAGTTTACTAGCCGGCTTTCCGCACGAAACCGATGTAATATTTTCCCCACGACGATTTTCTGCTACGCCAATTTACACCGGGGCGGTACCACATGGAGAAAGACTATCGAAAACGACCGGTTTAAAAATTTAAAGTGCAATAAAAATAAGTCCAAAGGTACATGAATCGTTAGCACAAACAGGGAATTTAGTGGATATGTTGCAATTGCTAGCATATGTGACTATCATATATGTTTTTACACTAATAATATTGTAGATACCATAAAATGAAAAGTTAACTAATGCTGTTAATTTTCGAAACGTTGTTGTTGGCCATGATCGCTATCGACGAACAGAGGGATATTTAACGGTAAAAGTTGATCAAAAATTGAAAATCTGAAACTTGGTTTCACTTGGTAAATACCATAAGTTTGTGAACTATACAGAGAAAGGCACAATTTACTCCGCGCAAAACACAGAATACATGATCGTGTACTCTGGGTGTCCAGTCGGAAGTTCATTGTTTCTCACGTGTCAAATGACATTACATACGACGCTCTCGTTTGAACGCATTTTCGCTGTAAATTTTGGATAGTTTTGTGTATAATTGTAGAGTTTTCTGTTATGGATTCTAATATAAGAGGTATATTTTGCTTTATATTTTGGTTTTTGAGGTCAGTAAACATTTTGATTATTTTATTATTATTACAAACACAAATCACTTTAAAATACAGATTATTTTATAAAGTATTAATCGAAACTGGAGCGTTTTAACTAACTTCCAAATCTTTCCAAACTCCAATTATGATTTCTCATTATGATAATCCTTTTAAAACCTTTGGGGTCACTAACACTCGCGAACTAACAAACACTACACTTGTTGAACTGTTGTGATGTAATTCGGCATCTCGTACTTCTCGTCCAACTCCTGCAATCTCGTTCTGGATGCAAAACCGCTGATGAATAATAATATCAATGGGACAGCAATTACTTCTCTTTGATTTATTTGAGAATTTTTTGGGTACTCTGGTACTTCCTATTATCTGAGATTATATTGATGATGATGCTTTTCAACCCGTACACACTTATGTACAATGAAGAATATTTAAAGTACTACTTGATTTACACTTTTCTGATTTTAAAATACAAACATTTATAACAATTTTTAAGAGATATCAAAATTACGTGGGTAATTTTTGGTGACTTAGCGTCGCGTCGTCTCCTTTTTTAACCTTACTTTTAACACAACACATTTTAATCCATATGAGTTCATAATTTATGTTTTTAATAATTCCACAACATATATCACTCAGAACTTATTACTACACATATTTTTAATCATTACACATCTATTTCATAGGAAGCTCTTTCGATGTTTACCGAAGCTGATTTGACTCGTAGTCAATACGAAACAATAAGAAGGTTTGCTAAGGATAGATTTTCGTGTTACTCTCTATTACAGACTGCCAAAGTCAGAGTGCTGAAGTTAAACTTCAAGCTCTCATGGACCATACTTCTTATAGATTATGCCTTTACTTAAATGATGATATTTTTGAGACATTTTCACCTGAATAATTTCTTAATCTGGAATTAATTTCCAAATGGGGTTGTGATGGTTCGCAGCAAAATCAATATGAACAGAAATTCGATAATGAGACAGACAGTGATGAATACATATTCCATAGTTCTGTTGTTCCCTTAAAATTAGTTAGCAACATCAATAACGGAAAAAAAACAGTATGAGAATATACATCACGTCATCGCCCAGGTTTTGTCGACTTATGAGGATGAGATTGATTCATGAGAACATAAACACTACAACAGAAGAAATCACTTATTTTGAAGGCCAAATTAAAACACTGGAAAAATCCTCTATAACTACAGGACAAGGAAAAAATATTAGTATTCGTCATATTATAATGCTGATGACAATGATTGATGGGAAAGTGTGCAACGCAGCCACAAATACCACCTCTACGATGAGGTGTTACGTTTGTGGCAGCACTTCAAAGGAATTCAATAAATTAGAAAAAAGAAGTGAGGAAAATCCAGAAACATACAGATTTGGATTGTCCATACTTAATGCAAGAATAAGACTGTTCATGTTAGAATAAGACAGGCACGCTCAAAACATGAAAAACATATTGTGAAGGAAATAAAAACTAATATCCAAAGTGCATTCAGATCCGAATTAGGTTTATTGGTCGATATTCCCATATTCCCAAACAAGGATTCGGAAATACGAATGATGGAAATACATCACGCAGATTTTTCGAAAACCCAGATGCGTCTTCAAGAATAACGGGAGTAAACGTGGATTTGATAAAACGGCTAAAAATAATTTTAGAAATCATATCGAGTGGTCATGCAATTGACACAGAAAAATTATCTGCATATGCTCTGGAAACAGCACACCTCTATGTTAATTTGTATGAGTGGTATCCGATGACTTCGACCATGCATAAAATTTTATTGCACGGATCTACAATCATCAAGCATGCAATTTTACCTATAGGGCAACTTTCTGAAGAGGCCTCTGAGGCTCGTAATAAACATCTTCGTCTGAATAGACAAAACTTCAAAGAAAATTTTCAAGGGAACAATGCAACAGAGACGTACTTAACAGACTGATGCTGATTTCGGATCCATACATATCTAGTATTAGGCCAAGACCGAAGAAGATTTTTAAATCATTATCTGAGGTAGCAAAGAGTTTTCTTCATTCCTTATTCCTTATATACATTGTTTTGGTAATTTTTTACTTAAAATGCCCTAAAGATAACGAATAATATTCAAAAACATGGTTAGAATTGAAAAAACACAGCTAAATAATTTTGATCAACTATCACCATCAAATGTGACGTTCAGAGTAGGGGGTAGTTCGGGGTAAATCGGTGATACGCGATTTTTCACAGCGAATATCTCCGAAACGGCTACTTAGACGTCAAAAATGATTATAAAGAAACTTGTAGAGCTGATTCTCCTCGACAAGATTCATCTTGTACTTTTCTATTTCTGTTGAATTTTCTCGCTTTTATTCACAACGTGTACTTCATATTGACATTGCTCTCGATTAAAATATGCCACTGACTGTTTCGCGACAAAATAAGGAACAGAATAAGGAACGTTTCACTTCGCAGCTCGTATAGAGGTTCACAGAGGAAGGAATTAATACGCTCATTGCGAAAGATGATGCCGACTCGCTCATCGTGAAAACTAGAAATATCAGCAGTATGAGACAGTTTTCATAGTTGGACAGGACGTCGATCTTTTCGTGCTCATTATAGCCCTTTCTCCTCAACATAAAGACATTCGACTTTTGAGAAAATCCCAGGGAAACATAAAGCGACTCGCGAGTTACAAGCTGTAAGGAAACTGGACTAACTACTCCTCCTAATTGCCTTGTCAACAGATGATATGCATATTTGGTTCCGTCGGGCAGACTCAGGGAAAAGAAAAGTTCTAATTTTTTCCAGGTCAAAATTAATTTTGCATACATTAATAGAGATAATACTAGTTCTAAACTTGATTTTATATTCTCTTGAAACCGATGGATGCGAAAAAATCGACAAAGGAAAGGTCTAGGTTCATGAGAACAGCTGTAGAGAGAAATTGTGTTCGTCATGATGTAATCAATATTAATTAAAACTTATAACTACACGAGTTTCAATATGCAATGTGCAATCCCGCGATAGAACTTTCCCGGAATTTTCCCTACCAGTGGATGTAATAAATCAAAAAGGTACATAATGATGCAATTTCTATTTATTAAATGCAATTTTACTTTTACAACATCGTGTTGCTATATTTTCTATACAATATCGTGATGATGCGGCGGCATCGCTTTATAGACGTAATTATTATTGTAGATAGTTTTTTTTATGGTTGCCTTGCAATTGAATTCGGAATAATTGATGAACATGGATACGTTATGGGTTCTCCCTCTTTGGCTTATGTAGTTATTTATTTAATTGTGATATTCAACACAATTATATAATGAGCAGAAACAGTTAGAAGAGGAGAAGATAAGAGAGAAAATTGTAGAGAATTTCTTAGAAATATATTAATGCGATATAAATTCCCTTTAAAATATTTGAATTTGCTTAAAATATGAACCGTACAAAATAATTCCATGGCATTAGCAAAAAATTAGCGTTGAGTGACGTCGGTCAATCGTTATCCAAGAGAACATGGGGAATGTAAGAAATAACTACAAATTATAAGCTATATTTATAATAATATAACTGCCTACAATATATCTAATATGTATGTGTAGTTAACTGATCGCATATAAGATACCGCCCAGTTGCCAGATGTAATTCTCAAATTTCTCAATATTCAATTAAACTATCATATTCCACAATACTATATAAAAATTATATATATTATAGATGAATGTCATAAAAGAATTATTGTTCATACAATAATATATTATAGCTCAAGATGTTAGCCATTTTTACATTTATTTTCGTCTACTTTAAATTATGGAAATTCCCTAAACATTTAATTTTTTAGTTAAAAGCGGCAACGCCGCTCTACCGTAGACGGAATACTGGATGATCGAGCAGTGTATCTCTTTTTAACTTATTGGAATGACGCGCCGTCTGTGTTTGTTTGACAGTCCTATGTAGGTATACACCGCTACGAGAGTCGAAATACAAAATGGCGGTTAGCAAACATTTTTGTTCGTTTCGTATGAAACCTGAAAAACGCAGAGTTCCACCAGACCTCGCTGTATTTACGAGATAGGATAGGTATGTTAAAAAATGTAAGGAAAATATTATTTGACGGCAAAAATTTATAGTGGGGGTTAGAGCAGAGCCGGCTTTAACAAAAAAAAAATGATTTATGGGCTGCTCGAAGTAGATACTGACATATACTGAGGTAGGTACTAATAGGTACCTCCTCCACTTAAACATTTCTCAAATAATTTTATCCAAAAAATATCCCAGTGCTTAAGGCCGCAAGGTTATAAATACAACGATATAAGTTAGGTGTTTTATTGAAATTTACAAAAACTGAAAACGCTCTCTGGCTTATTACATAAGTAGGTACCTATTATTGTTCATTGACTTTATTTTTATGTAGGGACTTACCATTCTAGATCACAAATTAATAATTTACATCAGTGGGCAAAATTAAAAATTCTATAGACTGTTTATAAAATTAAAACCGTGTACCTACCTGAACGAATGAAACGAAAATTTACAATGACTGTAAAATACCTCAAGGTCAGTTTCTAATTTCGATTGGCTGTAAAAAGTGTGTGTATTGGAAATGGCTTTGCGATGAGAAGCTGGTAGGTAGGTATGTATTGATTTGTAATTATTTTTAAAAATGTATTGTATTTAGTCTCGGTTTAGTTATGTAGGTACCTATTAACAAACAAGCTCTGATCTTTGTCAAAGCATTGAGTCAAGGTAAATCGGCGTTGAGTGTTGACGATTTGGTAGGTTAGGTAGGTACCTACTTACACAATAAATATGACTGTATTTCAATTGCAAGTATTGCAAGTATATTTATTTTATTTTTCCGTTTTAAAGTTTATTTTTCACGGCTACTTAGCTGTTTTGTACATATTATTTTTGTTTCTTGTGGGAGATATGGCTACTAGCGAGCCACCCACTAAAAAATGGTAACGCGCTGAAAGCAATACTTCATGAGTCAATATCAGCTGTGGTATTGAAAATATGCATATAAAAACCTTCTACTTTCACCTCCCTAAGAAAAAAAATGCTTACGCCAATGAAAAAAATTGTGTAGGTCAGGGTTGTCGGTCGTTGAACTACACATACATATTAGAAGCTGTATAGTGCATACTGCAAAATCAGGAATAGGTAAAACCGACATTATAAATAAGCTTCCATGTCTTTGTCATTCACTTTTTGCTCGAACTTGCGACTGTTAGTTTGTGAAGTTACTGGAAATAAAACTTTTGTCCTTTTTAAAAATTTGTTTCGTTCGACCCTTTCAAGTATCAACTGCTCATGCTACATCATTCCATAATAAAATTTTACGCATTCCTTTGCTTCCCAGCTTTAAACTCAAGGAAATCATAAGTTTTATCTAATTGACTTCTCAGATACATTCAACGGGTTAATAGGATTAGATTTGTTATCACAAATAAACGTTGACATTGACCTATATAACCTCCAACTTATCACACCTAATGCTACCTTGCATATCCTTTGTACGTTGCGACAAAACAACTCAGAAATTCCAGTCATACCAGATAACAATCCTGCAAGAACGCAAAAGGTAATTAAAGTACCCAATGTCCAGGATAATGGCATAGGATTATTATATTATTGAAAAACAGCAAATACTGAAATACCAGAATTACTAGTAGAAATTAAAGATAACTGCTGTAACGACTATTATCAATACAAGTGAGAAAAATATCAAATTAAAAATTTCGAACCCTTTTGACATAGAATTAATTAACGTAAATTGAATAAATTTTTATAATAAATTACCATTCGAAAATACTTTAAATGATAATAGTTTCAATTATAATAAACTGCTCAAACAAAACTTAAGATTAGGACATTGTAAAAAAAATCAAACAGAATACTAATGCCAACGCATTATCTCGAATCCAACTAAATTTAAATGAAACAGAACCAATAATTATTAACAATCCAGGCAATGTAAATCAAGAAATATTAGACGACATTATTAATAATAATTGATAGAAACCCCCATCCAAATATTAAACAGAAACAAACGAAAATTGATAATTGAAAAGGATAAACGTATAATGCTAATCAGACATCAACACGAGCAAGCCTAATCATCGCGGAATTAATGAAACATAAGAAAAGTTAAAAACTAATTATTACTGGAAAACATGAAAACTGATATCACACATTTTATTAACCAATGTGACATTTGTCCAATAGCTGAATATTGTCGACAAAATCCATATGCCCCATTAGTATTAACTGAAACACCGAATAAACCTTTCCAAATTTGACGTATAGATCGCTTTCATTCGAAAAACAAATATTCCTAACTATTATAAATAAATTTACTAATTAATACAATACATTCTGCGACAAAATATACTCCTTTGGAACTAACGTTTGGATATACTAACCTCGGAGGTCCTTTTGAACTTATTCCTATGACATTTTCTCTGACTGTATTAAAAGCCATAAAGATAAACTAACGTCTCTGAGAAAGCAAGAAATTGCAGCAGATCAAGAATTAAATAAACAAAATACTATTGATAGAATTAATAAAGAAGGCAGATAGAATTAAGGATAGGAGGCTATTGATAGAATCAATAAAGAAAATCAAAGTATCTATAAGTCTAGACGAACGCTCTAAATATAAAAATAGATTTAAAGGACCATATATATATATATATATATATATATATATATATATATATATATATATATATATATATATATATATATATATATATATATATATATATATATATATATATATATATATATATATATATATATATATATATATATATATATTATATATATTAACAGAGTTACTTGAACATAATAAAGCGAAAATAAGAAATAGAAGAGCTAATAATACTGAGATAATACATCTTAGCTTACGAAACCTCATATTATTTCAGATGCAGGTTCATCCAACCAAGAATAAAACAATCAACATACCAATTTTTATAAAAATTATTTTAGCAAATCAAGTATCCTTGCTGAATTCCTCTATAAACATTTTGAATTAACTTGCTCATTATATTCACAAAACCACGTAATTTAATCACATGTATTAGAAATTAAAGATTTTATTAAAAATATGGAATTGCATCAACAGATTAGTTATAAATATTTGCAAAGAAACATGTTATGTTATTATTTCAGATGACAAACGTAGGTCAAACAATTTATACTGTACTCGATAAAATAGAAATAGCCATTTCTTTTGCTAAACTTAATACTCCACATAATTCAATTATAAAGCCAAATGAATTATTATCTGAACTTAAAATTATGAAAACTTACCTTTAATAGACTTGCTTTTAGAAATGTTATGAATATTAAAAGTTTTTCAAAATGATGAATGTGAGGAAATATCGACAAGTCTTGGAATATAAAAAAAAATTAATATTCCTGTTTATGTTTCCAAAATATCCATATGGACTGTAATGTTGTACTTAATTTTAGTGTTTGTTATTCTATACCTGATTTATAGCAAATATATTTCAAAGATCTTAAAAACCAAATCAAATTCAAATAATAATCTGTTGAAAAATTAAAAATAATTTTTCAGTTAACATTGGAGGAGTTACGATCCTACATTGTAAGCTATATTTATAATAATATAACTGCATATTTCATACTGCAAAGTCAGGAATAGATAACACCGACATTATAAATAAGGTTTCATGCCTTTGTCGTTCACTTTTTGCTCGAACCTGTTACTGTTAGTTTGTCAAGTCTGGAAATAAATTTTTTATCCTTTTTAAAAATTTGTTTCGCTCGACCCGAATCGAAACTCGCGATATTCTACGTAATCCTATTTGTTAAGTAAGACGACAACAAAGAAAATCCGACATATTTACATATTCCGTTGAACGTTTCAGTTGAACATTTTTTGTTTTCCATTTCAACATTTGTTTGTGAAAGTTTGTTTCTTGTTTTTGAAATTAAGTTATTTATTTTCGTTCAATAATTCTTCTCAAAATTATCACTGGCATTTATTTAAATAGTGATTTAAAAACAAATCAGTTGATTTAAATCAGTCCAGTTTCTTTAGTGCCTATTTGAAAATATGACCGCACTAAATAACTTAATGTCGTTATTTAGCACAAGTGTATCGGAGTCAATTACTGCAAAACACATCAACAGATATATTTTCCCGCTACCGCCGTCAAAGTAACCGAATTCTCTATACCTTATACAGAACACGACCGCATCAATATAGACAGCGTAATAAACCCAAACCGTGTAACTTCCCCTAAGACAATTAAACAACAATAGAATCGCTAACCCTAAAATGTAAAGTTCCGCTTACCTTCGCGTTCGTGTTCGCAGTCCACCAAAAGGATTAAAGTCCTGCTTGGAATTGTCCCGGCTGACCGCTCCTATATGGCAAGTCTGATTTGTCATGCAATAAGAACGTTAGTCCCGCGGACTCGTAATGAAATGCAACGGGCAAACATACATCGTTAAGGTGTTCATCCAAAAAGAAAACATGTAGATATAATACGAAATACATTGATTTATTAGTACAGTATATCTCGAATATATAAGAAATAAAAAACCCTTTTAAGTTACCGTAACATGCGCTGACTTCAAAACCGCTACTCTATTGAACAGCTGCAGATTTAACTACAGAGAGGCAATCATTTCGAGATATCCGTCCTGTGGGAAGCATTTTTTTAAAAACTTTTCTTGCGTTTCACATTATTGGCTATTGTTTGATTTAACCCCTGCCGGCTGCAGCATGGCAAACTTTGACTATGCAATAATTCGTGCGCTTCTGTATTAAACCCTCGTGTGGTTTGACCAGTTCGTTGAGGCGCTTCTCTTTCACATAATATAGTATAACTAAAACACTTACTGATATCCATTGACGTCGTGAGCAGAATCGGACTGATGCACAGCCAAAAGAAGAGCCGCCAATATTCGATCAACATGACGATCTGCAACAATAACATCTATAAATATAGAACAGCGCAAATATACATCATAGTGATATAGTGTAGAACAACTGACGGAACACTTAAAGAGGTGTCATATTTTTTGATATAATCAAGTTCAGTTACACCTTGGTAAATTGACAAATATACTAAAGTCTGCCCCATGAAAGTTGCACAAATACGTATCAGGGGGTAGTGCGATTAAATATGCAGTAGATGCTTCTGTGCAAAATTTGACTTCTTTGTGTAAATAATTACAGTACACAAAGATAGGACAGGACCGTTGTTCAACTTTCGTGTGACAGATTTTAATAGTAGATATTTTTTTTTGTATTTGCGTAATTGCAGTCATATCCGTATTATTACTGAAGGTTTTATTATTGTAGCCGACACGAGTTGGGGTAATTAATATCGATATTTAATTAAAGTTGGACCCTTTGTGTTTATTAGAGCCCATTATTAAGCTTCAACGGAAACTATTCCGTCAAGAATGTAGTAGTAATATTAGTAATACATACAGGACGTGGTAATTGCTAATATTAGTTCATTACAATATGTGTATAGCCGCTAATGAGTCTTGCTTTGGAATATTTTGTAAATATGCCACGTGTAGCAAATGAATGAAACATAGGAAAAGTCTGTATATATGGGGAACCAGCTGAAAAGTGTACTAATTGAAATTTGATGTTGGGACTGTTCCGTTCAAGCTTATTGAAAGAAATGCGTCAAATCGATTTAATTGTATGACTAAAGCAGTTTTTGATGTACTTATTTTATGTACCGGGTGTCGTTCTATATTTTGATAAGGGGAAGCACTGTCATCCTATAGAGATAAAATAAATCAAACCGGGATGTTGTAGGGTCTTATCGAAGGTACTTTTTAGGATATTAATCTCTCAAAATTACCAACAGCAACAGAGCTACAAGAATAACCTCAATTTTCTTACATGGAACACCTTGTATATTGTTACATCGGTCGCCCTTTATTTGCTTATTTCAAAAATATATGCATGTTCCACACTTTAACTTTGGGGTATTGAGATGTTAAATGTCAATCATTATTATTAATATATTGAAACCATCATTATTAAAGGCAAAAATTAATATACTTTAATTTGTGTTTTATATGTATGACTATAATTAACCCGAAAAATCTTCCTCGATATATCTGCAGCTAATTATAGATTGTTTACAACATATTTTTGAGGGGTATTTGATACACCTCTCAAAAATATGTGGGATAATGGACGAATTTCTGGACCCTGGATGGATCGAACGAACTCGAGATCAATAAATATCTCGAGTTCGTTCAATTAACGGCCATTACTGAGGCATATCGGCCTCCGCTATATTTATAAATTTCCAAACATCCACGTTGCTAAATTATTGTCCTTGCAAGTCCTACTTTATATAATGGACCCTTTGATAAAACATATAAATCTTTTTGTCAAATAACTGAATGGACGTACCACATGGCTCCATGATTTATTTTGCCTTTTCGCCAGAAGGGTATCATGTAGCTCTTCCCTCAAGATAAACAATATAGCTCCTATATATTTCCACAAGAGGCGGCTTGAGCTGGATTTGAAACGTTTGTAACATATTCACTGAATCAGTCGGGCGTCCGAAAATTTCCACAGGCAATTATAAAAGGTTTCCTCCACTTATAAATGATGGTAATGATAGGGTTTTTGCATTCTTATGCTAATTCTTATGTGAACAAATTTTATTACCCTTAATTACTCTTTTATTAACGTGACATGTAGTGACAAGAAGTTGTTATAAAGAAATATTAAACAGCAATATTTCACAAAAAAAAAATGGATTTGCATGACTTTTAAATTCTGCATTGAATAATATGATTAATATAAACGGTATAGAAACATGGTAAAAAAATTATGGAAGTAAAGCAAAAAATAACCGTTATAGAAGAACGACCGGTAGGAGAGACAATATTCAAAAAAATCAAGTATGCAGTGTATGACATTAAAAAATAATATTTTTTTTCTTAAAAACGACAAACTGTGTCATTCTGAATTTTTTAGGTAGTATTAAAAAAAGGGTAGTCTATCTATTTCTGTCATCAGTTTTTTTGAAAAACCCGTAGGAGACAATATTCAAAAAAAATCAAGTACACAGTGTATGACATATATGAAAAATAATATTTTTTTTCTCAAAAACGACAAACTGTCGAGGGCTGAAAGGCAGGACCTCGCAACCCGCAAAATTGTTGAAATTAAGATTTTGATCTATTTCTATTCAGAATTAGGTCCGCCATCTATTAAATTATATTGAAACCAAACAAACAATCCGTTGCGCAGAAAATGCAAGAAAACATTACCTCGTATGCGTTTCGCGCCAAAATGTAAACGAATTACCTCGTAAACCGCTTAGTTGTGGCTCATCTTCCATAAGAGAATGACGCTCTGAGGTGAGTACCGATAACATCTTTGATATTCATAAAATAGTATTGTTTTTTATGCGTGTGCTGTTATCCATGAACATTTATGATCAATTAATTAATTTCTAAATGATAATGATAATTTTAGTAGGTAAATCACTAATAAGCATGCATATTTCTTTAAGATAACAGTTACGAGGTCCTGCCTATTCACACCTAATTGAAGTTCTGGAGTTACGAGGTTTTGTTCAGTGTTTTCACAATGCAGAGGTGAGTAAAACTATTGTGTTAAATACTAAAAGATACATTTTTGCTTCCTTCTGCAAGGGCTGATTTTCCGGGAACAACAACTAAGATGTCAAGCCGAACGAAAAAAATTATGGAGTGCGCGCTGGCTATTCAAAGCCATGGAGAAGAAAAAGAAAATACTCCAGGCATTGCAAATTCAAGCGATGTTATTGGTAATAATTGCAATATTTTTAATGGGATTTCCCGGAAATGATCCGGGATGCAGAAATTATTTTTGATGGCGATTTTTGTATTCCCCAGCAAAAACCGAAATTAACTCCAGACATTGAAAGTCAATCAGATAATAATATTGTCCGAAATTCCGATTCAAAGAAAATGTCGGAAGAAGACACTATCCAGGATAATATGAACACCCTCGAAAAACAGTCAGTACTGGAAAGCAGCACATCATCTCATTCATCAGATGAAGAAACACCACTTGGAAAGCGAAAAAAAACCAAGGGCCAAAACAGAAGAGAACTTAACAAAAAACTGAGAATGAGTGGAAATAAATACATTGGGTTTCGTAAACCAAAAGGTCAAAAAAACACATTTCATGACACTCCCAGGAATGAAACACGTCTAAAACCTCGATGCAATTGCAAAGATCCCTCAAAACAGTGCCTAAAATTTATGGATAGCGATAGAAACAAAATATTTTCGAAATTCTGGTCACACATGTCATGGGAACAACGTAAAGTTTTTGTAGCAACCACAGTGAAAGTATGTGACCGGAAAAGACCCGAAACAGAAAATTCAAGACGGTCAATAACATTGAGGTTATATTTGATTTTGAACCATACTCACTTTCCAGTTTGTAAATCGATGTATCTTAATACACTAAGCTCAGGAGAGTGGTCTGCAAGATCTTGGGCTTTATCCGCAAACAATGGGATGGTAAAAAGTAATGAAGTTGAAGTATCTACGAGATTGAAACGCAGAGATATTTTCAAGGAAGATAGAGAATTCCTAGAGGCATTTCTGACTAAGTTAAATAAATTGCCATCCCACTACTGCAGAAAAGACACAGAGCAGCTTTACCTGGAGCAAAATTTCCAGTCTTGGAACGATCTGTTCAAGGTTTACGAAAAACAATGCAAGGACGAAAATCGCAAGGCTCTTTCTTCAAAACTACTAAGAGAAATAGCAAAAAAAATGAGGATCGCTATTTTTTTCCCTCGAAAAGATCAGTGCGATGTTTGCTTCATGTTCAAAAATGGAAACGTAGCTGAAGAGGACTATAAGAAGCACATAGAGGCAAAAAATACAGCTAGGGCTGAGAAAGAGAGAGATAAGGCACAAGCACTCGCGAGAAGATGTGATGTTATAACAATGGACGTACAAGCTGTTAAGCTGTCGCCACAGATTCCAGCGAGTACACTATATTACAAGACCAAATTGTGCAATCACAATTTCACACTATACGACCTTGCTACTAAGGAAGTAGTTTGCTATTGGTATAATGAGACGCAGGCAGATGGACAGGCCTCAACCTATGCTTCTTTCCTGCTCGATTTTCTTGAAGAAAAATTTCTTAATGATGGTGAAAAAAAACCTATTATAATATACTCCGATGGGTATACTGCTCAAAACAGGAACGCAATTTTGGCTAATGCTCTGTTATACCTATCTGAAAAACATGATGTCAAAATTACTCAAAAGTTCCTTGAGAAAGGTCACACTCAAATGGAGTGTGACTCAGTACATAGCGCGATAGACAGACGACTAAAAAATAAAGAAGTATACCTACCTTGTGATTATTTAAGAGTTACTAGCGAAGCCAGAAGTTCACCACCATACATAGCAAAAACGAAAGATTTCCATTTTTTCAGAGATTTCAGGAAAATAGATTTGATGAAGTACAGGTCAATAAGACCATCCAAAACATCAGTTGTGACCGATGTTCGCGCCTTGGAGTATTATCGAGGTATTATTAAATATAAACTGGACTTCAATAATGAATTATTAGATGAGATGATGTGCCCAATCGACCAAATAAAATCAAAGATTTTAAGCTGACTGAATTTCCTGCCTTATACACCCAAAGAAATAAAATAACAAAAACAAAGTATGACCACCTTCAAGTAATAAAAAAGTGCATACCACAAGATTGTTGGGGATTTTATGATAATCTTCCTTTTAATGCAAAATGATTATTGAATCATTTGTAATTATTTGAAATTAATTTAATAAAGTTTCCCCTTTTGTGATAGTTTCTAAGACCAAAGAAAATAGTTTATGTTTTATTTTGTATTAGAATATAATTTTATGTTTTTTGTTCAATCATCTATTTTGTTAGACTAAAGTTTGTTTTCATTTTGGTATTTTTCAATAAAATATTAGGTATTTTTCCATGGAATTGTTTGTTATAATCCCCAGTGCATTTCCTCGTAAATGACGCTTTGATATATGCAGTACCTTGTAAATGATACTTTGAAAAATACAGTACCTCGTACCCCACACAAGTATTTGTGTAAATAAAAAACAATCCTAATTTAAATTTATATTATATATCTCCTATGTGCAAATCTAGTTTAAAAAAAGAAGTGCGGAAATATGTAATCTCTGTATAATATTATGTTTTTTTGCTCTCCTGTGAAATTCATATTTCACTGGTTACGAGGTCCTGCCTTTCAGCCCTCGCTGTGTCACTCTGTGTGGAATATATCCCAAAAATATGAAAGCAGCCCCGGTTGACGGTACCTTATCATATTATGCGTATATAAGTCATGACTATAAAACAATTCAATAGAGCTCAAAGATATAACATTAATGAAACCCATTTGGACCTCAAAACCTCAAAATTTCTACAAATGTCAGAAATGTCAACAATTTTATATTACGTTAAGTAGAGGATAGACATTTTTATAATAGTATATCTAGTATCATTTTCTCTTATCCACCATACAACCATATTCTTATTTGATCATTTACACATATCTAATATCTAGAACACTAATCATCGAATTTGTTTGAATAAATGTGTTAAATTGATTTTTTCTTTGTGTTGTGGATTGTATGGTTTTCTCACAGCTTACTTCTAGATCCCACTACTGAGATAAGTACGTAGGTACATTGATTTACTGAACATAGCCCAAGCATAAGAGGTATAAAAAGGGATACTACAAATATTATTACGGAAGCTGCATTTAATTGATCATATGAGCAGTGTCGCAGAACCATAGGGAAAACCTGGGGAATTAAACAAACCCAGAGTGGTCCTGTGGAACACTGCTATCATAAGACCAATGATGGCCTACGGAGCTGTTGTTCAGTGGCCCAAGAGTCAACAAATAGCAAAACTCAAGCTATGCCAGGTAAAAAGAGTTGCCTGTCTGAGCATAACCGGAGCTATGCGAACAACATCAACGAGAGCAATGGAGATAATGATGTGTCTTCCACCATGTGGCTTTGACTACCATGACTCGCCTCAAATCCGTTGCCATACCACCAAACGCAAGCTGTGGCCACACCAGAATCCGCCTGTGGACTGAGGCTGTCAAAACGATACCTCTCTTACAGGCATGTGCAGATAGTATTTCGCCTCGGCTTGTCTTTGATAAACCTTACACCATACTACTACAAACTACTGGTGGAATACGAGGGATAACTTGGAAATGATTTAACGTTTATTTGACAAATAGAATAGCAGTTTATCACTATTAACGAGAAAATTACTGACTTTTATTAGGAGAGTCCCTCACGGCACGGTACTAGGGCCTATTTTATTTCCTATTTACATAAATCATTTTTGTAGCAGACGCAAGAGTTGCAAAAAATTTGCAAACAAATACTAATATAATTTCATTCGCTGGGACTTTTTTATTTGTCCCTATTTATAAGATTCTGACGAGTATCATTATTCAAGTTGATATGCTGTAATTTTTTTTATTATTTTTATTAATATTTTCTATTATTTTTATCATTGTTATTACTGTTGAAAATCTGGCGTCTATACAGAGTGTTTCTAAATTGATGCGAAATATTTTAATACGAGAACTCTCAGCAAGAATTAAAGGGGGATCTTTCATATATTTTTTTCCAAAACCTCTTCCCTTCCAAGTAACAGCCATATAAGTTGGCGTACTAAATGATTTTTCTTTATTTTCACACTAATCCATCCATAATATCCATCCAAGATCAGTCATACAAATGTACGTAATATAAATTATCAAAAAACAAGAGAGTTAGGTAGGTACCATAGTAGTCCCAAGAGTTTTTATGGTCGGAGCATCAATATACTATCTACACGTCAACTACACTCCACCGCATTCATTTACTGAATCATTCACACTTAATTAAGACTAATCCAAAACAAAACAAGTAAATGGGCCGCATGTGACAAGTAAACAAAATGTAGCATCACTATTTATTGAGGCCCTAGATTGTAGTTTCCGGTTAATTTACCCTTGCGCATGAAAAACGAACCCGGCTCATTGTTGCTGCATTTTCGATTTAGGCGTTGCGAAACACTTTTGTACTCGCACAATATCTCTACATGTCGCTCCGCACGGGGTTGTTCACTATTACTGCGATAATTAACTATCCTGTTCTTGCTCTATGATGGGGACTAGAGCCTGCATCGCCGCGATTTTCGGCTGGATCCTAGCACGCAAAAAAGGAGAATCATTTATATAAATTCGCGCTAATATTCCGTTACGCAAGGCATATCATTCCGAAATATCCCATTTCCCTCAAATTTACATTTTTTTTACAGTTCCAATAGATTAAGAATGTGGGAGCTGAAATATCCTCTACCTAATCCCGTCAAGGAGATCAGAGGTTGTTTCAGCTCACTCATTAAGAGTTCCCGGTTATGAAAAATATGCAATGTTAGGGTTATGAAAAATGAAAAAGAACTAGAGAAAAGTATGATTTTACTGCCTGATTTTTCAAATTGTATTCAAAATTCAATCAAGGAAATAATTCAGTACAAATCAGTGCAGGTGACACTGTCATGAGGACTGGTTGCGAAAGGCTGTCCGCAGGGAGGTGTTTTATCGCCACTGCTATGGAATCTTGTTCTTGACAGCCTTCTAAACCACCTCAACATGGAAGGATTCTACACAATTGCATACGCAGCCCAACCCCAGGAAGACGGAAATGGTACTCTTCACAAGGAAAAGAAAACCCGGAGCCAATGAGAGCACCCGTTCTCCTAAACACAGCATTAAATTTTGCACCACAGGTGAAATACTTGGGGGTAACTTTCGCTGCTAAACTAAACTGGAATCTTCAGCTCGAAAGAAGAATAAATAAGGCCTACATATCATATGAGCAGTGTCGCAGAACCATAGGGAAAACCTGGGGAATGAAACAAACTCAGAGTGGTCCTGTGGAACACTGCTATCATAAGACCAATGATGGCCTACGGAGCTGTTGTTCAGTGGCCCAAGAGTCAACAAATAGCAAAACTCAAGCTATGCCAGGTAAAAAGAGTTGCCTGTCTGAGCATAACCGGAGCTATGCGAACAACATCAACGAGAGCAATGGAGATAATGATGTGTCTTCCACCATGTGGCTTTGACTACCATGACTCGCCTCAAATCCGTTGCCATACCACCAAACGCAAGCTGTGGCCACACCAGAATCCGCCTGTGGACTGAGGCTGTCAAAACGATACCTCTCTTACAGGCATGTGCAGATAGTATTTCGCCTCGGCTTGTCTTTGATAAACCTTACACCATACTACTACAAACTACTGGTGGAATACGAGGGATAACTTGGAAATGATTTAACGTTTATTTGACAAATAGAATAGCAGTTTATCACTATTAACGAGAAAATTACTGACTTTTATTAGGAGAGTCCCTCACGGCACGGTACTAGGGCCTATTTTATTTCCTATTTACATAAATCATTTTTGTAGCAGACGCAAGAGTTGCAAAAAATTTGCAAACAAATACTAATATAATTTCATTCGCTGGGACTTTTTTATTTGTCCCTATTTATAAGATTCTGACGAGTATCATTATTCAAGTTGATATGCTGTAATTTTTTTTATTATTTTTATTAATATTTTCTATTATTTTTATCATTGTTATTACTGTTGAAAATCTGGCGTCTATACAGAGTGTTTCTAAATTGATGCGAAATATTTTAATACGAGAACTCTCAGCAAGAATTAAAGGGGGATCTTTCATATATTTTTTTCCAAAACCTCTTCCCTTCCAAGTAACAGCCATATAAGTTGGCGTACTAAATGATTTTTCTTTATTTTCACACTAATCCATCCATAATATCCATCCAAGATCAGTCATACAAATGTACGTAATATAAATTATCAAAAAACAAGAGAGTTAGGTAGGTACCATAGTAGTCCCAAGAGTTTTTATGGTCGGAGCATCAATATACTATCTACACGTCAACTACACTCCACCGCATTCATTTACTGAATCATTCACACTTAATTAAGACTAATCCAAAACAAAACAAGTAAATGGGCCGCATGTGACAAGTAAACAAAATGTAGCATCACTATTTATTGAGGCCCTAGATTGTAGTTTCCGGTTAATTTACCCTTCCGCATGAAAAACGAACCCGGCTCATTGTTGCTGCATTTTCGATTTAGGCGTTGCGAAACACTTTTGTACTCGCACAATATCTCTACATGTCGCTCCGCACGGGGTTGTTCACTATTACTGCGATAATTAACTATCCTGTTCTTGCTCTACGATGGGGACTAGAGCCTGCATCGCCGCGATTTTCGGCTGGATCCTAGCACGCAAAAAAGGAGAATCATTTATATAAATTCGCGCTAATATTCCGTTACGCAAGGCATATCATTCCGAAATATCCCATTTCCCTCAAATTTACATTTTTTTTACAGTTCCAATAGATTAAGAATGTGGGAGCTGAAATATCCTCTACCTAATCCCGTCAAGGAGATAAGAGGTTGTTTCAGCTCACTCATTAAGAATTCCCGGTTATGAAAAATATGCAATGTTAGGGTTATGAAAAATGAAAAAGAACTAGAGAAAAGTATGATTTTATTGCCTGATTTTTCAAATTGTATTCAAAATTCAATCAAGGAAACAATTCAGTACAAATCAGTGCAGGTGACACTGTCATGAGGACTGGTTGCGAAAGGCTGTCCGCAGGGAGGTGTTTTATCGCCACTGCTATGGAATCTTGTTCTTGACAGCCTTCTAAACCACCTCAACATGGAAGGATTCTACACAATTGCATACGCAGCCCAACCCCAGGAAGACGGAAATGGTACTCTTCACAAGGAAAAGAAAACCCGGAGCCAATGAGAGCACCCGTTCTCCTAAACACAGCATTAAATTTTGCACTACAGGTGAAATACTTGGGGGTAACTTTCGCTGCTAAACTAAACTGGAATCTTCAGCTCGAAAGAAGAATAAATAAGGCCTACATATCATATGAGCAGTGTCGCAGAACCATAGGGAAAACCTGGGGAATGAAACAAACTCAGAGTGGTCCTGTGGAACACTGCTATCATAAGACCAATGATGGCCTACGGAGCTGTTGTTCAGTGGCCCAAGAGTCAACAAATAGCAAAACTCAAGCTATGCCAGGTAAAAAGAGTTGCCTGTCTGAGCATAACCGGAGCTATGCGAACAACATCAACGAGAGCAATGGAGATAATGATGTGTCTTCCACCATGTGGCTTTGACTACCATGACTCGCCTCAAATCCGTTGCCATACCACCAAACGCAAGCTGTGGCCACACCAGAATCCGCCTGTGGACTGAGGCTGTCAAAACGATACCTCTCTTACAGGCATGTGCAGATAGTATTTCGCCTCGGCTTGTCTTTGATAAACCTTACACCATACTACTACAAACTACTGGTGAAGATGAGACCGTTGAAGGTGTAAATGTCTTCACAGACGGATCAAAGAAAAATGAAGGAGCATATCATTCCGAAATATCCCATTTCGTTGCCCTCAAATTTACATTTTTTTTACAGTTCCAATAGATTAAGAATGTGGGAGCTGAAATATCCTCTACCTAATCCCGTCAAGGAGATCAGAGGTTGTTTCAGCTCACTCATTAAGAGTTCCGCCTGTGGACTGAGGCTGTCAAAACGATACCTCTCTTACAGGCATGTACAGATGGTATTTCGCCTCGGCTTGTCTTTGATAAACCTTACACCATACAAACTACTGGTGAAGATGAGACCGTTGAAGGTGTAAATGTCTTCACAGACGGATCAAAGAAAAATGAAGGAGCAGGCTGTGGTATATATTCCAGAAATCTGCGACTCCGATGCAACTGGACTAGGGATAGAAATGCCATAGCCGCACAAGAGATTGCTCGCAGAGAAATAACGGGCAAGACAGTAAGAATCTGCACAGATAGTAGACAATAACTACTAGCCCTGAAAAAATATAAAATAACTAAAGGGTCAACATCATCCGCGACCTGATTAAGGCCCGAAATTACACCCCCATCTAAGCAAAGGTTGCCCATACGTGCTCTAGGGCATATACTTTGCCTAATACCGTATCTCGCCGACCTTAGTGGGACACCCTGTATATATCGCCACGGACAGCGGAGTGTCTTACTCTTGATATAGCTGTATATTTAAAAGAGTTAACTCCATTATATGACCTCACTTGCAATTTCCCTAGTAAGATATTTATTGTCAATTCTTAAATGTCAGAAATTATCGCAAGGCCTACTTAGATCCAAATCATAAATCTCCTTTGATAAATGTATACGTTGTAACCTTTCAAAAGAATTTAAACTGTATCATGTCTTCACTAAATTTCTTAGACCACCCTCTTCTAGCTCTTGTTAACATCGTTCGCGCTTTTTAAATTGTATACGAATCTGTCGGGAAGATGGTTGCATATTCTTTACCTTAAATCATACAATTAATTGTATTTGGATGGGTCTCGATATCTTGTATGACTTGAATTTGGTAACTCTTAGAATATTAAGTCGGTACTTTATCCCCCACATATTATGTATTTAGTGCTGCGTCGATTTAAGAGTTTCTCTATCGAATTAGTCAATAAATGATTTCTACCACTGATGACCAGACATAATAAATATTCAAAGCCTTGCCAACTGCGTAGTCCTCTGCTTCGTAATTGGCCCGGTGGGAGAAATTCCGAAAAATAAAGAAACACCGCCTCCAATTAGACGCCAAGAGCAAAAGAGTTAAATTTCCGTGGCAATTAATAAGGTAATTAAAATCAGGAGAATGAATATACATTCAGGAGACGAATGACAATAAGGGAGAAGGTGGCTGGGTCGGATGAATTTCGGGAATCCAATCCGTCTTTGTCTTTATTTCGGGGAAAGTGTATCGCGAGGGCCCTGGAAGGTGTTAATTTTAATGGTGGGTGGTAATGGGACTCGTATACTAAGGGCGGTTTTCGTGATTTAGGCTCATTATATCGTGGAAAGAACTGACTGTCATTACGCCCCCTTAAATTGCAGGTGTGTAGGTTTAAGGGTTATATTTTTCTCGAAGAATCGCAAATATAATAATGATCGAAAGAAACTTTCGAAAGTAATTACAGTTGCTCAATTTTAAAAACGGCGAATTGAATTTATTATTATAGACTTATTATAGACATTAAAAGGTAATTGCATTGTATCACTCAACGCGTTGGCGTATTTCTTTGCTTAATATATAGGCTATTGATTATGTCATTTAGAAACGAACCTTCACGGGTATTTAATGCAGGAATCCGCAATGGGTCATTTAAGAAGAAAAAACTGTAGAGAAAATTTCGATATACTTTATGTGGAACTTTTTGTAGAGAATTGAATTTCCCATCGAAATGGCTTATTTGAAAACATTTAAAACATTTATTTATGCCGAAAATATTGAAACAAAAAGGAGTTAATTAATAGTAAATAAATATTTTTAAAAACATGCTTTTATTTAAATGCTCTAAAAAGAAGAAAATAAACTTTAAATTTAATTGAACCCATCAATTTATGACATTACACAATTTATATGATATAAAAGCTTGTCGCGAGAAGTAACCGTATAGATAAACAATAATACAATATGTAACTTGATATTGAGTAAGTAATTCTAAGAAATATTAAGTATAACATAAGTAATTCTAAGAAAATTTTTTTCTTATAAAATAGGTAAATTTGGTTAATTTTTAATTCAAAAAAATTTTCAACCCTGCATTTTAAAGAAAATTTTGTCTATAAAGCAATGCCTATACATCTTTTTTTCTTTTTTTTCTTTTTGTTTCAACATTTTGTTTCAACAGCGAAAAAAAATTTAAATTTTTTTTAAAGAAACCAAAAGGAAATTCAGTTCTCTACAAAAAGTGTCATATATATATATCGTAAAGTATATTGAAATTTTGCTTCGTTTGAGAGATATATTGGAAAAACTGAAAACTATTCATTTTCACCCTTATCTCCAATTTCCACCCTCTAATTTAATAGCACTCCGTGGTTTTTCTTATATTACCAATTGACCGATTCCTGCAATAAAAACCCGTGAACTTCTTAGTTCATTAGTGCCCTGTTTTTTAAGACATAATCAACACGATAATTTAGGTATTTGGTTCCAGAAATAAAATCTCATATGAAAAATGAGACCGATTCTCCTTGTTTAATTAGGTATTGAAATAGATAGCTATTTGTGCAAGTATGGAAAGATGACTATTTATCCGTCAGGCGTAAGCTTTCCGCATATGGCATGTAAAAAATACGCCATGGAGAAAGAAACACTTTTCCTATAAGTTACACATGATTTTTAGTGTTTTGAAAATAGCCCAAATAACTATATTTATCATATTTTTTATTGAATATTGTGAATTTCGAAAATATGAATCAAGAGTTATGAGGGAATGTTGATTTAGTAGCGAGTTAGTGCATTAGGTTTTCGTTAATATTATTCAGTGATTTATGGAAAATGTCCGAATCATCTGCTTTCAACGTTAATATGGAAGATAATGTAGAAGAATCAGCAGAAATTGCGCTGACAAAATCCTAAGAAAATTATGGAAAAGCGTATCGCTTATTTGAATATGAATGACTTCATATTCAAATAATAAAAGGTAGTTATCGTAAAGTTAAACTGGTAGTTATCGGTAGTTAAACTGTTATCACTGAGGCAGATCTACTGGAATATTTCGAACAAAAATTAAGGGTATACCAGAGTTCCACGCTGTGAAGTCTTTACTCAATGATACGAACAACGTTGTCAGTCAAAAGAATATTGACACAAAGAATTTTTTTTGTTTTAAGTTTAGTTGCTTTCCTTAAACGTAAATCCGTAGGACCTGGATCCAGGAAATCTAGTGTTTAAAGAAAATTGATAAATTTTTGAAAGAAGCAGAGAGTGTAATTTTCACCCTTTCTCCAAATATTGAAAGTGTTTCTTATTACAGATTGTATTGATTGTTGGTATCATTGAAGTATTTCGTCGAGAAGAACTAACATCTCTTCAGCTCAGACATTTTAAAATAGACAATACAAAGGCGAACGTTTTTTACTATTTCAATCTTGTCGAAATGTTTAGAAAATATTTCTCCCTTCGTCCATCACGAATTGAGCATTCAAGATTCTTCCTAGGATATAGAATGAAAAATGTACAAGACAATCCGTTGGTATAAATTCCATCATTCCTTAAAAAATTGCCTAATGCTGTGAACTACACCGGTCACTATTTCCGGACAATTTCTGCTACGATATTGGCTGATATAGTAACAGACATCACCACTCTTAAAAGCCATGGTAGATGGAAAGCAGAGAACGTGGCAGAATGATATATAGAGGATTCCGTTCAACAATAATTTGAAATAGGCTCAAAAGTATTAGGTCAAAGAGAGACTAATATAAATACAAAGTTGGCCTCTACTTCAACAAATACAATTACCAATTTTTCCATAACCAATTGTAAAAAAGTTATAGTTAAATATTTAGTTGCAGAATAAGATGTAAGTATTTTTTACGCGAAAATTTTGACGGCACTAGTTAGAGGAAAAGTCAAACTTTCTTAACTCAAGTTAGTTAATAAATGTACAACTATTCAAAACACTATTTAATAAAAATATTAAGGAAATAGATTTATATTTCAGATATTTCAATATCTCAAGATTTTTGTGGCATATATATATTCTCTTGTTTGTTCCGATTGATATTATTATATAAAGTAAATAAAACGTGTTTTTTTTAAAAACACATTTATTAAAAAAACATTTTGCAGACAGACTTAATGACTATATTTTCCCCGGCAGCTGAAGTAGATTTCAACAAATTTACTTAGAACTGGAAAAATACGAATGGGAAATGAAATCCCTCACTCACAGAGCCAAATGATGTGCAAACAGCCAGAGAGAAAGTAATCATTATTTCCACGTAAACCGACCAGGTAGGGGTGGGCGGCGCGCGTTCTGCATAGCCATATTTACCAGTACATCTTAAAATATTCAAATATTATGCCCGGCGCTATCTACGGACGGAAAAATATTTCTAGATATAGTGTGACACTTCTGTTATTTAGTGGCGAAACGGAAGAAGAAATATGAATCGCAAGACACTTGTGACATTCGAGAAAATAAAGAATTGCCCAATCTGAAAAATCCCGCGCCATGAATATAATTCGGAGTCAACAAAAATCTATTCTTTTAAGTGGGTAGTAGCAGAAATATCCGTCAAATTCAAACATTATTCCTGACAGCAAAGTATAGTAATGGAAAATAGTAAATTCACATTTTAAATTGACCACTTTGACTATGAAACAGATATTATAAATTGGAGTAGAGCATTATACGAGTACATTCAGTGAATGTTTAAATCCGTTCCCGCAAATGTATAGGGCTCTCTTGCACGTCTTTTACGTCCATACAGGAAAGGAAGCGCTGTGAGAGAGATCATTTATAGAAATCAAAATTAATATGAGCCGCAGATGCGGTCCTTGTTGTACTTCGGCTGATGATATGTCTCCCATGGATACCGAGAGCCAGGTACTGTATAAGTCTTGTTAAAAATCGGGAAATCACGACTTGTATCCTAAGCAATTTATTTATGAATATTTCATTACAACGAATAATATTAATTCGGATTTTTCGCTAAGGCCGAACTGATGCAACATTATATTTTTAATTTCGAAGACCCAACACAAGAAGTTCACTCAGTAACTTAGCTTTCTTCTACTTTTAGGTATTACTTCGGACGTCTACTTCAAGATTCTATATCTAGCAAAATTGTAAGCTCTTTGAAAATCTGCTTCTGACGTTTACTTCTACCGCTCTCTTCTACTTTTAGCGTCTATTTATAACTTCTACATCTAACGTTGCCTTATAATTTTAACTCTTTAAGAGTCCAATATTTACTTCTAACTTCTGCTTCTGCTTTATATTTCTTCTACTTTTGGATTCTTTTTCCAGCGGTTACTTCTAATTTTTACGTCTAGCATACTTGTATGCTGTTCTTTTGAAGTTTTCTTCATACATTTACTTCTACCTCTATCTTCTACTTTTAGCGTCTATATTTATATCTTCTACATTTAATAATGATGCCATATAATTTTAACTTTTTGTTCCAACATATACTTCTAATTTTAAATTCCATTTCTGACGTGTACCTCTGATTTCTACATCTAGCATACTTCTAAGCAGTCATTTTGACCTTTGCTTCAGATGTTTACTTGTTTTAGCTTTGTATTCCAACATATACTTCTAACTTCTTCTCCTATCTTATATTTCTTCTAGTGTTAGCTGCTATTTCCGCCGTCTACCTATAATTTCTACTTATAACTTTATCATTTATTTAGCTACCATCTCTTTGAATTTCATTGTACACTGCTGGCGAATAGGTTGGAATAATTTAAAATTTTAATGTAATTTTGGATGCATACTTATCTTCTGAATAATATGCAATATTAAATTCTGAATAATATGGAATATCAAAATACGGTTTTAGGACGTATTTGGAAATTTCATTGGGAATAATTGGCCTGAATGGGCTGGGGTGTAAAATAATCCCTACATTAAAAAAATCTGCGGTAGTAACTAATTCACTGGTGGGCTAAATATTGTAACAATCAAGTCACCACTGGATTGGAGTACTTTTGGTAACAGAATTTCTTCAATTTGATCTAAGAATTCTCGAAAACGTCTCATAACAATGGTTTGCCAGTTCCTATCTAGATTTTGGTTTTACTATATTCTCGGTAAGAATAAAATTGTATGGGTTTTTTTGTATGGGTTTAGTTTACACTACGTATATTCCTTTCCTGAGCAAGACATATACATGATTTTCAGGGTATTTATTACCGATGACATTTCCAAAAACATCCTGACAACCGTATTTTGAAATTAAATATTTTTCAGAAGATATATGCATCCAAAGTTACATTAAAATTTTGAATTATTCGAACCTATTGGCCATTCATCGACAGTCCATTGTCCCGCAGTGGTATTTTATTTTGTTTGGAATAAATCTAACTCGAGTTAAGTTCCGATTTACTACAATACCGTCCCCATTTAACTAACGATGTTCAATAATGCCGGCTTTGTAGAATATAGGAATATAATCGATGTTTGATTTCACTGGTTTCGATGCTTATAGACGTGTATAGGTCGAATTAGATATTATAATTATGTGTCAGTCTCTGTCGAAAGTCTGAGTTATTAATTCAGGAGAATTCACTAGCAAAATTCAATGAGCAAGAGATATTATATTATGTACAAAACAAGTATGTCCGCAGTGCAAATGCAGGTCGACAAAACTGGCTTCTTGACAAGATTTGTCAGCAACAAGTTATCAACGAGAGTTGTTGAGGGAAATAAGAATATCGCGACAGTATGGAAATCATAATATTCATCTTGTTACTATACCGGATTTATAAGTGACGATAAGCGCACTAACGAGAACGCTAAGTAGTTTTTATTCGTGATATTTTATGTCACTGTAAGTACGTGAACTAGTGGACGCCAATATTCACATTCAAGCTGAGTTACTTTCGTTAAAAAATATTGTATTAATAGTTTCAGCACTATGTATCTATCTACCTCTATCAATGCAGCATATAAAAAGAACTTCTTAAATCCACATATAGTTTATGTTATCATGGTATTTAGCTGTGCTAAATTCTCTGTAGTTCATGTATATATGCACTAGTTTCCATTCACATAGGTACTCTTCTTATATAAAAATAAACATTAGCACTAACCACCATTTTTGCACTACTCGAACTACGTCATTTAACCCCTCCACCCTTAGCTTCACTGTGCAGCTTCAGGAAGCGACTCGTAAATTTCCCGTGTATTCTCCATCACACCCACGACTCGTAAGCGCATACGTCTGCGGTCCGGTAGCCGGCTGACTAGATGCATTATGCATGTACGTATCCCCTATGTTGGCGCGTCTAGTGTCCGTTTTACAGCTTCCGGTGACGGGACGCGAAACGTGACTGTTCGCCTCACCATTACCTGAGTCACTGCCGCCGCCAGAACCGCCGCGCCGCCACGGCCAGCTGCGTCGGTGAAGAGTGTGCGGATATGGCCTACGCTGGCGCTTTAGCACAGATTTTGAGTTATTCGCTCCTTATTTATGGGCTAGGCGCGCTTTTATTTTGTGTAAAATATATTTCTTTGTATCTGCGTGAGCCTTGGAATCAATGAGCGTCGCGTCTGGATACCTAGTTAACTTATACCATTATTTATTTATTTAAGAAACAAACAGGTATATTCATAACCTCATACATGTTTCTATATACTACAAAGAAATTACTATTACTGATGACACTGATAATATTGCTACAACTAAAACAAACAAAAAAATAATAATACTGAGAGTAGTTACTTTATGTAGGTTAAACGTTTAAGATAAAAATTCACAGATTTCGCAATCCTTGCAACTATCGGAGACATTGGAAATGATAACAAAATATATGAAACATAATATACCGATCCTTTTGAGTTGTTTCGAATACGTCAAATACTATGGTGCGCGTGCATGCTTGTGGCAATTTCCAGATTGGCTTTAGAATGCTTATGTTTATTAAGTGTTTATTAGTAATGTTTGGCGTACGATTGGGTCCCTAGCATTTTATAAATTTAGAATAACACGTTAGTTAATAATTTCATATAATATTGATTATGGATACTGTCACAATTTGCAACAAGAATGCGCAGAACGTACTACGCACCGAGTTATTGTCTCATTCAATACAAGTTGCGTTGTATTTATCTTGCTGGCAGAAAAACTGGCAAACATGCTGGCAGAAAAACTCGCTTCATTTGAAACGGAAATTAATGGTTTAAAAACTGAGGTGAACGAACTAAAAATATCAATAGCTGATAAAGACCGTAAAATTATCTTTTTTTGGAATATCCAGTCACATTATAAATTTGCTTAGATCATATTTGTCCGGTAGGAAACTTTTTGTAGAAATTGAGGGTGACTACTGCATTTATTGCCAGTTCCGGTGTACCACAAGGTTCAAATTTAGGACCCTTATTATTCACTTTGTTTATTGCTGATATCTCTCATAAAATTAAGTCCCCAAATCTTCTATTTGCTGACGACATGAAAATTTACAGAGAAATAGTAGATATAGCGGACTGTCACCTTCTGCAAAATGATTTAATAACTCTAAAAAATTGGTGTGAGAAGAATATGTTATCTTTAAATATTGGCAAGTGTAAAATAATGACGTATCACCGAAAAATGAATGTAATTACCTATGATTATTCTATCAATTCCACTTTGTTAACTCGTGCATTTGAAACCACCTACTTAGGTGTATGGGACATCATTAAGAGAGCAGTGAGACGACGTCTACCAGCCCCACATAACCTTCAACAGCTGGAACAGGTTACTCTTCATGAGTGGGATAATATTCCTCAACCCGTCATTCAAAACCTCATTAGAAATATGCCACGGCGGATTCAGGCTGTAATCCGAGCTAGAGGTGGCAACACAACCTACTAGGGATCAGCTCACATAATTTTATTTCTTTGTGTCTTTGTTAATTAAAAAATGTTTCTTCTCACCCTGAAAGTTTTTTCAATTGATTTCTGTATGGTGCGATAATTTTGAACCAATGCATCTAAAGACATGGGCCAAGAAACGAAATATAGAAAAGGAATGTTTCTTAACAAAAATTGGTATTTTTAAAGAATTAGGTTACGAAATTATTCCACAGAGTGTTTTAAAATTAGGGTTATATAACAACCTTTTAGTTAGCCCTCTATAATACCTAAACCGTCCTCAGTTAACAAAAGACTGGATATGAAAGTTGAAATTAGTCGTTTTATCTACAGTATTCTAAAAAAATTATCAAAATTGGACTAAAAGTAAAAAAGTTATGAGACCTCAAATTTTAGCAAATATTAACGTGGTGCGATAATTTTGAACAGCAGTTTATATAGATAATTCTCGTCCACCATGCTAATATTAACTTTCGGTAGATTTTTTGCGCTTCCTTTAGAAAATCCTGGCTACATTTTCTTCGTGTTCTTCATGAGGTCAAGGTCATGTTCAAATTGCTATAAAAAATATGTATTTTTTTATTAAAGACTGTGAGATTTATATTCGAGATAAAGTTGCACGAGATGAATATCTATCAGTTATCTTTCAAAAAATATATGTTTTAAAATTTAAGAATCTAGTGAAAATGCCCATTGAGCTAGTATAATTTTATATAGCATTTTTTTGATCTATCAACACAATGAAAAAAGAAATGGTACTTAGTTTGATGTTTGATCTAGATAGAAACACAGTTTAATTTCAAACCTTTTCGACATTTTTATTCTTGGTCACAACGGGGGGTTACCTTATGATGGCAAAATGATTCACCTCAAGCATAAAACAAGAAAGCAATGCATATGTACAGTTCTCGTCTAGTTTTTTAATCTAGTTTAGTTCTAATCTAGTTACTTTGTTAGATATTGGCTAAAAAATACCTAATGTTCCTAAAGAAGCAAGTTCTTCTGAAAATTGAATGCAGGGGATCAAAAATTCATCAAAAACCGTGTGCAGACGATAAATGAGAAAAGGGTGCCGAATTAGGGACATCCTGTACATGGATTAAGGAATTATAAAATTACAAAGAATACATGCTATTAATAGGCTCCCATCTAAACCGCTTTCCCTTCGCGGAAACAACACCAGCAACCACCCCGAAAGTAGCATCGGAGAACGTAGCCGCTTTTGTTTCGGAATTTTGATAACCCATTATGGCCCTTGCGGCACCGCTGAATATTTAGCGATGCTAGGACCGCTATTCATTATTCATTCCTAGCATTATTTTCGACATCAATTCGATGTTTGGAATGCTCGGCCGCCCTTTCGAAGGGGATTTATTAATAAGCGCAATTTCCAACTTTCCTAAACTCGAATTTAGAAACGTCTAGGTTAGCCGTTGATATGTATGATTGATATCGGAATATCACCATCAGAGTCTGGCGAACTTTATACTAAAGCCAAATATCATTTCAGTTTTGAAGAGCTCCCAACAAATCGAGTGGATTAACATCGGGATTTGCGATGGCCTACTTCATTTCTCTCGGAATAATCGGTTCAAATAAACTCTCTAATTTTTGTGTGCAAAAATTGAGGAGAAACGGCAGTTTTGACAATTAACATTTATGAAAAACGTCCTACTTCCCAACCATGCGCGAGAAATCTGAACACGAGTGTCGATATCCTTCGTTTTTTTAAGTATTTGTTTCTTTGTATTTTTGTTTTTATGTTGTACTAAATTTTGCTATTTTTCCTATCCCATAATTGGTTTTTTTACAGCAGCCCTGTCTCAATCCTTTTGTGGTTTCGAAAGAGGTAGTAACTTCGCTTCCTACTTTGATTCTCGCAGAATTTTGCTCATAATATTTCTGGGTAGCCTGAATCAATATTACCCGGTAATTAATTAATTAGAATTACCCGGTACTTACAGCTGATTTTGCTTCTAATAAATTAGAAAAATATCATCAAAAAGCGAAACCTTAAAAAAGAACCGGCAAATATTGTACAACGTTTTAAGTTGAAGCTGTTTTCTTTCAAAGTTTTCCTCTTTAGTTCCTATGACAATTATTATTATCTTCAAAAATCTGGTGCCGTTTTGTGAAAGCAACTGCATTTTCACCGCAATGGGTAGCGAGTCTTATTAATGGCAGTGCAGTATTATTATTCTTATAATTTTAAACCTGTTTTTGGTCCTTAAAAATGGATATACATGTGGAATCTTAAAACATGAGTGGTAAACATTTTTACCAGTTTTGCCTGTTATGAAAATTTAGCAGCACGCCTCATAATGATTGAACACTCCGGCCTGTATGTATATATGTCAACATTCTGGCCTTGCTGTTGAGTTTTACGTTCCGAACATGTTTTACGAAGGTTTTTATTTCTTAATTGTTCGATTAGTTTTTTGGGGGTCGATAGGTAGTTTTTAAGGCCTTGTGATGTAGTTACCTATATATGGGAACAAGCAACGGAACTAGTAGATTATCCAGTAATAGAGGCTTAACATGCGGACTGGCTTTATTCAAGGGGAATGTGGGGTATGGCATACATCAAATACCCGTCTAGGTTTTATTGTCTATAAACTGGTCGCAGAGTAAACACAGTGGAACATTTAGAGATTGATTAAAGTAATTGATACTGTTAGACTTGAACGTAAACACATTGCTACATTGTCAACACAGTTTGAAAGTACACACTTGGTTAGTATATACTTTGTGAGAGTATTGAATACATTTTTTTTTGGGTATGTGGCTAATAATGTTACCTGATGTTTTCTTTCTTCATAATCCACGCCTCATCTTTCAGGATTAGGTTTAGTTGCTCTAAACTTGTAGTTTCCAAAAGCTCGTATTTCTTTGCCTTGCAGAATTCCGTAAACTGTTTCCATATTGACGTATGGCTTTTAACGGTATTGTACGGTACACTTTTCTCAATCGCCAGATCAATATTAGGCATAGATTCACTTCCAAATCACTCATTTTCACTACATAAGCTAACTAGCACTGTTTATTTATTTATTTATTTATTTATTTATTTATTTATTTATTTATTTATTTATTTATTTATTTATTTATTTATTTATTTATTTATTTATTTATTTATTTATTTATTTATTTATTTATTTATTTATTTATTTATTTATTTATTTATTTATTTATTTATTTATTTATTTATTTATTTATTTATTTATTTATTTATTTATTTATTTATTTATTTATTTATTTATTTATTTATTTATTTATTAATTTATTTATTTATTTATTTATTTATTTATTTATTTATTTATTTATTTATTTATTTATTTATTTATTTATTTATTTATTTATTTATTTATTTATTTATTTATTTATTTATTTATTTATTTATTTATTTATTTATTTATTTATTTATTTATTTATTTATTTATTTATTTATTTATTTATTTATTTATTTATTTATTTATTTATTTATTTATTTATTTATTTATTTATTTATTTATTTATTTATTTATTTATTTATTTATTTATTTATTTATTTATTTATTTATTTATTTATTTATTTATTTATTTATTTATTTATTTATTTATTTATTTATTTATTTATTTATTTATTTATTTATTTATTTATTTATTTATTTATTTATTTATTTATTTATTTATTTATTTATTTATTTATTTATTTATTTATTTATTTATTTATTTATTTATTTATTTATTTATTTATTTATTTATTTATTTATTTATTTATTTATTTATTTATTTATTTATTTATTTATTTATTTATTTATTTATTTATTTATTTATTTATTTATTTATTTATTTATTTATTTATTTATTTATTTATTTATTTATTTATTTATTTATTTATTTATTTATTTATTTATTTATTTATTTATTTATTTATTTATTTATTTATTTATTTATTTATTTATTTATTTATTTATTTATTTATTTATTTATTTATTTATTTATTTATTTATTTATTTATTTATTTATTTATTTATTTATTTATTTATTTATTTATTTATTTATTTATTTATTTATTTATTTATTTATTTATTTATTTATTTATTTATTTATTTATTTATTTATTTATTTATTTATTTATTTATTTATTTATTTATTTATTTATTTATTTATTTATTTATTTATTTATTTATTTATTTATTTATTTATTTATTTATTTATTTATTTATTTATTTATTTATTTATTTATTTATTTATTTATTTATTTATTTATTTATTTATTTATTTATTTATTTATTTATTTATTTATTTATTTATTTATTTATTTATTTATTTATTTATTTATTTATTTATTTATTTATTTATTTATTTATTTATTTATTTATTTATTTATTAACAATATTGTATCTACAGGCGAACCCAATTGATCCAAAAGTGAGAAAAATACAAAACATATAAATTACAAGTGGTGATAAAAAGAAAAACAAAGAATACAAGAATAATGAAACAGAAAGCATGAATAGAAACAGAAGTAAACTAAGTGTATAAATCTACACAAGAGGATACACTAATATATAATAATAGTATAGATTAACTAAGTGCATTGCATATTACTCCTAATGCATTAATTGAGTCCAAGAAGCTGTAAAAATATCAAAAACATAATTACTAGGAAGATTATTAATGTAGTTAACAGTATTATTTATGAGACTATGAAAACCATAATTAGTACGATGGTAAGTGGCATGTGAAACAGTTGTTATTCTTGTACCATAATTAGGAATACGTAAAGAAAGTAAAGATATCAATTCACATTGTTTTTTTGTGTTTTATTGCAATTTACAATCTACTACATTAGTGTATTTAGTAAATGTGTTGGAAGTCTTCGGCATGAAAGGGAGATGCCCATTGACATTTCTCCTTATATATCACTAATTTAGGTTAGTGTTGATGGAGGAGATCTACTGGCTAGGATTTATTTAGTCTTCTGTTGGGAGGTCGGTCCATATACAGGTTTTCTATCAGTTCGCATTGATGTCCTGTGAGTCTCTGTTGGTAGTTAGTAGATATAGTATGTATCTCTTCTGTTATGAACGGGATTTGTAGGTCCCTGTGCAGTGTTACTAATATACAAAGGTGCGTTCACAATCGCACGAAGTGTCTTATTTTGGAACCTTTGTATGATTTTTCAGGCGTGATGGTTTGGTGCATCCCCAAAGTTGGAGACCGTATGACCATACGGGTTTCAGTATTGCTTTATATAAGAGGACTTTATTCTTGACTGATAGTTTGGATTTATGACCCATGAGCCAATACATCTGCCTGGATTTTAGGTCTAGTTGTCGTCGATTTAGTCTGGTTTATTTTTATTCGCCATCTGTTGCACCACTCGTTAAGTTGATTCAGGTGGATTTGTATGTTTTCTGTGGCTGTGCCGGGACTATCTTGTGTAGATAAGATTGCAACGTCATCGACGAAAGCTGCTATCATAGTGTTTTCCGTTTCGGGTAAATCGCTGGTATATATGAGGTACAGGAGTGGCCCTAGCACACTGCCCTGTGGAACACCAGATTTTATAGGAAATAAGTTAGAGATCGAATCATTGAACTTCACTGAAACGTTTCTGTCAGTAAGGTATGATTTTAGGAGTAGATAATAATTGTGATTTAGCATCATTTTCAGCTTATATAGTAGACCTACGTGCCACACTTTATCAAATGCTTGTGAGACATCTAGAAATACTTCGTTGCAGAATCTCTTTTCCTCAATATTTTTAGCTATTTGTTTTACTATCCTGTGGGCTTGATGTATATCTTTTCTCGAAATCCAAACTGGTAAGTGGGTAGTAGATTGGCTAGTTCGTGTTCTTCCTGTATTCTTTTGACTAGCAGTCTTTCAAGTATTTTGCTAGGTGTTGGCAGAAGGCTTATTGGTCGGTAGGATGTTACATGATGAGTTGGGTTTCCAGGTTTATGGACCATTATTATTTCTGCATACTTCCATAGGACGGGGAAGTAGCAGAGGCTTAGTATTCTATTATAGATGGTTGTGAGGAGGACCACAGCTTTACGAGGTAGCTTATTTAGAACTAGCCCGGTAATTAGGTCGTAACCTGAAGCTTTATGGTTGTTAAGCTTAGTTATTTCAGCTTTAACTTCAACTATACTTATGGGCTTTAGTGGTGGACACATTTGGCACGGCACATCTAGGAACTCCTGAGCAAATTTAATATAATTACATGTTCGTCTATATCGTAAGGATTTAAATCCAAGTAGATCAAGCCTTTCATTGTAAATATAGTCATTTGTATTTATGTTAAGTTTAAACAGAATATAATTACAATTTTTCGCTGTATTGTCTCAAGATGATTAATATGTACTTCATAGTAGGGACTCCAAATTTTACAACAATATTCTAATGACGATCTGACTAGGGAATTATACAATAAAATAATGGAATGTATGTCAGTAAACTCACTGGTTTGCCTTTTAATAAAACTGCTCATAGAGAAACATTTCCTTAATATATCTTCAATGTGAAGGTCAAAACGCAGCATGTAATCTAACTTAATGCCCAGATCCGTAATATAATTAACCCTTTCCAATATTGAGTTATTAATAGAATAATCAAATTTAATTTTGTTTTTCTGACGAGAAAATGTAATAACTTTACATTTCGAATAATTCAGTTCCATTTTATTCAGTGAGCACCATAACATCAAGGAGTTCAGATCGGTCTGTATTTTACAACAATCATCGCTACTATTTTTTTTTTAACATTTTTGCTTTATTTACAATCTACAACATTACAGAGTATTAAATAAATATGTTGAAGGTTTTGCGCGTGAAAGGGAAACATCCAATGATGTTTCACCTTTTTCTACATTTTTCAGTTTTGAAAAAGACAAGATCTTTTTCAAAACTGAAAAATGTAGAGGCAGGGCCATTGTTGAAAAGGTTCTCGACTAGCTCATTGTCGTGATATACGATGCGTTCGATGTGCAGCGCCGCTGCTCTGGGAATTTCCTCCCTGATGAAAGGAATCTTCAAGTCATCATGGAGTGTCTGGTTACTTACGTACTATGGTGCATTAACTATCGATCTTAGTACTTTAGATTGGAATCTTTGGATAATATTCAGTGACGATGGTTTTGCACAGCCCCATAGTTGAAGTCCATAAGTCCAGATAGGTTTGAGCATGGTTTTGTATAGCAGGATTTTGTTGGAGAGAGAAAGCTTTGATTTACTACCTAGTAGCCAGTACATTTGGCGGAACTTTAAGTCAAGCTGTTTTCTTTTACTTTGAATATGTTTCTTCCAAGTGAGACGTTGCTCAAGATGGAGGCCAAGGTATTTTGCTTCTGTAGCAATAGGTAGTTGTACGTTATCCATTCTTACAGGTGGGCAGATGGTGTGACGTGTAGTGAACGTTATTTGGACTGATTTTGTTTTGTTTACTTTTGTTTGCCATCGAAGGTACCATTTCGAGGCATTAGGCATCGTCTAATCTTTCCACTTCTTCATCTGGAGCTCCTTGCTGAATTCGAAAGACATCGGTTAGGTGTTCAGCAAAGATGTCTGCTTTTTCTTTGTCACCATGGGCTGTACCATCGGAGTGAGGAGTACTGAACGTAGTATATAGTGGAATTTTGAATGTTGTTAGATTTGTGAAGTGAGTTTCGGAAATGAGTAAAATGTCAATTTTATTTATGTTTAAGAATGTAGTAATTTCCTGCTTATGGTTAAGCAGGCCGTTGGTGTTCCATGTTGTAATTCTTAGAATATTTATTAATTTTATTTGTTAATAACTTGAGTTAGTAAGTTCAATATCATACTGTTTTGACTCATAAGCTGCGAAAACATATTCTTGAATTCGTTTAGGAATGCTATTAGTTGGTGTTCTATGGTAGTTGCAGGTTCTGGTATAGGGTTGTCTGAATTTGTAACTGCGTTTGCATATGTTCGTTGTTGATTGTGTGGGGCGGTGTTTTGCCAGTATATGTCGTTACCTATGTGTGTGCTGGGGTCTGTTTGTGGTTGGGGTTGTTGGTTTCCTCTTGTTGGTGCTTTTCTAGCTGCGACTAGTCCTTTGTAGACTCTACAACCCTTATAGTTAGCAGGATGGTCCTCTTTGCATAGTGCGCACTTAGCCGGGGTATTTCCGGGTTTTTTTACAGGATTTGGTCTCGTGTTGTCCACCACATTTAACACAGTTGTACGGTTTCGAACAGTACGTCTTACTATGACCGTATGTTTGGGATTGCATGCATTGGATAATAGAGCTACTTTTCTTAGAAGCCTCTACTGTTATTTTGGTGTTTATGCTGGTTGAAATATCATTTATAAATAACAAGAATAAAATTGGACCCAAGTGACTACCTTGAGGCACCCCTGATGTCACCTTAATTTCATTTAATGCAAAACCATTAATTTTAATCATTTGAGTTCTTCCATATAAATATGATTTAAGCCACAACAATAAATTACCTGTAATGCCATAAGATGCTAATTTAGTTAAGAGAAGGCTGTGGTCAACCCGATCGAAAGCTTTCCGGAAATCGGTATATATTGCATCTACTTGGCCGCCAAGTTCAATGTGATTTATTAAGTAATTCGTGTACAAAAATAAATTAGTCTCAGTACTGCGTCCAGGATAAAAACCATGTTGTTCAGGTATAATGACATGTTTTTAATTTTGCAGTATATGCTCCGCTGAAATAGACTCAAAAACTTTTCCTATAGAACAAAATCAACAAATTGTAGTTGTTGATATCAGTTTTACAGCCTGATTTAAATAACGGGAAAACAAATGTTGATTTCCATAACTGTGGAAAACAACCACTATTTAGAGACATCTGGAAAATTATAAATATAGGAAAAGCTAAAGAGCTACTGCATACGTTTAAACACAATATTACAAAATTTATTGACAATAAAATTAGAGGAATTGTTTAGCCTCGTTTTCTGGTATCCTAGGAGAGCATAATTACTTGTTATCAAAGGTATTGTAACTTTTGGTGACAACAGCTGTTTAGTTTTGGTGCGGGTAAACTCGAAAAAACTGCTGGCATAGAACAGCTGGACAGGTGCTGGCATAGAAACGTCTAGAAACCATTTGTAATTCAAATTTGTGATTCGTGGAAATTAAGACGAGGGAAATAGTCACAGAAAAGCAAGGGGTAACTAACATGTTCCCTTACAATTGAATACAACTGCTTAAAGCGACAGCACAATTACAAATCAACCTAAATTCAAACTTCTAGTAGAATTAGATATGTATACCTACGTTACTTCGTTATACGTTTGTAAACATTGGCTGGCACCGACGTCAAAATATTAATTCTTGTATATCATGGGCCTAATAAATTGATTACATTCTAAGTAAGACTGAATAACGTAATTATTTTTTACTTTTTAGTGCAGCATTCAGAATAGATTTCTTTGAAGTCGGTTTTATTTTTTTGTTAAAAATTAATTATTCAAAGTGTATTAAAATATCCATTTATTCTTCTTCGTTCTCTCTAAGAGAACTAACTCTGTTTTCTATTCAAACTGGACGTATTATTTACCTTTCGCTAAACATATTATTCAAACGGATTTATTGATTGCGTTGGAAGATCTGGATACAATACTCTGTATTCTCTTCATGCTGCACGTTTATTTTTATTATTTTTTACGTATCAAGTGGATTTTTGAACTTTTTCTGCGACAGTGTATCCCATTCTGATTTAATTGAAGAAATACCATATAATAGCAAAATACTTAATAACATTAATAAGGGGTGGCTTGGATACTTCCGACATTATTTGTGGAAAATTGGCAAGGTCAGGACGCCGGAATGTAAATACTGCGGACATGAAAGGGACGACGCAGAGCATACGTTTTTCGTATGCAGTCGCTGGATCGACGAAAGGAGACGTGTGGAAGCAGAAATCGGTCAAATCACTCCAGAGAACATCGTGGAGCTGATACTTGATAACGAGAACGGATGGAACATAGTGGCTACCTACGTTCAGGGGCTGCTACGAACAAAGAGAGATGATGGCTGCTTGACAGACTGAAGAAAAAGCGAAAGGACAGAGAGGCTACGAGCTAAAACGGTAGAGCTCGTAAGAGCAAGAAACAAGACCCAGGCTGAAGTAATGCGAAAGCGGTTCCGGTCTGGTGTTCTGCGAAGGAAAGGGAGGTGGTTTTTTAGTGAGGTCGCTGGCTCCCCGTCGGACTCAGTTACTCGTAAGTGAGGCCGATGCGGATCCAGCAGTCCCACACTATTAATGTCTTTTTGAAGATTTTTCCACCGACCCTAGACAAAAAAAAAATAAGGGGTGGCTTAAATATAATGAATTTACAGTAGATACAGTTTTTTTAATAACATTTGAGAACCTTTAATTAACCCATTAGGTACTAGCGTGCCTTATGGGGTTGCATGGCGTACCATCCATGCAACCCCCTTCCTAAAAGACTGTATAACTGTTCCGATTGGAAGTTTAGAGTGTGGCTTTGCGGTTTTAGGTTGAATAGTATATAGGTTAGACACTAGTATCAAAGGGAAGTGTTTTATGTGAAGTTGCAGTTCTGTTTTTGTATGAGAAATAAGCTGGTGTTTAGTAAACACAAAGAAAATGAGTCTCAGTAAACGGTAAGTTCATTTTTCAATTACTATTTCAGAATATTTGTACAAATATTGCATTTTCCCTTTAAATTAGGGCCAAGAAATAATTCTACTATCATAAATTTTGCCATAACCTATAAATCTGTTTTAAAATGCGATGCCTTTGTTGATATAACATATATGGCACGCAAGTCTCTTAGGCTACTAAAAATTATATAGGTTCAAAATGTTCATATATTTCGTTTATTTCAGTTTAACTGTGCAAGAGATTGCCGATATGTTAGAGACGGATGAATTTTGGCGAGATTTTGAAAACGACGGCATAGATCGTGTTTATATAGAACCTCCTGAAAACAGAGGCGAATCAGACTCAGAATCAGACTCAGGTGATGAATCTGGTGGGTTACTAGATTATAATAATTTGACCGACAGGCAGCTGCAAGCAGCTGCTGAAGTGGTTCTATATAGTGGCCAACGAATTGGAAATGAAGAATTTGATGTAGGGGATGATACACCCCTTGCAGAATTACTAAATCAACAAAATACTGTGTCTGTTGCTTTTGATGAGAAAGATGTACAGTCTCTGAGCAGTCTGCAACAAAATAATGCGTCCGATGATTTTGATGACGAAGATGTTTTACCTCTTAGCACCTTCCTTGAGGGCAAAGCAAAATCCCATCAGTTGGTTGAGAGATAATGACCTGCCTGACGTGACAGTACAGCAAATATTCCACCAAATAAATTTTTCAAAATAACAAGACATGTCACCATTAGAAATATTTGAACTTTTTGTGAACCATGATGTAATACAATTACTAGTTGAAGAAAGTAATCGATATGCACTATTTTTAAACTGTCCAGACCCCAAAATAACACACGAAGATATAAAATGCTTCTTAGCTATTCTTATTGTATCTGGATATGACAAAAAACCTTAAGATAACACCAATTTCGAATCAGCAGATAAAATGACCAAGCTTTGACCCATTATAAATAAAATAAAGAAAAACTTTCTTGAATATTACATACCAGATCAGGAGATCGCATATGATGAAAGTATGATTGAGTATTTTGGACGTCACGGATGCAAACAATATATTCGTGGCAGACCTATTCGTTTTGGCTACAAGGTCTGGTGCATAAATTCAAAAAGTGGCTACCTTATAAATTTTGAGGTGTATCAGGGATCCATACCTGATTCTAATCCAGAGCACCAAAAAGAGTTCGGAAAAGCGACAGCGCCACTACTACAGCTTATCAAAAACTTGCCAAAGGAATATAATCCTATGCCTTTTAGATTTTACTTTGACAACCTATTTACATCAATTAAGGTTCTTTACTACTTGAAGCAGAAATGATACGAAGCAACTGGAACGGTCCGAGGGAATCGGCTACCAAAAAATTGTCCCGTACGATCTGTGAAGCAGATGAAGATAACAAAACGAGGTACATACGACTATGCCTTGACTACAGATAAAAATGTGGTAGTTACACGATGGATGGATAATTCTGTGGTAACTGTGGCATCTACAGTAGACGGAGTTCATCCAGTTTCGGACGCGAGTCGTTATTCCCATGCTGAAAAAAAGAAAATTTGGATTCCAAGACCTGATTGCATTGGCAAATATAATGAATTCATGGAAGGGACAGATCAGATGGACTCGAACATCAACGCTTATAGGATTGGAAGCATGGGTTAGAGGTGGTGGTGGCCTATTTTTACATGGCTAATTGATGCCTGCATACAGAACGCTTCGATTTTACATAGGAAGCAGAACCCTGCTACTTTCCAATTGAATTTTCGTCGTGAAATAGCAATGGTTAGCCTTAAAATAATATATGATTATAAGATTTAAACACCTAGAGACACAGAAAACATAAAATGTAATCAAATTTGGAAAATAAAATAATTCAGTCCCTAATGGGTTAAGGTGTTGACCTCCTTTCTTAAACCATTGAATTTTCTGGCATATAAATTCCTCTGAAATATAATTATTTATTGACAATTAATAATATATTGATAATTTATTGAGAATAACTAATAAATTTATATTAATTTATTTGCTTCAATACATCCATTACATACGTTACCTTCGCTATACAAGACGTAACATATGGATACTATAGTGGTGTTTGCAATAACTTAATCTTTCAACCCTTGGCGGTTTCTTCCAACGCCTCTAAAAGCATTCGCCCCCTATTTTAGGGGTGAAAATCGTCATTGGCATACACGAACAGATTCCTTGAGATATCAACGGTTATTTGAGTGGTTCCATATCTGCCGATGTGCTTCTTGATACATTAAATTATGAGGCGTGGAGTGTTATTATTACCAGTATTTATTGCGATTGGCTTAATTTAATTATTACAAAATAGGCCAGTCGACAAGAGCATGCATACATTTCCGGTAAGTAGGCGTAGTTCACAATGAATAAAAACAACAGATAGTGAAATTGTCATTTTAACTTGCTGATGTATTTAGTGTACTTTCTGTATCATTCGTGTTGATCATGATTAAAATTCTGTTTGCGTGACTAGTTTTCATTTAGCCAAAACCGGTGCGTTTTTACTTTATTGGGGAAACTATAAGCGAAATAACAGTCAATTATTCATCACTGCTCAAACCCATCATTACAGAGTAAGCGCAATAATAACAAGCAAACATAATAATACTTGTATGTCTGCTAAATTTCGCGGATGGAAATTCAGCAGCGGAGATAATTGAAGGCCATTTTCACCACGAAATTGGAGTTTGAATTCCCCTAAAGCAAGGGATATTTATTGGCCTATAAAAATAATCTAGAAAATGATCCACTCTTATTGCAAGCATAGCGAAACCCCAAAGGAAAAACATCGTAAATATTTTTTTATTCTGTATAAGTATCTGTTTTAGTTTTCGTCCGCTCACATCGGGGCAATAAAGAATATTTCTATTTTATTGTATACCCCCGGTTCTAATATCCGGCAATGAAGTTGCAAATGGAATGCTATAAAGAGACTAAGCGACTATTAGTTTTGATCAGAAACCGCCAAACGTTTTTTATTGCAAGACGTTTTTAAGTCATACAAAAGAACGCGCTTCATGCGCTATTTATCGGTTTAAAAAAAAATTCAACTTATGAGTTTGCAATTCATCCCTTTTATACCTACGTTCTTTTATGTCTGTAATTTTTTGACCCCTGTTTGCAACAATATCTACATAGTAATATTTGGAAGGAGAGGAATAAAAGATCACTAAAAATACAAATCCTCGATAAATGAGCGAGCGCTTCTTTACAGAAATTTACTTAATTTACAGAAATTACTAAATTTCTGTAAATTGTACGTAGTTATAAAGTAAGTTATCGAGTTTATTTATTACCCGTACTATGTGTAACGTAAATAAATTCCGTTCCGTTTTAAGGCTAATGTTTGATTTCCTATTTCAAATATTTGAAATAAAACCGCGCGAACTTGTAGAAATTTACCGCGACTGACCATCTACCGTTATCCCTACCTTTCCGTCCCGCTAATGTCGCGTGCTCCCAGCAAGCACATTTATACGCGATATCCGCAAAAATGATTCTCTTTCTGCCGACCTGCTTGCTTGAGCCTGTTGACCGTGGCTTATGTTCGCGAAGATATGGTATTTTAGTGTGGTAATTAAGAACCAAAGATACTATTCTACCGAATGGTAGCATACTTTTAGTTTATTTAGAAGATATTACTTCGACGGCGTAGGCCATAGGTATTTGTTTATCTTTTGCATCGGCAAAAGCAGCATTTATTTCCATTTTTTTATTTAAGCGTATAGTGAAAATTTGCATACCACATTCCTGACTTGATAATATTATTTTTTTACTTTGATAGAGTCTAATCTCAATTTTTGGGAATTTAATCAAAATTTACTTCCAATATTTAACATTACAATATTTTTTTATATAATTAAAACTCATATTTTTGAACTATTAATCTAGTTATTTTATTTACATTCATTTTAGTATAAATTTCACTCTTAATATCCGGTTCAAGCGGGAATTTATACATATTTTTTTCTTCCAAATTTTTAAAACCTGATACTGGTAAATTTTTCTTCCACACCTTGATGACCGAGAATTAATTCCTTTGGTAAGCAGAGCAGACCATTATTACCTATTCCTGAACGTCAGACTGGAAGGGATCTCCTCCTGCAGCCGGCACATTCCGCCCATGGCGGTATACATCGCCCTTAGAGGCTACGTCTCAGCTCAGCTGGACCACCAAGCCGAAGCTTCAGCCTAGGATCCTAGGAAACCCAGCACATTCACCAGGGGATCTCCAGAAAAGAGAAAAGGTATTTTTGTATAATTAATTGCCCCTAGGAATTACCAGGTATTAAGAAATATTTCCACTTTATTTTTTTCCAAGGTTTACAATTCACTTTTGTTGTAAATTATAAATTTCCCGACTTGACCTTGTGTCAAGAGTGAATTTTTTTTTCCACTTATCCACTTATCCACGACCTCCGTATTTAACTGAGCAGCCGATAGGCAACAACAAAAAATTCATTACGTCACATCTCCTTGATGAGAGGCCCTTTAATTTAGGTAATGTAATTAAAAAGGAGAGGTGTTACATAGGGAATAAATTTGCACACTTATGATCTGTCCTAGCCTAATGCGTTTCAATCTATTCAGAGAGCTCTCGTATTATTAGTCGACATCAGTTTGCTGTGACGAATTATAGCCGGGTTTAGGGGTTTTTACATAGGGTATTAAGTTTAGTATCGGTACAGTCCAGGCCGATATTTTTTTCGGGAAATATGATATCGACCCAAACGTTTGTCCTTTACTGTTTATTGCCAGAAATTCTAAGGAGGTCCACATTAAATGGTTAATTTATCTCATATTGTGTTTTATCTTTGAGTATTATATCACAGCTAACTTTCAAAACGTAAACAGGTGTATGACGCTGAACTGCCAAAAAGTAAAATATCTAAAAGCTAAATGAGGTCCACCAGCGCAGCGGTACGTCTCATAATATTAGGGACTCTTAAAAATTCGGCAGTAAAATCATAAATTGTTATTCCTTGGGTCAGCTGGCAGCTAGAAGTGTCGCTTAATTTATGGTTTCCGGTAAACCAAATAGCGAAATGGCCAGGCATTACCCCGAAGATAATATTAGAATAATACTTTCATAAAACGTAGGATCAGCTAACTAATTAATGCAGAAAGAGTATATCAGATATGTCATAATTGTATTGAATTGGAGAATGAAGGGTCTAAGCCTAAGAAGAGTTTTTCTGTGTGGTTTTCTCCGAGGTTTTCTTTTCACATGTGTATAAAGGGTCACCCCACTTATAGTTTGTAGAATAGTTTCCTGAGGTTATGTAATGGGTTAAAGTAGATCCCGTATGATTGGTTGAGATTTTCCCCCGGTAAGTGGTATTATTTAAAGGGAATGAAAGGTCATCCTTGGTTCCACCCAAGGAGGGCTAGAATGACAATCTTAGCCAAAATTATTCAGCTTTCGCCAGGTTTTCATACAGTCAATTCGGGTTTAATATCTAAGCGGAAGGTTAGTTAACATTGCTAACCTATTAGAGGTCTACTTAACCCTAGTGATTATCTTTGTGTCTCATATTGAGGTTTACTATTGGCGCGATGCATCTGATTTAGTGTCCCAATTTATAGCTTCTTTAATGTAAATTATTATTTTGTTAATTTATTATGTAAACGTTAAATATGTATTCTGGATTGAAGAATTGATCTCTCGATCAATGAAATTCAGTATTATCCGACAAAGTTAGTTAATCTTAGTTATGTGAGGTTTTATCCATTCCAAGATTACCATCGACAACATGATAACATGAGAGTACATGAGGTAAGATAATTCCAAATGTATCAATTATTTCCCCGAAAGCATACGCGACGAGATGCTCCCTTCCATTTTAACATCGTCCAATCTGAGCAAAACCCCAGTGGTTACAGTGTCACTTATATGTCTATTGCTTAAATTATTTCCGGAATTTTTTCGCAGTCATGAATATTCATGAATCAAGAAAAATTAATTTCAGCTCGTGGGATATTCGGCAAGAAAATTTCACACGATTACTTTCTAAATATTATGCCAAAATTGAACATGTTTATACGAATAGCTGTCATCTGCGACTTCTTCGGCGCGATTTGAGCCCGCGCGACAGGCAGCCTTTGTGATATTATGTCGTGGGAGGGTAGGTGGTAGAAGGAATTTGGTGATGAGGTAGGTTTATATTGCAGGTTTCTCGTGTTTGGTAAGTTGGTCTGTATATATAGGTTTTAGTGTTTTTTTTCATAAAGTCAGTTAGTAGTAGTGCCGTAGTGCGTTGTGTAGTGCCGTTTGCCTGTTGAGAGGGAGACAGACAGCTTCCAGACCTAACGTAACATTCGGTACAGTGAAACTATTAAAAAAAACTGGTCCTTAAAAAATCCAAGGCTATGACTTTAGACAATAAAGTATACCAATTTTTGAAACTTCTGTCGTAATATAGTTTTTTATATAACCCAAAATACCTTTAGCGTTACTATTCCTGTATTTTCTCGTGATATACAACGCGTGGAGGTAAATGCATAGAACTGGACTTGTTTTCCTATATTTTTTCCGCTGTCCTGTGTCACTCGTCCAAATATTAACAAATAAACATGGGGTGACAGAGGTATACAAAGTGTGAAAATGTGATACACCAGACTCATATCGTGTTTCAAAGCAAACATATGTCGGACACGCGGGCGTATTGACTTTATCGCTTCTTCATTAATGGGGACAGGCGTGAGCTTGTGTTATGTTCGTAAGAAATTGTACTTTTATTCCGATTAATTTTATTGATTGCGGAAAAATAACGTATATTTTTTAATCTTATGTTAGGCAAATAAAAACAGGTACTAATCTACAAGTAATCATCAGTTGTTTTCATACAAGTAATCTCGCAAACCATTAACGAAAGAGGGTCATTGTAAAATATATCACTAAGATCCGGATTTGACTTTTGAAAACGCAATCAAAGCACTTCTTTCTCGTTTAAAAACTTCCCATCATCTGATTTATTTTGAAAATACTCTATACTCTATACATTTAGTTTACTAATTTACTATTTGCAACTGATAATTAATGAACATTTTATATATTTACCTAAAAATGATACATAAGAGAAACGCCAATTGTCTTGTACGAAAATTGTCTTTTAATAGTTTTATGAATAGAAAACTTTTTCTACTGCCCGTGTGTTGGCCAAGCATGTACAATATGAAAAGTTTGGGTACCGTAAGCACAAGATAATGTCGGTATCTATATGGTATGTTCTTACTGTTTCTTACTGCGCCAATGCAACATATAAATTCGAATGGGCGTTCGTTAAAAATGGCCGACTATAATCACATCTACTTGTTGATGGACTTTAATGTTTATAAAACTGTTTATTTTTATGATCTATCAAATTGTTGATTGGTGGTACCTTTTTGTAAATGTGTGAGGATGTCTCTTCTAGATCTGAAGCTGCTGTACTTCACCTCGATGCAGGATACAGGCTCGTTACTGTTGTCTCTGATGCACTCTCGAATTCACTTTGCTTTTATCTAATCGATGCACTTTTTATTATGATTTACTTTTACAATAACTTTAGCTATATTGCTATATATAATTGACACTTGGATCCCATTGACAATTCACATCGATTTTCCATCCTCAAAATTTCGTATAGCTGTCACTTCAGATCTAGCTGGTAGGCTCTATTAAATTGGAGGTTAATTTGTGAAAATCAAACGATGTGGAGTGTTTGATGCACTAATCGAGACTCTCCTTGTTTTCATGACAGGTCATGATAGACTTCCACTGTTACCATGACAACAATAATATTTCAATTATTTGTAGAAATTTCAAATTAGGATTTTTCATTAAACATTTTAAAAAAAATTTGATTGAATACTAAATGATGCCTGATTTATTCTCTAAATTTTGATAGTATGTTGTATTCCGTTGCTAACGATGCTATCTATGTACAATCTTAGACTAAATAATGACTTCTAATAAACAAATTGTTAGTTAATTTATACTTAAGAACATGTAGTTTATTATAAAGATTATTTTCATACCTACTTATGGTTCATATTTTTTTTATTATTATATATATTTTAGTTTATATTTATATTTACTTTTTTTAACCATCGGTTTTTGGCCAGTCCGGATAGCATATTATTTCTAATTCATATGGAAATAAATATCTTTGACCAAAAATGGGTTCCTATAAGATTTTCGGTCGCTGATTACGCAAAAGCGGAAAAGCGGGAAAAATGTATCGCATTTCGACCCTTTCGCAATTTATCTGTTTTTATTTATTTATATTAATTCAAGTTTTATCTGTTTTTTAATACGCCGATTGCGAATTTTAACATAAATAAGTGAAAATCTTGAAAAAGGCCTGGGAAATTGCGATAAGATTTAAGATCCTTTGTCACGAACGTTTTCTTAAAGACGGTCCCATATACATGGACAGTATTTTCACTACTAAAAATTGTAAGTATAAGACTAATCTATAGTTATATAACATTCTTTATTTAATAGAGTTTGTAGAAAAGTATATTATGCTGCAGACGTATCAATAAATAGGTATACTTAAGCAGCTCACTAAATAATTTGTATGACTACTGGATAGGGCTGGAACCTTTGATGTAATTATAACACTCGGATAACATTCCACAAACATCAAAACACTTTTAGTATTAAATATTAAAAAGTAGAAATTTAATATTAAATATAAAAGTATTAATTAAAGATATAGCTCTGAGTAATGGTTATCCTAGAGATATAGTTGAAAAACTAATTAGGAAGCGTAAATTTAAGGACACACTTCGTAATTCTACGACCTTTCAAAAGGATATAGAGACTCCAAAATATGTATCCATCCCGTACGAACCTCGGTTTACTCGTGGTTTGAGTAAGGTCTTCAAAAACGTGGGTATAACAGCGATTCATTCGTCGAGTAATAAATTAGAACAACTTTTAGACAATCCAAAGGATAAAATTGTTCCAAGTAAAAGGTCTGGGATTTACGAAATTAGTTGTAATGCTTGTGATCGAAAATATGTTGGACAAACGAGACGATCAATGAACACCAGATTTAAAGAGCATATCGCTCATCTAAAATATGGAAGAACAGAAAAGTCTAGTGTTGCACAACATGCTTTTGACAACAATCATAGAATAGATATTAGTAATTTAAGATTAGTTAGAAATGTGACCAATAATAGACAGTTGGATGCATTTGAGAGCATAGAAATTGTAAAATGTAAAAGTAGTATGAATAGCGACAAGGGACCTATACCGTATAGCCCGCTTTACGCGTTGCTTAGCAACTAATCATTTATTTTTAGTTTAAGATTAGTTTTTTCCAACTTGGTCGGCGAAACGCGCGTCGAGCGAAGTGAAAGTGTTTTGGTGTTCATGGAAACTACCCCGAGTGTTAATTTGTATGACAAAGACTACAAAGGTGTGAATAAATTTAACTGAAACCAAAGCTTACAAGAATATATCGGATATGGAGAAGCTGAGCAAGATACTGGACTTAATTGACGAAATTTCAGCTCCAAAGAAGCCAGGAGTAAAAAATATATGTATATATAGCTGCTTGAGACTTTGTTCCGAATTCAAGGCTAATGTTACAAGTGCATGCCGTTCGAGCAAGTGCTGAGTACATACAGCTAAATTTCTCCCGCCTAGTATGAAAGAAATACCTTTTCCGATTTCTATCGGTGCATTAGTGTATTAGTCGGGGTTCAATTTTCCAGTGCCAGCGACTTACGGAGCGATCCGTCTCGACGAGAATACAATTTAAAGCGAAAATATCGCAGCGCGAAAATATAATGCAGCAACTAGAGTCGATTATGAACGGTTCACTACGCCTTACATGGTTCGCAACTCCGCCGAATGGCACGGAATAAAGCATTCGCGTCGTATATACAATAAAATCCGCTCCGTCGAAATCGATAACGCGTAAACGATTCGTTAGAGATATCACAGCGCCGCGTTAAGTATTGCTTTTCATTCAAATGGAACGGTGCCTGTGTCGGAAATTCGTTAAATCTGCATATACACTGTGTTCATTTTGAAACTTACCGCCCGCTGTAATTGAAAAACCGCAAAACATTTGAGAAATCGCAGGGACACGTCGATTTTTCGCAGGGAACATTTTTGACAGTCAAGGGGGTCAATTTTAAAATATTAAATGGAACTACCCCACGTGTTACACATCATTTGAAAGCCCTTTTCAATGCGAATATAGTGCATCATTATTGAAAATTAGTTGAGATTTCATAAACCTATTTAAAAAATGTTAAAGAAATTAAAATTAATAGGAATAACTAGCTAATAAATTTATATTATTTAATTAAGTGCTCAAAATATTTTGAACATTTTGAGCAAATGTTTGAACAAGTTGGTCGTGATATTATGTTCATCCTCCTAACCCCTAACAACCCCAATTTTAAAATCTTAAATGGTGTTATACCAAAAACACCTCTAATACAAGGACAAAGTGCTGCCTCGTGGCGTCACCATCCGGAGGCCTACGATGTACTTATGTTATTACGGGCTTTATGTAGTTATTTAGGTAGGTATGTCTGAAATCGTTTTCATGTAGTTTTGGAGATCAATAAAAAGATCAAACTAAACAAAGGTATTACGGCATAAATCTATCGGAGTCTATGAAAAACACAGGTAAAGAATAATTTAAATGGTTAACTGTTTCGAAATACAGTCAAGATTAGATGTGTCTAATTATTAGAGTCTAGACGGTTAATTGTTTTAAGAAAACCGACAAGTAATTCGTGATTAATTTTAGACACAGGAGCAATATGAACAACTTCTTTAAAATTTGAACAAATGCTAGTAATCATAAATGTATACGCAGATGTCGCTAAGGAATCGTTATTATTTATTGCAGTTCCTACAACATTACCACCTGTATAATCTAAATATGGATCAATGTGAATTTCATCCATTAGTAAACTAACATATTTGTCTTGGTCTTTTAAATATTTAAAAATTTTTTGTGCATATATGTTAAAAAGGTTTTCTTCTTATCAATATGAGGATCAGTTAGAAAACCATTACAGACTCCTTTGATTGTTTCGGGATGGGGCAAAAATATAGGTCCACGATTTCGTAAATATCTATATGAATGAGGACTAATTGTATATAAAATTGTGCAAAAAACCATAGTGGTAGTGGAATATCTATAACGTTCTTTTGATAATGTTCGCAATTTAAGTTGATCAGAAATAAATTCAATTCCTTGTGAAACATTTTCGTCCTCTATTTTTTATGTTTTTAAGTACATTGGACATAAAGTTCACAACATGGTCAAGCTTTGACATGTCTGTACGTATGTCTGAAAATGTATTTCATGTAATTCTGTAAGTTTTTCGTCTTTGCTTTTTCGATACGATATTTTTTTTGACAAGTATTTGGGACAGTTCGGAAATTTACTTGGTACGCTAGTTTCTTTTAACCGGGGTAAAACTAAAATAACTGGAACGATCTCACCAGTTTTTGTATCCTGTTGGGAAATTTTGTAAATAAAATCTTCCTATTCAAAGTGGCACTCACACACTCGGGAGTTGTCACTCGGCACAAAATTTTCACGTGGAATTGCAGAGAGCCATTTTCTGCGATACTCTTCGTCTCTGGGAAAACGAAACACCCGAACTTTTCTACTGGTATCGTAATTTCCTGTACAACCGGGAACACAACACTTTTGGGGCATTATGATATAATAGCGCAACAAATAAATCGTTCAAAAATATCAAGAATCGATTAGGAACTAGGCAAGCGCGCTCAATAACAAATAACAATAACCCCTCTGGAGGTGTTATTGGAATTTGGAAAAAGATAATTGGACTGAGCGCAGCAGATCTTGCAGGAAATTCTATCTCTCCGCTTCTTCCAATACATCTGCGGGGGAATGTGCCATTCAGCCCCTCACGCACAGGTCAAGAGTAGGGGGCTGGTGTACCATCTTGTTGAAAGTGGATTAGGTCTTCTTTTATTAAAGGAAAAGGATTTCCCTGCTAATCTACTTGATTTTACAACTATTCATTGATTAGTGCATCATTTATATCCCAAATAATTTTTCAATAAAACTACCCCGTAAGAGAACCGGTTATAAATAAAGGACCTATTATGGCGTTGCGTAAAATTCCCACCAAGACATTTACTTATTGGGGATATTGAGTGTGGCCTTCTCGAAAGAGACGGGGTTTTCGTCTGATCAATAACGACAGTTTTACATGTTCACTTTAGTATATTCGTTAGTAAAGCAAATATTTTTTAATAGATTGGGTAATCTATAAATCCATTCTGACATTATTTCACAATCTTTGATCAGGGTCATACTCGTCATACATGCATAGGGGATGAAACTTATGGATTTTTGTTATCTTGTGTATTGAGCCAATCGATATTTCTGTTTGATTTGAAACTTTTCTAATGGATGTAGTTCGATCTAACACAAAATGACCCATCACTTCAATCTACGCTGCGTTTACTAAAATCTAGGCTGATTTCGTTTAGCGTTGACTACAGATCCAGTTTCCTTGAACTTTTGCAAATGTTGTAAGATATAAACACGGGAAACATTTCTATCTCGGTGGCTCACTATAAATATTTGCGCTGTTCCTCGCGCACATTCATTACTACCACCATAAATCAAAACAATTTCAACTCTTGCTTCTATGGAATACACCATTGTATTTGAGCTGTACTTAATCGTTACAAAATATATTTTTTAAAACACCCCATGGACGTTGAACATTGTAACTAGATTAAATCTATCTAACAATTTTTTCTCAATAACTAGACTTAGCGTTTTAGTCTCTTTAGCCGTCGAAAATTTAGCCGTCGAAAAAGTCCGCTGTTGTCATAACATTTGTTATATAACATTTCAACGTTTTCGTGGTTTTCTAGCCTCTTCTGATGTTTGCCTGCAAACCTCTTAATCTCATCTTCAACCATAGGCATATTCAGGTCACGATGGATGTCTTTATTACGAATGTACTACGGCGCTTTGACTATACTTCGAATTACTTTATTCTGGAACGTTTGAATTGATTTTGATGTTGGAGTGCATCCGCAGAGTTGAATGCACTCCAACTGAAACTAAAGTCCATATTTATGGGCTTCAGAATTTGCTTGTATATAAGTTTGTTGGGTATTGACAACTCAGACGTCTCTTCCGAGGAGCCAACACATTTGTCCAAATTTGAGATTTATGTAATTGCTCACGTTTTATTCATTGGCGTATGTGGGATTGTTTGCTGGTTGACAATCACTGGAGTATAGTCATATTTATTGTTGGTGAAATGGACGTGAATCGATTTCGCCTCATTTAGTGTTCTACGCCATTTCTTTGTCCAAGTGGTGACATTGTTGACTGCTGTTTGAATGTTGTTCGTGGCTGACATCTTGGTCAGTAGCGAACAGAGCAGTGCCGTCGGCGAACGTTGCCGTAACTACTCCGACGCTTTGTGGGATGTCATTGGTGTACAGCAGGTAGAAAATAGGTCCAAGGACACTGCCCTGAGGTACTCTAGCACAAATCTTCTTGAAGTCAGAATATTCTTCTCCATATTTAACTCTGAAGTGACGTTCAGTAATGTATGAATGAAGAATTTGGCGCATTTGTCGTGGAAATTTTTCTAGTTTGTATTCCAGGTCCTGATGCCAAAATAATAATATAAAAAATAATTAGTATTTATGTAATATGATGTATCTAACCATAACATGGGTCCCTGTAAATATTAAATTATTTTATGTTGAATGATTAAAAAAATATAAATTATAAACCAGGTGGGCACAGTTAGAAGCGTTTTGTCTCAACTTATGCAAAAGCAATGTTAGACCTTGCAATGTTTTGGTGCTTTAGCAATGTGTCGGTGATCTATTACACTAAAAAAACACTCAATAAGTATCAAAAATGGTTTATTTGACATAAACCTGACATAAACCTTAGCTTTTATGTTAGTTTTATAAGCATTTTCAACGATTTTTTACGTAAGTGTACTGAAGGAACAAACGCACTTGGAAACCTCACGTTGGTTTCCAAGTGCGTTTGTTCCTTCAACTGAAAATGCGTGCAACGCTTTCTCCTAGGGGTTCCCGCAAATCCGTTGGCTATACATGTTGCCAGATTGCTAAAATATTTTTTTGAAAAATATTTGTCACGTGGCCAAAGTAGACCCCGCTGGGCAAAGTATGGCGGTTTTACGGTACTTTGGGAATATGTTTTCACGTTCCATAACGAAAAAGACACAAGCTCACTTTGTTTTGTACAACGCTCACATTATTGTATACAATCAAACGGCTGCTATCAGACAAGAAACTTCTGAAATAGTGTCCGAGGAATTTCAGTACCGTGTATTATTGTATGGAAAGAAATGGTGAACATTTTGAAAACTTAATAAAGCAACATAGTATTAGCTAGTTGTAATTATTAATAGTTAATCCTATTAATTATAATTTTTTTAAATGTTTTTAAGATAATTTTTTAAAATCTTAACCAAACCCCAAAAATGGCAATGAAAAGGGCTTTAAAATGATGTGGGCAGTTTCATTTAATATTTTAAAATTTGAATTGCTATGGGTTAGGGAGATGAACATATCAAGACCCCTTAAGTGTCATCAAAAATGTTCCAGCTTCTTTAAACATTTTGCTCAATCATTTTGGACACCATATTTAATACCATACTTAATGCCACATCTAATACCATAAGTACCATACATGTTTTAGCTGGTTATTCCTATTAATTTTTAATTTTTTTTATGCTTTTTAAAATAATTTTGTGAAATCTCAACTAATTTCTAAAAATGATGCACTGCTGTATTCGGACTGAAGAGGACTTTTAAATGATGCGTAACAAGTGGGATAGTTCCAGTTAATATTTTAAAATTGCGATTGCTAGGGGTTAATCCCCATAACCCCTAGAACATATCATGACCCCCTCATTGCCAAAAATGTTCCCCCATAAAATATTCGACGTGTCCCAGCGAATTCTCAAATATTTTGCGGTTTTTCAATTACAGGGGGGTCGTAAGTTTTAAAATGAACACAGTATGTTTGTTTCCAAACGGAAAATAAAGCGAGGCGGAAAGCGGGAGGATTTGGCTCGGTTTGGTTGGTTGGAGCGATTAGATTACACTTAATGATATTCGTTGCAGAATCATTATCTATTAAGTCTCAAACAATACTCTTGTTCCTGAAGGTGGCTAGAACTTTTGATGTGAAACTAACACTGACGGGCTTTTCCTTAAGCACTGAAGCCCTATAGTCGACGCGCGTTTCGCCATTAATGATTACCGACTTTAATTTTAACCTTATTTTAATTCGCATTAATTCCAGATTAGAAGCCGTCATAAATGAATTACCAGAATAATTATTATCGGTTGATATTTCAGTAAACTCAGTGCCTATATGCGAAGAAACAGCTGCACTGTGATAAGCATTCTTATGACACGCCATTGTCATTACTCTCAGTCAAAGTTAGCTGCATTGTTGTGCCGCAGTCCGTCCACTTAAGCAACAGTCTCGCATCCTATGTGGCCCTGCCTACGTGTCCCCATATTCGGCAAACTTTGTCCTGATATATTCAAAGTTCGTGGGGTAGCGACAGCGCCAGGCATTATTACATTTTAAAAGTAAAAGTAATCACGTAAGCGGTTTTTTTAGGGAAACTTGTGAAACGCGCTTTCGGTTTGTTACGCATTTTGTTCCTACGGCGAATGAAAGCCTGGAGCTAAGTTGGTGAATGATTCAGGAAGTTCAAACAATAATTAGTAAAATGATACGCAATATTTATGTTGATGTTCTCTCGAGTGAAGTATTAGGCAATGGGCGTGCGTAACGTATCGTTTACTAAGATTCCAAGCATTTTAATTTTAGTTTCAGCTTCAGTTAGGTATTATAATATTTCAAACTCAATTAATAGTGTTATCGGATTTATCCTAAACTTTTAAAAAAAATATAAGTTACTCCTATACATAAAGAGGACGGTTTTAACCATATAGACATAAACAGTTACATTCCAATCTTTACACTGAACTTATGTTTTATCGTGGTAAATGAAATTGATGTGTTTGCCCATAAATTCGAAACACCCTGTGGAAGGATTGACGTCGAAGATAAGGACTAAACATTCTTTGCTGCAATTTCGGACTTCTTTCTGACATTTTGTTTTTTGAGCCATCTTGCTATCTCCTTTCGTTTATGAGCTGACGATTTTTAAAGTGGCTACCCGTTGTACGATATTTTTAGAAAATCAGTCAAAGTAACTCAGTATGCAACTGTTTTTCGAAAATTGATTGACAGGACAGTGAAATAAATAAGTTCAATTGTCACCATCATTATATCTGTCAGCGACATTGGCCGAATTGTTGGCTTAATAGAAGATGGGCGTCGGAAAATGTCTTTGGGATTTCCACGGTCTCCAATTCTGGAAGTTTGAACTAGGTACATCGAAACATGAAACTTTACAAGGCGGTCCGGCTCCACAAGAAAGAACGACTCATGCTGCTGATGATCGCTTCATCCTTGTTGAGTCTTTGAAAGATAGAGGAAACTGCTGTTTCTCTGAAAAATGACCTACGAATGGCAAGAGGAAAAATGTTAGTGATACAACGGTGCGAAGAAGATAATCAAAGGCCAGACTTCATGCACGAAGGCCAGCGACTGGACCACAACTACAGCCTCGGCATCGACAACAGCGAGATTTTCCAGATTGCATATAAACTGGACCATACCGCAATCGCATAATGTTCTATTCTCAGATTAATCAGGGATTTGTATGAGATCGGCAGATGGTCGTCAGAGTATATAGACACAGAAACTAAAGATTCTCAGATTGTACCATTTCAGAGCGAATCTCATACCAAGGCGGTTAAGCCATGGTGTGATGAAGCGCGTACTGATCTTGTATTTATCTAAACTGGAGCTCTCAACGCCCATCGCTATATTCAAAACATTCTGCAAGATATTGAGGTTCCCTTTACGCCGTTTGGGAATTAATTTATTCTGATGTATGATAACGCCAGACCCCACGTAGCGCGAATGGTTAATGAGCACCTGGATGAAGTTGGCTTACAAAGATATTGGCTAGCCTGTACCCTGACCTTAATCCCATCGAACATTTGTGGGACGAACTTAAAAGAGCTGTTCGTCGACGTCCTGTATAACCACAAACTTTGCAATGACCCAGGAATATACGGCTATCCCTCATCATTCGATGCATCGAAGACTGCGAGCTGTCATTACTGCGAGAGGTGGACATGGATGTTATTAAACTTATTGTTAAGGTCAATAACGGGATACCTGAGAATTAGTGCTTTATTTAAAAATCGTTAGCTCTTAAACCAAAGGAGATTCCACCATGAAAATGTCACCAATAAGTCCGCAATGAGTGAAATTGCAGAAGAGAATGTTTAATCCTAATCTTTGATACCAATCCGTCCACAGCAATGCCTTGGATTTATTTAAGTCTTATTTAACTGACCGTCAACAATGCGTTAAATTCAAAGGTGATGTGTCTCAGCTAGTGAATGTTAATTATGGAGTACCACAGAGACCTGTACTAAGTCCTGTGAGGTTCATAATTATATTAATGATATGTCATAATTTTTTTCTGCTGTAGTTTCAAGAATGTATGCTGATGATGATGCATTTTTGTTGCATACAACCTATTTTCAAACAAAAGAGTTTTTACTTTTATTATAAAACATATATGATACTTGTAATATTTTAGTATTACGAGTATCATATCTATTTTATAATAAAAGTAAATCCCAAAAGTAAAGAATACCAAATAATTCCTGTCAGTATTATTGATTTGTTGCCACCCACCTATTAAAATAACTGTTTAAGAGCTCTTGGTTATTGCATACTTTATTTGATTCTGGCAGCGGATCGTCAGATTTAACGTCCGCAATCAGCATAGTTGTTTAATTCGATTGGAAACCATCCGCTTCAAACTCAAATGGCTACGCCAGTCATCGAATACTTCGCGGATCATTTACCGCGATGGGCTGTTTTTTATATTTGCCCGAAGTGGGGCTGGAAATGAAGACCGCAAACCTATTTTTATTTACTTTGCATTTAGCATGAAAATATTTGTTTTCCCTAGTATGTACAATTCAATATCCACCGAAGTCCCTGCGGAGCGATGAAGCGCTATCGATTAGAAAGCCCACTATCCATCCGTGGTGTGGGTTAATATTTAACTAAGTGGGCTTGGTTAAAAATTAAAAGGGCCGTATTTTTGATTTAGAGGCTTTTCTACGTCGGCCGTCCAGGATTCCCGATAATAAACCTTTCAATTTTGCACGGTTATCCGAAAGACCGACGGAAAGTTTATTTCTACGCACTTTTGAGGTGTCGGACGGTGCGGCGCTAGAATCCAGTCTGACAAGATGAGGGAAAGTGAGCTTAGTTGGGGTGAAATATTTAGTGACCTGCTTCAGGTAGTGTTTGGACGATGAATTTAGCACCTTTTCGCACCTTTTTACAAATACACGTATACACAATGACGTATCTTCAGTGCTGTTTAAGAGGTCTCCAAATTATAACTTAGGCATGTTATTTTCTAATGATCGGTGTCTCATTCACCACATTTTTCTTGAAAATGTGCGAAGATACAAAATTGAATTAGAGATAAATATGGAGAAAATGTACCCTTTTCAGTTTTTTCAATATATCTCGCAAACGAAGCACAGTTTTGATATACTTTTAATGAAACTGTAGAGAATTGAATTTCCCATCTAAATGGCTTATTTAAAATAAATTTAAAAAACATTTTTTAGGCCGAAAATGTTGAAACAAAAAGATAAAAAAAGCCAAAATACCTATATTATTTTTTAACTTTTACTTCTTTGCCTAAAACTTTTTTTGGGTCAGAGATAAATAAGTATAGGCATTGCTTTATGGAAAAAAAGTAGACAAAATTTCCTCTAAATTGCTGGACCGAAATTTTTTTTGGCAAGAATTGACGGAAATATGGCCACTTGAACATTTGATCGCCATCTTATATCCGCCATCGTGAAATTTTTTTTTCGCCTACAGTTGATCCTTGTCGATCCCTATAACATTTGTTCGAGCACCACCAAACTATCCCTAACCTTTGCCGAGTTGTAACTCTTTAAAATTGGCATAACGGCCATCTGGTTTTCCGCCATTTTGCCAATCCCCTTGGACCCCTGAATTTTGTCTACTTTTTTTTCTGTAAGCCAATGCATATCCTGACCCAATCTCTGACCTATCTCTGACCCAAAAGAAATTATACGAAAAAAAGTAAGAAATTAAAAAATATCGAAATTTTAGCTTTTTCTTGTTGCGTCATTTTAGGCATAAAAAAATGCTTTAATTTTTTTTTATTAAAAGCCAATTCAAAAAGAAATTCAATTCTCTACAAAAAGATTTATAAAAAGTATATGGAAGTTTTGCTTCGTTTGCGAGATATATTTAAAAATCTGAAAGGGGTGTATTTTCAACCCTATCCTATTTGCACCTTCTAATTTAATAGCACTCTACGGTTTCTTCTTTTTAAATGACCCATCTACCGATTCTTGCAATAAAAACCTTGAACGTCTTAGTTCCTTTCTGATTTACAAGAAATCTGTTTATTTTATAAAATTTCGTATAGGAGAACCCTCTTTTTATTTTACTTGTAAAGGCTCCATAAGCCTTTATTAGCAACTGAAAATTCAAAAGAAAAAAATTTAATTAATTATTCTACGCTTTTTATTACATTGTATGGGCTCTTAATGTATCCAAAAGCATGTCAAGAAACTAGATATTAGATAAACAATAATAGAGGCTCGATAAATATAATGAATGCTTATAAAATTTATGTACTTGTTAAAATAATAAATTTTTGATAAAAATAATAGATATTCGATAAATAAAATGATTGCTCTGTCCAAATTCAAGAGCCTCCTAAATTAATCAATATTCGACAAAAACAATATAGTCTAGATAAATATAATAAATGCTCTGTAACAGATTCAAATGCTTCCTAATTTTTAATACATACTTTAAAATACGTGCACATGGCATTGCACGTGGGGGCATTGCACGTGCACATGGGGGTCTGCCCAGGAGAACCAGTTAGTTTCCCAAGAATATTTTGAGATTATTACGTTACACGAATTGTAAAATAGGTTGCTCCACTGAGCCTCGGGATTAAAAAGTTGCCTTCTCTCCACAGAGTCTTGTTAATTTAAAATCCCCAGTCAATCGGTCTCACTGCGATCGCGGTTAATGCGCATGCGGGCCTCTAGATTCAAAAGTTTGGGATAGGGCTTTGATGTAATTATAACACATTCACTTTGCTTGACACGCGTTTCGCCAACCAAGTTGGCATCATCCGGAGACGATTAAAACTAATCTTAAACTAAAAATCTACCCTATTTATACTATTTATGGTGAAACCATTAGTCACGCTTCAGTGAGTTGCCGAGCAACGCGTAAAGCGGGCTATACGGTATAGGTCCATGGTCGCTATTCATACTACTTTTACATTTTACAATTTCTATGCTCTCAAATGCATCCAACTGTCTATTATTGGTCACATTTCTAACTAATCTTAAATTACTAATATCTATTCTATGATTGTTGTCAAAAGCATGTTGTGCAACACTTATCTGTTCTTTCATGTTTTAGATGAGCCATATGCTCTTTAAATCTGGGGTTAATTTATCGTCTCGTTTGTCCAACATATTTTCGATCACAATCATTACAACTAATTTCGTAAATCCCAGACCTTTCATTTGGGACAATTTTATCCTTTGGAATATCTAAGAGCTGTTGTAATTTATTATTCGACGAATGAATCGCTGTTATACCCACGTTTTTGAAGACCTTACTGAAACCACGAGTAAACCGGGGTTCGTACGGGATGGATACATATTTTGGAGCCTCTATATCCTTTTGAAAGGTCGTAGAATTACGAAGTGTGTCCTTAAATGTACGCTTCCTAATTAGTTTTTCAACTATATCTGTAGGATAAACATTACTCACAGCTATATCTTTAATTAATACTTTTTCTTTTTCAAACCTCTCATTACTGAGAGGGAAGCTTAGTAAGCGATGTACAAGAAAATTCTGAAAATCTCCTAAACAAGGGCATGTTTATTGAGAACATATTTGATTAAACTTAACTTATCAGAACGTGCAAGGAAACAGCTCCTAAACAAGGGCATGTTTATTGAGAACATATTTGATTAAAATACTTATCAGAACGTGCACGGAAACAGAATCCTGCACACTATATATTTTATATTATGATTTAAAAATATTTCGTTTCTGCGTTTTCCATTTTTTATCGAGCATTTAGTATTGTTTAAATCTGCAAAACTTAAATTATCGGGTGTTAATTCCGACCCGATAAATAAGTGAAATGCTGTGATTTTAAACAACAATTTAGTGATCGTATATTTTCAAGAATTTAGGGATCGTGTTCGAGGTTAGATCCTTGTGGCACTACCGAAGTGGCAATAAATTTTGTTGGATAAATATGATATTTAAATATATTGGCATAATTAGGTGATATTTTGAATTTCGAATAGAATATCACTGGATGATTTTGGAAAATCAGCAAAGAATCTGGGGCCAAAAAATCCGTGAACCGGACTGCATATCTCCAGATAAGTAAAGGGTACAGTACTCTACATGGAAGGCACCGAACCAGCTGTTATTTATACGTGACGACGCATGAGATTTTATTAAATTTATATTGTAATTTAAAACGATTAAGAAAGCCATAGTCTTTTTCAACTATCTAGGCGTGTGTATGTATCAATTTACGTGTTACGTTTGTTGTTTTTGGTCAATTTCTAGGAGCATTAGGACGCGACGAATATATAGAGTACAATACAATTTCGGCCATATAAAGCACTAACGCATGCATGTCTTAAATTTTTCAGAAACAGTGTCAGAAAAATGTTTGAAAACAATTTATTATTTTAGTCACATTGACAGTTCTATATATTAATGTATTATCAATAATGTCTAACTCCTAGTATACTCCTAGTATACTATATATAACCTCCTAGTGAGCGAAAAAGAAAATAATGGACCTTTGCTACCATTATCTTCCGTTGTGGAACCTTCTGATTATTTATAATTTATCTCTGTCCAGTAAAAGGTTCCCCCTTTATGGAAAAGGCTATGGTGACTTCTTGGTACATAACAATAGTTCAGTTCAAGATTATTGATCAGTTTATAATATTTGGTGATTTTAAAACATATAATTAAACGTTTTCCTATCGGTAGTGTACCAACAAGCCGACGGGAAATAAGCTTATTGGACGTACTTCCATCAGCGTCTACCTGCCCTTTGTTCCTGCCTGCCCTTAATTCAAAATAATTCATTGTGCGGGATTTTGCTCGTGCCCTCAAAGGATGAAAAGTGCCCTTTCTCCCAAAGCCTTTTTAATTTCTTGATCAAAGATCAAAGCAGAGAAGGAATTCGAATCATATAATTTTAAAATTTCCATCGTTGTTTTTAGATTAAATTCTTCATAATTTACACTCGCGCCTTTCGCTTTGTCAGCAACTCGTCGAGGTATCGCTTTAATTAGGCATACAAAAAATTCCCTGAATTAATTCAGTCTGTTATTCCGGACCGTTACAGTAGGCATTATCCTTATTCGAGTGTAATTTAAGTACATAATGTCCGCGCCCCAACAAAGGCGCTCCAATTCGTCTTGTTTTTATTAAATTTGCTGCGGGCCATAGCAAACAATTTATATTTCCCGGGACGCAATGTTTACAAAGAAACTACTCTATATTTCTATTCAATTATAATGTCTCTTACTGCAGCTAATTATTTCAAGAAGAATTACTTTTATATCAATTCAAACGCATGCCTTTCGGACTACGTAAAAATGCAAGGTAAAATCTAATAGTGAGTTTCTAACACTCAATATACTCTTGTGTGCGTAGGAAACGGCCGCCTTAAATATAAAAATCAACCTTCTTCTGCTCCCTTTACGATTTTTAAATATATTCACCCTTCTCGAAAACCAGGATTTATTCCACAGTTGCCAATCTGTTTAGTACCTCAACTGATTCAAATGCATAATTTTGTTCTTGATAAAAGTGATCCGGTACGGATTATAACCGCGCCTGCTCAAACGACAAAGTTTACAGGCGTTCATAAAATCGGGCTATTACTCGGAAATGTACAGCAGCTCAGATAGTCCTGTTCCATAAAACATTCAATCAATTTTTTAAGGTAATAATCGACGTACATAAAGACTAATGTTGGCCGAGAAAAAATCCCCGCTCCTCAATTCCATTTGCTCGAGATAAAATTCGGCGGTATCAAGTGATAAATTAATTTCCTAAAAGCTACTACATAGCGAAGATAAGGGATACCAGAGACAAAAGATTGATGAATTTTTATCAGAACTCTATTTATTTCCTCGCAATACCCTCCTTGGAGAGCCTGTTGTCTTATATTCCTTAACTCGTTTAAAATTATTGCTGTATGAGGGGTTTAAATTGAAACGCTAAAAAAAATGTACGAGCCCAAAGTACCGAATCTTTTAAATTTAATCCAGTGCTGGTATTTTCCTAATTTTCTTTAACTCAATTTCTTTGTAGTATCAACGAAGAATTAATTACCTCTACATTTCCATGCAATTGTTTTACAGCTTTAAATTGATAAACTTAAAATCACACTGGACTTGGAGGATTACGGTCGAAGTTTCAAAATTTAAATTAAGATCACGAGGGCAGAAAAAAATGTCGGTGGACCTTGTGAAACTTGCCATCCACTTATAAAGATGATATGGAGAAAGAATAACGAGACTTGGTGAAGAATTGGTGGTCAACGAAAAGATGAGAAATAAATATAATGCTATTAACACTAAAAGAGACCCTGAAGAGGGTTGGAACCTTTGTTGTGAAACTGACACTGACGTGGTTTTCCACAAACACCAAAACACTGAACATTATACTCATAAGTATAATACTAAGTATAGTGATGTATATGAGTACTCATAAGTATAAGTATAATACACTATACTCATACTTATGAGTACTCATAAGTATGAGTATAGTGTTCAGTGTTTTGGCGTTTGTGTTGAAGTAGAAAATGGTGTAAGATAAGGAGACCCCTTATCATCAGTGTTACTCAGCTTAATGCTAGAAAACGTTATAGACGGCGAAGAAATTAATAAGTCAGAACTTATATGCAATTATGCAACTTATATTAAATAACATCCTGGTATGGATCCTTGTGGAACTCCTTCATCATATGTGGACTTTATCGGTGCCACTGTACAATTTATCTAAGCCAATTCTAGTCTCCCTAATCTAACCCAGTAGCCAGGTCAAGCAAAAGGGGGTTTGGTCGAAAAGATTCGAGTTTTTTAGGAACCGATAGATTTTAGTGTCGTATTCATTTGTTTCTATTTTGTTTTTATGGATAAGTTCGGTGCTACTACTTTAATATTCGTTTTCACACCAGCTATACGAGGTAGAATATCCAGAGCGTTCTTTTTATGTGGTATCCCCAGTGGGTCTAATCCGCGAATAGGGAGCTTTGTAGTTGGACCTTAAATTCATTGTAGATATGGATGGACTGAACTCATCTATTTGATACTATGTAGTGTCGGACTGTGTATCAGCATCTTCGGGGTCCAATTCAGTGTCGACGTTGGAATTAAATATTTCAAGAGATGATGGCATCTGATCGTCCTCGTCATAGTCGACAATTTCCTCGAGTTTATTTGCACAGTTTTTTCGTCTACAGACACTGCAAATTACCGAACGATGTAATCGGTACTTTCGGCACCAATACGCTGCCCCATATCCCGTCTTACACTTGCATGATATGAATTTAAGTAGCGCCTGGGAGATCTTTTAATGTTGTCCAGTGTTTGTCCTTTTCCATCCCCTTTTTTCTGCATTTTTTTACACTCTATGCCACAACTGTACTTGAAAATACATACTAAGGGGATGTTGTCATGCAGCTGCCCTTATGGCTGGCATAAGAGAAGGATAAGAAGCCTTCGTATCGATAGTTGTCCAGAGTATCGCGGTCCAGACCAGAGCGGTCCTTTTGCATCCATATAATGAGAGAAGAAGAGCTTGAGGGTTTTTGAAAATCTCGATGACCTGGTTTAGAGGTTAATTTTTCCCAAGAACTGTAAGGAACTTCAATTTTTCTTGCTGAAAGAAAGCCGAGCTTGGGCCGTTACAGGCGTTGAAGTCATGTAAAAGTAGGATATTTTTTTCGATGCAGCTACCACCCTTCAGAATGTGCGTAGAATTCCCGGCTTCTGGAAGTAGATGTTTTTATGAGCTAAACCCAATGCTGTTATGGAAACAAGAAGGCCAACATCTTCGTCAACAATTATTACCGAAGCGTATGTGGACGATAATTCTATTGCCGTATTTACGATGATAAGTGTGTCTACATCTTCCGCAGCCTGTTTAGATGGCTTCTTCAAATTAATTTTTCAGCATGGATAATTTTCTCTTCTTTAATTTAAATTTTTGCACTAGGAGGTACTGAAAGCGAGATATTATGAAAAAAAACCATTTTGGACGCTATATTTGCAATGTGGCAGCGCGAACGGCACATATACGAAGCGGTAAATCTAATATGTTAAATAGAACATTAAAATAGATTTACAAAAAATCAAAATTCCTCACCTATTCGGACAAAAAAACACCTGACTACTGGGCTAATCATCATCTTAAGAAAATGTGCAAATCATTAATCGCCTGGATCGGGCAATAAAAGTTTCTGGATTAATATGTATCAGATAGTAAACATGTGAAAGTGAAATGAGCGGCAATCCAGCCGAATTTAGTTACTTTTATTTGGAGGGGTCGCCTCTCCCTATACATATTTATGAGGTGCTAACACATAGGTATCGTGCCGTGATGGATAAAACGTTATTGGGTCGCGGCAAAAATAAATTTAAGACCCTCGCCGACATAGGAGGGTCGTAAGATGATATAAAATATATTTTTATGGGTGTAAGACGGGATGGATATCGCTGCTTCGGAAAGTGATCAGGCTTAAAACATTTGTGAGGGCATTTTGCATTGGATGCCATCACCGCTTATAGCGGGGACGGATTAGAGGTATAGATCGAAGACGATCCGTAGGATATGGCGCTTTAATTATTGTCCTCGTTTGTTATTTCAAAAGACCTTCGACTTTATTTACCTGGAGGAGCAGGTATCAATGCAGTAATTTTTTTCTGGTGAGCCGTGAGCCGAAGTAGAAGGCGACATAGAATGGCGAACTTAACCTAAAAAATTGGTAAAGTCGCGAAAAATGGTTCTAATCTATTCGAAGCGTTCTAAACATCATCCTATACTCACGGAAGGTCTAGAGGTATCTAAACTCAAAGATCTTTAGTAAACCTTTGGAGGATCTTTAGTAAACTTTTTGTTATAGTATCAAGTAAGACTTTTATATATTTTAGACCTAAAATTATTCTGATCTAATCTAATCTAAGCGTTCTAAACATCATCCTATACTCACGGAAGGTATAGAGGTATCTAAACTCAAAGATCTTTAGTAAACCTTTAGAGGATCTTTACTAAACTTTTTGTTATAGTATCAAGTAAGACTTTTATGTATTTTAGACTTTAAATGGTTCTAATCTAATCTAATCTAAGGGTTCTAAACATCATTCTATACCCACGGAAGGTCTAGAGGTATCTAAACTCAAAGATCTTTAGTAAACCTTTAGAGGAACTTTAGTAAACTCTTTGTTATAGTATCAAGTAAGACTTTTAACGCGTCGTCACTAATAAAATTGTTAATTGAAAAATTATTTGACATTTTATTATTATTTATTAATTTATTAATATTATATTAATTTATTTGACAGAGGAACGTAAGCTTGAAGGTGAAAAATAATACGGGTTTACTGCAATGAAGCGATTTTCGGCAAATAAAAACCTTGTTTGAGCTGAGCATAAAAGTATCGTCAAGCTACTGAAACGAAAAATTGTGCTTAATTAAACTGTAATAAAAATAACGAGTATCATCTGAGAGAACTTGTGACTTTCAATTACTTCTCTAAATCTCACGCGACGTCCAAATCGACAATCAGGGGTATAATTGTCAGGTCATCCGAATCCCGTTGGATGGCTTCCTTTGAAAAGTTTGCTTGTTAGGTCATAATGGGTTATTTATTTTAAAAGTTTGCAGAATAGCCCAAGGACCTCGGATTTATTATAAACGAAGCAGTTTCGTCGTTAAACTTTCCTGTACTTATAGGAAATTATTTTGCAGCAAGCGAGTATATTCCGGTAATTGTATTTATATTGTAACTATATACGTATTGCGATTAATTTCATTCGATAATGGGCTCAACGTAATTAAATTATAGCTAATAAACACGCTAATCCCACCGCAAACTAACAAAATATCTGCCGGTTTCTATTAAATCTAACCTGGTTAACCTATATACTGATATAGCCCAGTATTACGTATTTATATAGCTTCATTTTATCAAGCGAGGTTATGTTTTTATTGACGCATTTTAGTAAAGGATTAACTGAGTTATGCCCGATTGCAATAACTTCTATTCCAACAAAGAATACTAGAGGAATCCATAAAGTTAAGGTGTCCTTAATTTATTGTTTGGTTCTACCATCACTTCTTCAGGTTTCCTTAGCTGAGTATATGTTACAGTTGGCAACACTATACAAATCTAGTAATTTTATCTTTTTCAAAGTCTATGTTGGGCACATTGTAACAAAACGAAGATCGGGCCATTATTATTTAATTCTATCGGGCCAGGAATTTTTAAAATCAACAATATTCGGATAAAGGAAAACGGTAAACTAGAGACCACCGGAGGTCCATCTTCTAGGAACGAATTCAAGAGCGTAATATCACAAAATATCAGTAAAGGGCACGTACTTGAATTAGGCAGAATGGTAACGCCGACCAGATCTTGGGTTTCTTCTCTTTTCAACGAAGAACAAAGACCCCAAAACTTGGTGAGATAGAAAGTGGCATAAGAACAAAAGGTTACACACGACACGTATATATATTGTCAAGGGGTTCAATTCCGAGAGGGAATTGACCTATTACATCATAAAATAGAAAGGCAACTAATATTCAACTTGACAATCGGATACGTTGCATTGTCTAGCGACGCCAAGATGCCGGTTCCGGGGCGACAATCAGCCAAAAATGTGGAGTTACGTCACCCAAATCACAGTAGAAGTCGTAGACTTTAGACCTATTAACAATATTCTCCGACAGAGAATTATTAAATTGTGAAATTATGTAATCAAGGCTCAAGAACAAAAGTATCGCATAAAGGAGTTTTTCTGGGGGTTTTTGGGGGGACAACCCATATGTATGTGAAGCTGACTAAAAATTTTTAGATTCTGGAAGTGTAAATAGTATAAAAATATCAAAATTGTATGCCGTTGTGGATTTTTTTAGGGACTGTGAGTTAAAATAATGTAATTTTCTTAATTATCTACGATAATTTACGTACTTATAAACAAAAATAACTTTGTGTGCCATTCAAGATAACATGGCCGGATTGTCAAAATCAAGTTATCCAAAATTATCAATTGAATGGTCTCGCTAAGAAAAAGAAAATCCTAGTTGACAGAAACCCGTTCATTGGCAAATAAATTTATTTATTTGTGTTTTATGCTAACTTCATTCAAAAACACTATTGTAAAATAATCTGAAAAATAAATTTTTATACAAATGAGGTGACATTGAAGTACAATTTTTTTAAAGTTACATGCTATAAGGTACCAGGAAAAACATAATTAAAGTAAGTACTAGCAGCACTGACAATTTCAGCCTGTATTAATTTATTTTGCTTAATAAGTTCTACGTACTATTATATACCCTTTTTCGTCCAAATAATAAAATCACACCGGCTTGTATTAGTTACATGCATATGTAAGTGGTATTGAAAATAGAACAAGTGACTCCTCTTTAAATAAAACACTATTTTTTTCCTCCAAATAATCTGCTTTTGATGGTACATCATGCCTGATTCTGTAAGAGCATTTAATTTCGATCACCAAATCTAAATTAGTTTACTCCGTCAGGGCTAAAAGGCAAGAAATTATACATGTAATTAATCCAGATTCCATAAGCTTTGATTTCATTCCAGTTTTCTTTATGTAAGCTTCTTTAGCAGTACTTTCATATGTGCGGCCCTATTTTACCCCAAGTAAACAAATTAAAAATTGATTCCTTGTTGCAAAAATGAAATAACTTACAAAACTATAAAACGTAACCTAAAAACTTCACTAAGGGTAGTTTAAGTGGTCGCTGATGATGATGATTAGTAAAGCTTAAGGATATTTTAAGCATTCCTTAATTTTGTTGCAAGCAAAATGTTGATATTATGAGTTGCTTGGCTGAGATCCATTGTGATCCATTCACTCGTCACCTCAATTAAATTAACGTATTCATTAATTTTTATTTAAAGTAAAATAGTTGAAACATCTATGATGCGATCCTAAACTTATCAAGTTAAAAACTGATACACCCTGTATATTAAAATATAATAAAATTCAAAATTTCGTACCGTGTTCCGAATCTAATAATTGTCTTGGTGATATATAATTCGAAGTAAACCGTTTACACCCTAGCGGTTTAATTAAGTTTTGCGGAAAGGCTAACACAATTAAAACTCCATGCCCGGTCTGTCAGATAAGATGGATGGAAAGCACAGTCGCCCCGTTTAATTTAATAAATCTAATGCTTATTTTACACAAATAGCCAGGGTGAAAGTAAAGGTGAAATATTAATTCGAATTCCGTTCTCTTGTTTCTTCCGTTGCTAGTGCGTAGGTCGTAAATCTATCGCCCGCTGCGGGACTTAATTCATTTCTCTTCGGTGATCTGTTGGAATTATGTTAATGAGGTTGCGATAGGGAAATTTTTTCGTCTTAACCAAACCAAAGGCATAACATAATCTTGCCCCAGGCATGTATTTTAAGGGAGAAAACAATTAACATTCACTTTATATTTTACAAGAGAAACATGTACAGTGCCGTTCAATTGAGAGTAAACGATTTTTTAAATTAATGTGAAACAGGCTTTCAGGTAATCAAACCTTGATTGTCAATTTTATTTGTTGCGATAGGGAATAATTATTCTATATTTTGAAGTTTTCCTTATAATTATTATTATTATGCCGCGCTTAACTGAACCGCAAAAAATGAGAGCTGTGATGTTACTGCAGAACGGATGGTCAATGCAAGCAGTTGCAGATACTTTGAATGTGAGTAAAGGTTGTATTTACAAAATTAAGGAAAAATGGAATGCAGAAGGAACTGTTGAGTACGTCCATAGAGGGGGCCGTCAGAAATTCAGTACTACGGAGGAAGACGAACTCGTCCTTGACCACCTCCGACAGAATCCTTTTGATACAGCAGTGACTGCCTGCTTCTTAACAAATTTTCCTGCTTCGGTGGAAACCGCAAGACGACGTATCAGAGCATCTGAGCTGAAGAATTTTTCGGCTGCAAATAAAGTTGCTCTGTTGCCACGGCATAAGGAGCAGACGTTAAACTTTGCCAACCAATTTGTCGGTGTGCCACAGGACAACACAATTTCTTCAGACGAAAAAGTTTTTCAATCCTGCTATGATAGCTCTGTGCGTGTATACCGCTCAAGAAATTGCCGATATGAAGAGCGCTATATAAATCCTACAGCTCGTAGTGGTCGCTTCTCTATCAACGTGTGGGCATGGTTATGTTGCCAAGGAGCAGACAATACCTGCTCCTTGGAGAATCAGAGAGCGTCTTACTGGTCAAAGCTACGCTCGCATTTTGGAATATGTTACGTTACCTTCCGTTTCCATTTTATATCCCGAGAACTTCACTTTCCAGCAGGAAAATATTTTTATTTCCTCTCCTTTTTCCATATTTCAATTAAATTTATATTTCAGGATAATTCCTCTATTCACAAATCGCAAATGTTACTGAATGGCTGACTACAAACCATATTAACACTCTGCCTTGGCCCTCTAAGTCGCCGGATTTAAATCCGATAGAAAATGTATGGGCAGAAATGGAAAAGGTATAGCAGAAATTTCCGACCAGCGAACGTAGAAGAACTGTGGTTGGCGATTGACAATGCCTGGGAAAATATTGGCGAGGATTACACCAGGACACTAATATTGTCTATTCGAAATAGGCTTCAAAAAGTTATAAACGCGAATGGTGCTTGGACCAAATATTAATTCATAGTAATTTTCTTAAGTTCTCAGTTAGTTTGTTAATTTAATGGATTTTTCTACAAGAGACGTCCTTACCATATAGATTTTTCTTAATAAATACCGTATATAAAATGCTGTCACCGTATAACTGACAGATACTTCAACCTGAAATAATTTTGAATGTGATCTGTTTACAAAAGCCTGCTTCACAATGGGAAAATTTCCAAAATTTCTCATAAGAGTCGTTTACTTTCAATTGAACGGCACTGTACCATAAAACTTTAGCGTTCCTCAGGGGTCTGCTCCTGGCCTACACGCTCAGTTATACTCTGCTGATTTAACTCATTCGATAAAGTAGTGGACACAATTATTTATAAATATAACAATTATATATGCGGAATTTTATATTATTTAAAAGTCCACTAAATACTTTATATGTCAGTAAAACCAGCATTGCCAGATTATATAATTAATTACATGCATCTGATTGCTCACGTTGAAGAATTTTAAAGGTACCTTTCTACTGTTAAATCAGTTTACGAACAGCTTAGCAAGCTTGAGTGTTAACAGTCACCGAAAGGGATGAAAAACAAAGCGTTATTAGATCTTACACAACTGCAGAACTCACAGCATTTTCTGCGAAGTAAACTTAAATATTTGGAAACTCATTTAATGTTAGATGTTTCCTAACAATGGATGTTTTTCGAGCGGTTGTCGTTGCATTGTTCTCGCAGAAGTACGGGAAATTCCCTAGGCCGGCACAGACTCAAGAAGCTTTCACTCTTTTTGTTTTATTCCTATAAAGAACGTTCAACGACGTAAGATAAATTAGTTATAGTGGACGTAGCAAAGAAAAATAAATCAGAACAAATTCCCGGTGAAAATGCGAGGTTATTATAGCCGGAGAGGAGTTTGTTACAAAATAAAACACATAACACGGTTTGTTGTACATATAATGTTTGATATGATCCTATCTATGTAACACGTATGCCGGACATAAGCTTTGTATGATTTACTACACATAATTTGGATTGTCTGTTACATTATATAATAGGTCGTATAGGAGTAGAATGGCGCGCCAAATTCTTGGCTTAAGATGTGACCACATTGGAAATAGTTTTCAAATTCGTATCTCTTTTTTTAGAAATGATATCATTATTTATTAATTTATAGTAATATTATATTGTAATAACGGATGATGCTGAAGCATACGGCTGAGGTAATTCTAAGGTCTGCTGGTTACATGTCTGTTTAACAGTCATTTCACGCAACTCTCGCCTGTTTCGCTAAAAGTCCTGCAGGAAATACAACAGTGAATAGTCCAAGGAGAGTGTACGATGCCCTTACGTAATTACAGGGTCGTCCGCAAGGGTGGGTTTCGCCTAGAGCGGTGCGGTACGGTAACTATGAACCATGCCAGCCACTGAGCTGCCGCTGATTGATAATTTGATTTACTTCCGTGTGGGCGATCTCCTCTCCCTCACAAGTGCAGTGTTACGCTATCCTTGGTACAATTACTGAGCTAGGGCAGGATTATCTAAGCCTAGTGACCTGTTCCGAATTAACTGCGGGTCGAGGTGCAGGTACTTTCAGTCGGCGAACGGAACATCAACCGGATAGTTTTATGCAAGATTTATAAGACGTTGATTTGAACAAAAGAAATGGAGTATATATAATGAGTTAAGAATGAATTGGGCGCAGAAAAATGTTAGTAACTTGACGAAGAGCAACAGAAATTATGCCTTAAATTAAATAAGAGATTTATTTAATGGGAACTGAGCACTTATTTAACGCACAACCAAAAAGTTAACTCAAATTTGACGTTATGTATTTTCGACAATTTTCGTTCGTTTTGGTCGATTTTTTTTTCAAATTGTAGGTTTTTCTCTTAGGAATATCACTGTGTTAGTTGTTTTGGTAAAACGAATGATTTTGATATTATACCAGGTGCTATAAAAATGTTATGTTTTTTCCGAAATTTCAAAACGTCCTGTGGGCTATACAAGGTATTGCAAGTTATTGCAATTATAGCCAATTAAAAGCCTCATGTTTTTTCTACATTTTCTTTTTTTATTCATTTGTTTATCTCTGTTACTTCATGAAATACACCGTTTTGAAACACCATATGCTTTTATTCACATGAAATGCATTTATCGGACAACTCAAACAGCTAGCAAGCTATGGAAATCGAAGATTACACGTCATAAACTGACAACTGTGTCATTAGTTTTGTGTTGACAGTCCAGCAATAATTAGTGAATAATGGAACGCCAAACCAGAAATTTAACTCGTGATGAATGTGTTGAGGCAGCTACATTACATGGTGAAGGGTGGAGTTATAACCGCATAGCTGGAAGGTTGGGAGTGTCTCAAACAACTATAGCGAGAGCAATTCAAAGGTACGCGGAAACAGGAGAACATTCCAGACGGACCGGTCAAGGTAGATCTCGTGTTACCTCTACTATCCAGGATCGCTTTTTAAGAGTAAATGCTGTAAGACAACGATTTATAACTGCAACACATTTAAGAGCACAACTTCAAGACGCAGGTGGTCCACTCATATGCGTTCAAACTGTACGCCGACTACTGATGGAGGCAAATTTAAGACCCAGGATTGCTGCTCGAGGACCCGCATTAACAGTAGATCATCGAAGAGCCAGATTGAATTTTGTCAATGAGCATGTTAATTGGATGGAAGCAGATTGGGAACGTATTCTTTGGACTGATGAGTCAAGGTTCAGTTTGTATAATTGTGACAGACGTAATCGCGTCTACCGAAGACCCGATGAGCGATACAGTCAATGCAATTTCTTGCACACAACTTTATATGGAGGTGGATCCGTCATGGTGTGGGGCGGATTATCTTTGACTGGGCGAACGGACTTGGTAACTGTGAATGGAAATCTCAATTCTGACAGATACATCACAGACGTTCTTGAAGCACATGTTTTACCTAATGCCCCCTATATAGGACCCAATTTTTTACGTATGCAAGATAATGCGCGTCCCCACACGAGTCTTATCGTGAGAAATTATCTTGAAGAAGTAGGAATTTATCACATAGACTGGCCAGCCCGTAGCCCCGACCTTAACCCCATTGAACATGTTTGGGATATAATCGGTCGGCGGTTACGAAGTGAGGGACGACAACCCCAAAATTTACAAGAATTGGAAGGACGCCTAGTCGGATTATGGAATGGCCTAGATCAGAACCTAATCAGAACTTTGGTTTTAAGTATGAACCAAAGATGTCGGGAGGTCATTCGCGGAAGGGGTGGAAACATCAGATACTAATTCTCTATTTACTTTTGTTTTGTTTCCTGTTATTCGTTGTTTTATTGATTAAAGCAATCCATTTTTCTAGGTATGTTTTTTGAGTTTTTGTCCTTTTAAGACCTTTTTCTCTTCTAAAACACCTTGCATCTCTCAATAAATTATAAGATATCAAGGAAAACAGAACGCGAAATGAGGATCCCCTCGTGAATGAGCTTGGCCTCCTAGGATCCTAGGCTGAAGCTTCGGCTTGGTGGTCCAGCTGAGCTGAGACCATTATTATTGTAAAGTTAAATGTTGCAATTGTAAAGTTAAATGTTGCAATTAAATTTTGATTGAATTCCCAAAACTTGAGATTAAACTTTAGCAAAGTAAAAAGAATAAAATTGTCAACACAGGAATGTGGTATGCAAATTGTCACGATGATTAAATAAAAAAATGAAATAAATTGAAACAAATGCCGCTCCTTGCCGATGCCAAATATAAGCAAGGCTTACGCCGTCGAAGTAATATCTTTTAAAAAACTTAAAGTATGCTACCATTCGGTACAACAGTAGCAGTGACTCAAAATCACCAGGTAGATAGTCCAAAATCAAATCAAAATCAAATTTAAATTATATATATATATATATATATATATATATATATATATATATATATATATATATATATATATATATATATATATATATATATATATATTAGCTTTGAAATTCTTTGCTATTCATATTTATTTTGTGAAAAGTAATCTTGGGTTTGTAGCATTTCATTACATAGAAATAAGCAACTAGACGAATAAGAAAGAAAACACACTTACCAGTACTATATCTGGACACAGATATAGTACTGGTAATATATACTATATTCATTTCCGTATGTGTGTCCAGATATAGTACTGGTAAGTGTGTTTTCTTTCTTATTCGTCTAGTTGCTTATTTCTATGTAATGAAATGCTACAAACCCAAGATTACTTTTCACAATATATATATATATATATATATATATATATATATATATATATATATATATATATATATATATATATATATATATATATATATATATATATATATATATATATATATATATATATATATATATATATATATATATATATTAATGATCATAAAATATAAAAGACCATACCTGGTAACTTTGAATCACTGCATTGTTATAACCAAGATATATCCTCGAGAGCGTAAGGTCGACAGACTAAAAGTGAAGCCGGCAGATAAGGAAAGGAATGAATTTTTGCCGATCTCGGGTATAAATGTGCGTGCTTGTAGCGGGGGAAAAGTAGGGACAACCGTAGATGGTGAGTCGCGGTAAATTTCTACCAGGTCGCGCGGTTTTATTTCAAATATTTTATATAAGAATTCAAACATTTGCCACAAAACGGAACGGAATTTATTTACGTTACATCTTCCTTGTTATATCTTCCCATGGGCGCCAGTTCTATGAACACTTATTTGTAGCTGGCGAAGGTTCATTGATAAGCACGAGTCCTCTATGGTCAATAAGAGGGGGTTCAATGAGGCCTCTAATTATTTTATAATATTTTAACTTCGACGAGGTCTCTGCAGATCTAGGATGCGTCAGGTAGCGTTGTCCAGAGAGGTTCATACAGGCACTGGTCTCGATCCAACCCCAGTCGGTTGGTGATGGTAGTGTTGGTGTAGGAACCAGGGCCTGACCCCAGACATGTCCGCCCTGGTATACTGGGCACTTATTTGTAGTAGGAGAAGGTTCACTGATAAGCACGAGTCCTCTATGGTCAATAAGAGGGGGTTCAATTAGGCCTCTAATTATTTTATAATAATTTAGATAAGAATAATACAGCAGAAGTTGTATAGTACTATTTAATTTTTATATAAATGGAAGTATGATTGTCACTATGACAATTGCAATACACAAGTTCGAAATTTATATATATGCAAGTTATACTACAAATGGAAGTAATTTTAATGCGAATTATGATGCAAAATAGTTAAATTTTTTTTAAAATCTTATAATAGCCCAAAAGCCCGTGTCACTTCTCGATACCACGTGTTCCCATGGTCAGTGTGCGTTAACCTATCATACATTCGAGAAGTGACACGGGCTCTTGGTCTATAACTATCCTACGCCAAAACCTGTGTAACTTATTCTAATAATATGGGACTAATAATATGGGACTTCTGTCCTCTACTGGAACGTTGCTAGACTTTTAGAATGCGGCTAACTTCTTTTACACGCCTGCTGCCATCTACAGGAAACTGCCGGTACTCTGGAATGCTGCTATACTCGGTGATACGCTTGTCAGATTCCTTACTCACTGATTTTGTAATTTAATAATCCTTTTCTTGGTCTGCTTTCCACACTCGTCTATATAACCAGTAATGCTGTCTGGAGACGCTACACTTGTTATGTACTATTTTCGACAAAAATCACTTACTACCGTAGTTGAAATTAACTTTAAAACGTTTCCCTTTGATATTCCACTGACGTCGCATTATTTTATTGAATTTAATTTACTTATAACTATTAAATTTCTACAATATATAATCGAAATTTAGTGAGCTGTTCGTACTTCGAACGCTATAGCTGAACTCTTTTGCATTATTGACGACGAATGTGCTACCAAATTAAACAGTTGAACTTCCATGGATACTAACTTCCAGCTTTTTGTTAATACATAATGTGACCAAGCAGATGAATTGCTATTTAGACTCTATAATTTATAATACATATGGTTTAATTTTGAATTATAAGCTGTATTCACTTAACACATTCACTTTGTTCAAATGTTCAAATAACATCCGACGTGACATTTTGCTTATTTGCAATTGTTATTTTAATGAGTATTTAATCAGGTCTCCCCCTCCATCCTACAGTTACTGTAACATTTGATGGACGACGTCGATTATAAAGTCAACATTATGCTAAAACCAATCAACCTCCCGCTAGTCGAAAACAAGGAGAATTTTATTATCCTTGCGCGATTGCTAATTTTAAATTTCGCACTTTCGCTAAAGCGCATTACCAGCCATATCGTAAGTTCCCGCAAAACAGAGCAAAAGCTGGGATCAAGTGTAGAGGAAAAACGCAAATCCTTTTAGAGCTGTCCGATGCAGAAGGTCCCGTTCCGTGACCGGAACTAAAGCAACCGAAGGCAACTTCGGCGCTCCTTTATACCTGTCCTTTGCGGACGCACAGCGCCGATAGAACTTTGAAATAGTGGCCAGGCAATTAATCGCTTAAATTGTGTTTTAAACTCATTTAACATCAGTAAACACGTTTTTATGCAGCATTAAACACCAGATAGATGCATACAACGTCAGGCAATATTCGCCACATCCAGATAACCATGAGCCATTGAGAACTTCTCTAATTAGGCGTTGGGAAAAATTAATTGAAAAGTTATTTCGCTTACAGCGGAACTCGATATGATGCTACTATGTTGTCGAATTGAATAACATCCATATTAAGTAAGCGATTAAGTGCATTTCATAGAAATACGAGACAACAAAGAGCCGAGAATTGAATCTTTGTTAATAGCCATAACAAGGCTTTGGAGGATTGAAATTGACATAACCATGATGCGAGTTTCGATTCGGATCGAGTGAAACAAATTTTTAAAAAAGAAAAATTTTATTTCCGGAGACAAACTAACAGTTACAATGTGAGATTGTAACTTGCAGAACATATCAGTAAGATATCAATAAGATATCAATTGACAATGTGACTATTTTATTAAAGATTTTGTTAAGTAGACCTGAGTCGTTAAACAAAGCGGGTCACCGGAAATCATGTCTCGCCGCAGCTACATTTTTAATTCGCTAACTGCTTCGCCGAAATTATGACTACACGGTATTATTTACATTATTGGTTGTATTCGATACGCAATATCTAAGCATTCAAGTCTACAATTAAGAATAAATCAACAAACTCAAAGCTGCACAAATACAACGTTCTCGAACGATTGATAGTGTGAACATCGTGGGCTTTGCGTATAGGGAAGCAAGGAAATAACTTATAAAAAGTATGAATAATAATCCCTTTATGTGTGGGTGGGATGGCACGACAGGAATATATCGGCTTAATATGTCATGTGAAGGCCGGCACATAATAGTAAGCGGAACAATTTTTCATGCAGATCTTATCTAGGATTTCCGCTAATTGGGGATATGCCGGAACGGAGACAAAGGTTTTTGGTATACCATTCCACAAATAGGATCGTATAATTTCACCATTTTGCCAGTAATGTTTATAGCATTCCTGGCAATTGCCATTCATTAATATAAAAGTTAAAAGAAAGCATAACGTTTTGTATAACAAAAAAACATAAGTGTGTGCTTATGACCACTCGATAGAAGTGAAGAATTATAATTTTCAAATTTTAAAATATATACTGTAACCCGCACCCGGTAATACCCGTTAATACAGTTTTCACTTCAAAAATGCGAGCCTGAGTACGAAATATTGTTGAACACTTTTTTGTTAGTTTCATTAATTTTTTAAGTTAAATAAAAATATATAGATATCCTACCCCAATGGGATGTGATATTTTTACTACAAATGGATCTCCATCGAAGAATATAAGAAATTGGTTTTCATTTAACTATGACATTAACAATTTATTACACAAATTTTGTGATGTGGTTATTCAACAACATTCAAAGAAAAGCTTCACTATCCTCCTATAACGTATCTTAGGCTAATGTTACATGAGATATTGAAATTCTCCACAAACAATATTTCAGATATATTTATAAAAAAAATTGTTATATGTTATAACAATTATGAAAAATATAAATTGGGGTTGGTTATTACCTGCATACAAAGTTAATCCAATTAAAAACACGTGAGTATAGAACACTACCGCGTGTGGTGACCTCGTTGCCACTACTGGAACTTCGTCTTAGATTTTACTCATTTGTTGATTATGTGCGGGTTAAAATCCTTATCGAGAATATTACTAAAGCTTCGGTAGAAATATCTAAGATACTTCCTAGAATTTATATTATGAATTGGATAACCCACTATCACTTAAATCGAGTTATTAGTCATTATAAAATATAATGGAGACACGTGCAATACTATCATGCATATTTTATAACACATAACTAGGTTATTAACTCCTTATACATTGTTATCTGTAGTTGAGGAAATACCTCTCATAGAAACAAAGGCATTTCCTTAGTTACCAGTGTTTCCTACATATTGTAGTTATATGTCAACTAATCACATTATTTTATTATTTACACTTTATAATTTCACTGTGGCTTATTATTATAAACATATCACATATTAAGTATACCGACTTTGAGCTGTTATCTGCATTTTATTCTCACTTTTGACATTTAATACTATTTTTTAGTGGTCAGATTACGGTCGACCTATTTACATTGCTCCGAGATTATGATTCTCGTTCCCATCTTTACCCAAATGCTTTAATATACTGATATTGAATAAATTAAAATATATGTCGAAATCATTAGGATTTTTAATTGATTTTTGTGGTGATTTTTAATTGAGGTATTATTAATGTACTGCTTCACCAATGAGAGTTAGTTACTTTCGTAACTAGCCACTAGAGTGCAGCTAACAAAAACTTCCAATAGCAACATTTTTTCTGATACACAGTTCTGCTTTTAATTTTGAGTGAATTGACCATAATTAAAATTTATGTTAAAATTAAAAATTTACTTTTAATAGCTTCTACTCTTGTAAATTATATCTTTCCTTTGACTTGTCGGGTAAAAAATTAAGTACTACTTCTTTGGTATTTTCGGTAATTTCTTCAGGGTACAGCTATCTTTCATCACTATCAGAACTGATAGTAGCTTCTGATAGTGATGTAGGATGTCCTCGCGATACTTATCTCGTCCATTAATTAATAATTATCTGTGACAATACTTACGCGTTTACTTACAGTAATTTTACAATTTTAAACTAACTGACGCGCCACAGATTGACAAAAAAAATAAAAGATATTGCCCTCAACAACATAATGCTGTAGTGGAGAAACTTTAAACTCGCTGCTGCCAATGAACAAATACTAATTCCTGCTCATTCGACTATGTTAATACCATTTACCCAAATCTGTCAAAAGCATAACGTAAACCTGGTTGATATCGGTAATCATTTTTTCCACATTCTCAGAGTAGAGAAACAACGGGCACTAGGTACACTTTCTTGTTGTAATTCTGTTTCTGGCAGCTCCCAATTTAATCAATCAAACTCTAACTACTGAACTCATTATATATAAAACATTCAATCAATACATCAATGCTTGGTGACCTAAATGCTCGGCGTTTGATGTCTAGTGGAGCACAAATATTTTTGTTCCTCGTAGAGACACAGTCATATATTTAATGATGCCAGATATTATAATTCAAACGGGTAGTTTAAGTAAATACGTTCCTAATGATATCGATGTACCTGCTCCACATTTAAGAGACACGATCATAATTTGATATTTTGGTGTTATATATTATTAATTCAAGATTTGCCTATCAAATACTTAAGGTTTTATTATATTTGACAATATATTTTGTTTTGTTACATATTTAGACGCGGGTTTCGCCTGCATAGTTGCCACAAACAGAACACGCAAAATGTCTAAATTATGCAGTTGTATGAAAAACAGCAAAAGATCGATCTTTAAATATCACGTCGCAGGTTTCGCCTACTAAATTCCCATCGTCAGGATGCTGAAAACCCTAAATTATGTATTTATATGAAAATCGGCAAAAGAGGAGTTTTATATATTTCGACATGAATTTTGACTTCAATGTTGCCATCACCAATAACCTGAAAATATCTAAATAGTTCATTGATAGGGGAAACGACGAGTCATTGCATATGCAGATTTAGCCTACAAAATTAACACAGAAATTTTTTTCACCAGATTCTAGAAACTTTTTGAAAAATTTTAAGTGGAGGCCGGTAAAAATTACAAAAGTTATAAACAATTTATTAAAAAAGGGGTGATTTCGTTTTTTATAAATAGCTAAAAAAACTATTGCAGATATTGGAAATCGGAAAAAATATCCTTAAAGAGCAGGAAATTTTCTAAAAAAGCCACAATTTCCGAAACTCTACTACTAATATTTATAATTTTAATTTAGAGGTGAAAATATGGCTAAAAACGGGTGACTCCCGCGCATGCCGGCTGATTCGGACAGTTTAAAAAAAAATCACATACCTTTTGGATACTTAAATAAACGATATTCCATTGGAAGAAAAATTACCGTAACTTTTTATAAGATATGCTTGTTACTTAACTTATTTTCTCAAGTTTTAAATTAACTTATAATTAACCGTGATAATCGTCAAACTAAAAACCTTAAATTTTTTTCACTTCTTGGAACTATTCTTGAAAGTCTTTAGAAATGATCACTTTGGGAAAAATGTAAAAATTTCCACTTTTTCTCTTAGCCAGTACTTAGGGATGTAAGTGTGAAAAGTTTCAACTGAAAAGTTGAAAACTCTTCATTGAAAAGTGAAAAGTTTAAAGCTATATTGAAATTATTCAACAATATTTGAAAAGTTAATCTAACCGTACCATCTATTCATACTTTAAGGTACTAATAGAAAATTGCAGCAAATGTATGTAGTTTACTGTTTTATGTGACGGTAGATGGGAATCAGAAATATTGAATGACATATTCTGGGAAAAGGTAGAACATTTTTATAACTTATTAAAGCCACTGGGGCTACATATAACAGCAATAGAAGCCGATACACCTTTAATCAGTAGTGTAGTTGCAATTTTCAAAGATATAGAAAATGTGTTTAGAACAACCATTAATTTGGCTCCTGTATTAAAACGGGAAGAGAAAAAAATCGAGGAATTTCTAGTAAAAAGGCGCGCATTTTGTATACGACCTATACATTTAGCTGCATTTTATATCACATATTATTTATTATTTACAATAAAAAGTTCAGCACTTAATTTGTTATTTTTTTGAGTTTTTTTTGTTTTTTCGAAGTTTTTGGTTTTTATTATAATATGAAAACTGAATCAATGTCACAGCAAAATTACAATTTAGCTGTGAAAAGTTTCATGTTTCCATGAAAAGTTTCACGAAAACTTTTCATAGGCAAACTTTTCATGAAAACTTACATCCCTACCTGTACTGAAAATTATGATTTAGGACTCATTCCATTTGGAATGACATCTAGAAACCGGAACTCTACCACCAATATTTTTGTTGTCACAGTATCGCAGTTGCATTTCATTTGCCACAGTCGGTAAATCTGGTAAACATTCCTTTTATTTGCCCAGCATTGGCGGGTTGGCGGGATTTTCGCGCGTATTCTGTAATCTGTAACGGTCACACGCGATAGAGCAGTGCGTTGATTGAGATACTCACGTATATCTAGCGCCGTTTTACTGTGATTGTAAATATAATATCAGTGAACGATGGAAAATATTCCAAAACGTAGGCACTATCGAACGGTAGCCGAGAAGAAAATTAATTTCCGTGTTCGGATTATACAGAAGAATCAAAGTCAAGCACCTACATACTTTTAAGAGACTAAAAGATACATGGAAGTGTACAGCCACCGAAACCAAAAAGCTGTCGGTTTTGTAGTGCCAAATCAAAACAAGATTGTAGTGGAGGACCAAGATGCAAAAAATGCGATACGTAGAACGGTCAACGGTTTCTTTCGAAATAACTTTGGATAAGGTGCTGCAAGGTATAAGTGAAAATGATATTATAGGTACCCAAAACATGCAGGGCTAGTCTGGCAAAAATTTTGAGAGACCTGAATTTTGCGAATTGAAAGTAGACAGAAAGAGTATTCTCATAGACAAATATGAAATAGCTGCTTGGTGGATGGATCTTCGAAAAATAAAAATGCTTCGAAACGAAGGGTGGAATAATATTGGAAATGGTGATATCGACATTGAATATGAAGTGGAAAGTGACTGAAAATAGTGATATTAATGATTATAATATTATTAAATAGTGACAGAAAATAGTGGTATTAATTACACGTTTTTAAGGTAAATATTTAGGTATTAAGGTATTTTTATTTTTGGTTTATCTTATTTTATTTATCTTATTGTTTTTATTTTTTGTTGAGAATTTGCTTTATTTTGTAATATAGGTATATTTATTTTATTGTATTCATTTGTTGTTTAGAATTTTTTGCTTTATTTTGGAATATATATTTATTTTATTTTTCCGTTTTCAAGTTTATTTTTCACGTCTACTTAGTTGTGTTGTACATATTTATTATAGTTTCTGGGGAGCATATCGCGGACCACCCATTAAAAAATAGTAACGCGCTGAAAGCAATACTTCATGAGTGGTGTGGAAACTTGCTTTCAATATCAGCTGTAGTGTTTATAATATACATATACCTTCTACTTTCGACCCCGTCAAAAAATGCTTACGCCTATGGGTAACACTTTGTAGGTCAGAGTTGCCTGTCAGTGCACTTTCTATATTTATCAGAACTGATGTAGGACCAAATTAGCTTTGGTGCGCCCCATCACCCCCCCCCCCTCCCCTGCTCAAAGCACAGCAACACAAACTTTTTTAATTTGTTACCAATGCGTTTCTTCTATATTTCCATATATATATTAAGGATTTTGTCTAAAGTTTTGTCTCTCTTCAGTCATTATAATTCGAAATATGGTCTAAATTCAATATTTTTATTAGTTTTAATGTACAATCCGATCGCACACATACTACAGTCCAATCTGCGGATGTTTTCTTCATCAGGACCAAATTCCCATCAGGAATTATCCCTTCTATCGATATCGAGGCTCTGAATAGCAAAATACTTTATCTTCGGTCCGCTATAATTGCCAGCGTATAAATTTATTGTTACTTAAGACTCGTAACAATAAATAAAGAGGCGCAAGGATGGAGTCGGGAGTTTTAGTTAAACAAAGCCGAAATATAAATATCCGAACGCCGCGGCTCTAATTTATTAAGAGCTGGCGAGGCGTTTATCAGAGAACTTCATTGTTTCAACTTCAGCAGGATTCGCTGAAGTTTTAGTTCTCTCGCGGAATTGTTTCCGCGAGAGTCCGAAAATATTTAACTTTGAGGGCTCGGTTTTTTATTCTGCTCGATGTGCTCGTCAGTTTACTAGAAGTATGGCTAGTTTTTTTTGCCTTTTCAGATAGATATTGCTGTTGACGACCGCCTTTCAACAAACTATACAATCACGCGCATGATTTGAGAAAACTATACTCTTTTAAAAATTAATACAGCGTAATTTTGCGATAACATTCAAAATTACCTGACAGTTAAGAAACAACAAGAAGAAACTGATTGAATTTATTGAAAGGCGTCCAGGTTATTCTATTAATTTATTGAATAGTAACGGATATGTGTAACAAACTTAGTAGTAGAGCGAAATCGAGGGAAAATTATGAAGTTCTTTTTTGACGTAGGACCAGACGATAAATTATGTGTTATTCTCCAGATCTACTTAAGTTATCAGTCTCATTTTTTTTTAAATTTGAGGATATAATTAGGCGCTTCCAACAGTGTCTGTATCATTACTGAATATTGCTTATTATTGTATTTATATAACAATTAATTTATTACTTCCTTACAGATGTATTTATATTTTTGATAAGCGACTAACTTTTTTATTTACGGAAATTTTTACATACATGCTGCGAAGAATTTGAAGTTCAGACATTAAAGAAGTTTTGTGTAAAGAAAAAAATCTGCTGGAATTAACGGTTTTTTTGCTACGATTTTTTTTGTGGCGCATAAATTATTCAGCGCAACTAAAGGGACGTTTTGTTACTGGAACGTGTTACATTTTAGACGCATATGGCCTGTGGCTCTGTACTGAGCCGCCGAACGATCCTATATAGGTAATTACACTATGAGTGAGCTAATATGCAAGCCACAAAAATTACTAGAAAAAATAGTAGCCCAACCTAATTAAAATCTAATAATTATTGTGTTATATTTTTCCAAAACTGAATTAACGTTTGCACTAACTATTAAAACAAACTATGTGTGATATTAATTCATTAATATTTTACTTAATTAACTATTTATGTTATACCTTTAAAAAGTTTTGCATGTATGAGCATCCCGGCACGAATTTCGCTCCTCTACAAGGTTAATATTCGGCAGTCGAGGCGGTAAGTAGTAATCATTCGCACATGAAAAATTATGATTTTAAAAACTTTTTTCATTTATTGGCTTCATTTGCCTCGCAGTATATATAGACAAATTTCCATAAATAAAAATTTTTCTCGATTGCTCAAAAATACATTAACGAAAATAACAAGACTAAGTTCATTATTTTTTAAACACATTAAAAAAACATATGTTTTCACTACTGGTGAAGACGAGGCCGGCGTTGAAGATGTAAACTATGTCTTCACGGACGGATCAAAGAAAAAAGATGGAGCAGGCTGTGGTATATATTCCAGGAATCTGCGACTCCGATGCAACTGGACTATGGATAAAAATTCCAGTGTAGTACAAACAGAACTCGCTGGTATAACCATAGCCGCACAAGAGATTACTCGCAGAGAAATAACGGGCAAGACAATAAGAACCTGCACAGATAGTAGACAATCACTACTGGCCCTGAAAAATTATAAAATAACTAAAGGATCAACATGTATTCGCCCGCTTTAAAAGTGACACGACGCCGTGCACGTCGTACTAAACATGAGAATATATCACACACTGTATTTACACGCCTGTACACGGCTGTATACAAAATTAGATTATGCTATTATTTTCTGGACCTAATTAAAGTGTTGACGTCGACATTGAGGTACCTCTGGTCAGAGTTCTGACGGTTATCATACAGGACTCTATTAAACTTCATAACCTGGATAAATAATCATAGACATTCATCGAGGCAACTGCACATGTTCATGTAAACAGGGCGTTCTGAGCGAGAAAAACCAAGGCAGTAACAAATTTTATATTATGACCCGTTAGTGCAGAAAAACTACATATTCCTAGCTATTCCGCAACAGTATATCTCCAGCAGGTAATAATTTCGACGCTCGTTCACACGAAACGCGTTTTCTAAAAAGCCGCACGCCCACAGGAAGCAAAAATTTCTGCCGCTTCTACGGTCAGAGTCGCCATTAATTTTTTCTCCCCTACTTGTTGAGGTCATAAATTTACTCCGGATGGCCCATGACGAATTTTCCGCGTTCAAAGTTTTGCTTCTGTTTCATTCCTGGCAAATAAATGCAGAACAAAGTTCATAATAAGTGAACTTTAATGAAAACCTAAATTATTATAACAATATTTTTACTTTTGCTTGTAAACAATCCGATGTGTTGTCCAGAAGAGGTCCATATTTCCATTGTATGGGCGCTGGTTCCACAGGGCAACTGATAGAATTGAAAAGTTAAAAAAGAATTTAACCGGTCAACAATAGCAAGTTATATACTAAGGGTATTAAGTAGGTATTATGCCCGAAGGCATTGACATCTACTTAATAATCGCGGTGCATAGAAACTTTTACCTCATGCTGGTTCGATATTGCAAACAAATATGTAGTAGAGTACATTTATTTTGACTTCCGTCCGTCATTGAAGGTAAAAATGTACTGAGTGCATTATTCAATGCTAAATAATATCTGTATTCACCCCCAAAATTCGTCTGGCGATATCGGGGTCCAAACCACGCCCAGAGGGTGAAAACTGAAAAATTCGCTAAAAAAGATCTTTTTGCCTCATATCAACTAATTTTTGAAAATTCAAAATTCGATTGAAAATAAAAAAATTACAAGTGTTAATCGAATGGATATTTACATTGATTAAACCGGATATAAATTTACAAATGTGCTTGTATCTCGTAAACGCGTGATATTTTATTTTGTATTAAAATGGAAATTGTTTTACACTGCGATTGTATTTAAAAGACTTAAAATATCGAAACAATACCAGTAGTAAAAGTTTTAGCCCAGAATATCTAGATAAGGCAGGTGTATTTATTTTCAAAAATGCCTAATAAATAAGGAAGTTATTAATTAATTAGTGCGGCCGCGTCTCGCATCCATGCTCAGGGCATCTGACTTTTCGCTCGTTTCCTGTCGCAACAAATATGGTATGACATATTAAAAATAATATTTTTTTTCTCTAAAACAACAAAGTGTGTCAGACTGATTTTTTTTAGGTAATATTAATAAGAGGGTGATCTTTTTACGAAACCCGTAGGAGAGACACAATATGCAAAAAACATGCGGTTTATGACATTAAAAATAATAATTTATTAATGTATTGTAAAAGTAATAGAGGTCACAGTACACTGCCTTGGGGTACTCCAATGATAACATTCAATTCCTGTGATATTATGCCTCGTATTTTAAAAGGTGTTGTCTATAAGCAGCAAACTCGTATACTTCGCAGCCTGTTTTGAAGTGCTCCTGCGGGATCTGCAGTAAATTAGTATGGAGTGACAGTGCGGTCGGCAGCTTATGAACGTCGTGAGACGAATATTAGATCAAACATGGCGTTGTCATTTAAATGATCCCGATTTATTCATGGCGGCGGTAAAGTTGCAGTATGTCAAAATGAACTTTTTCATGGGCGAAATCTTGGGGATATTCCCGGCGAATGTGGATAATTTACATACCCGTACTCGGATCTAAATACGCTAATATTTTAGAGTTCCTGCTCTTATGCAAGACGAATTGCCTACACGGGAATATGAAGATTATTACCTCGATTTGGGTTTTTTAATAAAAGGAATTCCCTTTATGCCTTTCTCATTTTCCTGTGCTCCTGTAAAATATACGGCGAGGAGTTTCGTTTTATTATGTTATATAATACGCGGATGGGCATTCATGTCACGACACGGGCTCTCATGAATGGAAAATGTCAATTTTTTGTTTCTGTTAACTTTCACAAAGGAGGATGATGAACTATGGGAAAGTACTAATTCCGCATGAGCTCTTTTAGGCATATAGTATTTCGTCCAAGTCCAACAAAATTTCTCAAAGCGAAATATTTTTCATTCTTAATATTCTAAGGTAAGTAAATCTTTAATTATTACTTATCTACTTAATTACTACGCATGGGGGGGACCTGTTTAAACTTCATCTGTTCAAATTCCATAAACAATCCATACAAACCATGGAACACGAATGGATAGGAATACGTCATCTACATTCTCACGTGTCACATGAGCTATCAACGTTGTTATCTGCGTCATCTACAATATTCGACGTCTGCATCAGCGATGGTCATTGATATCTATGTCATCTATATTTATCGATGTAATAGAAGGTTGATGGGCGGTAGTATTTTAACCTCTCCTCATTTTCTGTCAATGTCTGATGCTCCAGTCAACGGTCAAGTTATATAATTTTATAGTACGAAAAGAACAAGTTAATAAAACCTGATGCCTTTCTCATTTTCCTGTGCTCCTGTAAAATATACGGCGAGGAGTTTCGTTTTATTATGTTATATAATACGCGGATGGGCATTCATGTCACGACACGGGCTCTCATGAATGGAAAATGTCAATTTTTTGTTTCTGTTAACTTTCACAAAGGAGGATGATGAACTATGGGAAAGTACTAATTCCGCATGAGCTCTTTTAGGCATATAGTATTTCGTCCAAGTCCAACAAAATTTCTCAAAGCGAAATATTTTTCATTCTTAATATTCTAAGGTAAGTAAATCTTTAATTATTACTTATCTACTTAATTACTACGCATGGGGGGGACCTGTTTAAACTTCATCTGTTCAAATTCCATAAACAATCCATACAAATCATGGAACACGAATGGATAGGAATACGTCATCTACATTCTCACGTGTCACATGAGCTATCAACGTTGTTATCTGCGTCATCTACAATATTCGACGTCTGCATCAGCGATGGTCATTGATATCTATGTCATCTATATTTATCGATGTAATAGAAGGTTGATGGGCGGTAGTATTTTAACCTCTCCTCATTTTCTGTCAATGTCTGATGCTCCAGTCAACGGTCAAGTTATATAATTTTATAGTACGAAAAGAACAAGTTAATAAAACCTGATGCCTTTCTCATTTTCCTGTGCTCCTGTAAAATATACGGCGAGGAGTTTCGTTTTATTATGTTATATAATACGCGGATGGGCATTCATGTCACGACACGGGCTCTCATGAATGGAAAATGTCAATTTTTTGTTTCTGTTAACTTTCACAAAGGAGGATGATGAACTATGGGAAAGTACTAATTCCGCATGAGCTCTTTTAGGCATATAGTATTTCGTCCAAGTCCAACAAAATTTCTCAAAGCGAAATATTTTTCATTCTTAATATTCTAAGGTAAGTAAATCTTTAATTATTACTTATCTACTTAATTACTACCCATAGGGGGGCCTGTTTAAACTTCATCTGTTCAAATTCCATAAATAATCCAGACAAACCATGGAACACGGATGGATAGGAATAATTCATCTATATTTTCACGTTTCATGTGAGCTATCTACGTTGTTATCTGCGTCATCTACAATAATCGACGTCTGCATCAGCGATGGTCATTGATGTCTATGTCATCTGTATTTATCGATATATATAATAGAAGGTTTATGGGCGGTAGTATTTTAACCTCTCCTCATTTTTTGTCAATGTCTGATGTTCCAGTCAAGGGTCAAGTTATATAATTTTATAGTACGAAAAGAACAAATTAATAAAACCTGATTACATATTTCTAGTTACAAATAATTAGATGCAGAAAAATTATAAATTAATATTGGTAAATACGTACATACATACACACACACGTATCTTTATCTACACTCATGTGCATAAAGAAACGCAACAAGGTAATATATGCTAAAATTTAAAGTCTCATAATTTTTTTATTTTAATTTTTGGTTTATCATTCAGAGCGAAATGAACTTGCCACCAGCAGTTTACTTTAAGTAAATAAGTTCATATAATAATTTCATAACCAAATTCTTACAAAATACGCGGGAGATTCTCGCTGGTTCTGCGGCTTGACATCCTCTGAACGGAGGATGGGTGTTTCATTGATCATTTATGCTTGAATTTAAAATATTAATACTCCAACACTTGTAGTGACGTTTGATGACATCGGTTTTTGGTATCAGAAACAGGTCGTACACCACTCTGAAGATCCTGAATGAAGGATTATATCAAGATTACATTTCTATAACAGCCTGACCTGAAGCTTATGACCCACAATCTCCGCAAATTAGTATTATAGGCAATCCAGAAAAGTGTGGAAGGTTATACGCCAAAAAATATGCAAAAATTGAGTGAGGAGACTCCCCAAAAATTTTGACGGGCTGAATTAATATCTCAAACATTAATATAATACTAAATTTAAATCTCAGTACTGGAAGCAAACGTGTAATTCTGCTGCACGTCCCGCAGCGGGATGTTACAGGCATTATACGTGAATATTGAGGTCAATGAGCACTGACCTATATCTTGGTTCAGGTCGAAATTGCCACGGTGATTTCAAACCCTTTATGAACTTGGCTCTAGACATCTAAAGATGTCGTTACAGAGAACATGCAGCTCACTTATTACGCGATTGCGTTGCAAAGTAAGACCACCGGCGCATTCGCCACAAGTAATATACATAGGATGAGATTACTTAAATGTTCTAATGTCGAAAATGTATGTTTTTCTCTCTACTATATAAGTTTCAAATATACTGGCGGCTCTCCTCACAAAGTACTACATTTGCCTTAATTTACCAAGAAATTTTTTGGTGTTATTTCGTTAATTTTTAATCAAAACAAAATAAATATATCCATGTCATGGCTGTTTTTTATGGATGTACTCTCTTATCTTAAATATTAGAATTTAATTATTAATAATAATGAAAAACAAAATTTTTTGCATTATCATTGAATATAAAAAGAACTACATAAATAACATATTTTCACAAAACTTCAGTATATTATCCAAAACAATTCAAATAGTAGATGTCAAGAGATGGTCGAAATCGGTTCGACCTAAGTGTTTTCTTGTAAGCAGCAAATAAAGTGAGACCTATTATTATAGCCGTCATTCTATATAATATTTTTTATTTTCCTTAAAAGACTATTATTTGACAATAATTGTATAGGAATTATCAAGACAGAAATATCATTAAGATAAAATTTAAAAAGTAAAATTAAATTAGGCCGAATAAAAGTCTGATAGCGTGTAAAAATATTTTTCTAATCATATATAACCTTGTACCATATAAGCTCATTTAAAAATTCTAACTTATTTTTAAATGAGCTTCTGGTTTTACTAGACTATACAATCGAGTAGAAGATAATTTTGGTATCGATATGAGACGGTGGATTTTTAACATTTTATAATTTGCAAAAAACACATGTATTGAAAACTTCTGCCGCGTACTTACACCTTTATCAAGTTATAATCCGCTAAACAACTATGTTCTTTTATGTGTCTTTTTACAATATACTGGGTATTTGAAAGATTAGAGTGTCCTCGAGGTAACTATGGAAAATATTGAATGTTATCAGTAATTAAATTGCTGCAGGACTTCGAACGTCAGAGATGTCGGGTTATGAGTGAAAATAAATAAAACCGATATTCAGATAAAAGGCAAAATATCGAGGCATCCAATTTGCGGAATTAGAAACTCTTTCATCGGGCAGATTGCTGCATTGCATGTATTTTTGTATTTGAGGTAAGTAATGAAGCATATTTACATCCACGAATAAGCAACGTTTCCAATACAATGAACAATATTTTGCAATGTATAATGTCACCATAAAACGTCACAATAGTAATCATTATTAAAATATGAATTACGTGTTGTGTAATTACTGTTTACTGCAACAGCAGCAGTCTCTATGGATGGCTATGGTTAATTATAATGTCTTCATCGGTTTGGTATTTGAAAACCCTTAATATATACAACCAAACACATTCCTTTCCGGTTATTTTAAAGCTACTATTGTTATCAAATTATTAAAAACGTAGATGAATTTGGACCCAAATAAATTTTGGCTGAATATGAATGGAGGACCTAGTTCCTATTAAACTTCCTCCAGCTGGGGTATACTTATAAACAGGCGATATACGGATTATGGGAATAAAATAAAATCGCATATAGAGAACTTCCAATATATTCCTGTCTATAGGAAGAAAGAACTTATCTCCATCAATAAATCAAATGCGAAGCCGGTCGGAATAATTCCGATATTTCAAAAGCCGAGACGCTCATAGCTAGGAATGCCTATTGTAAAGGATGTAAGGAAACGAACTCCTGATGTAATTTAACTCACAGCAGCCTAGCACCGATATAAGCCTAAGGATTTTACACATTAAGCGATTTAAACTTCAGATTACCACATCACATTACTTGAGACATCCGCGAGCAATAAAGTGTCCTACAAGGCTCATATTTAATGTCATGGTTACATTATTACATCAAAATACAAATTTACAAATATCGCAAAAGTTAGTTGACCTAATTACACATTGGAGTACCTCAAGGATCAGTCCTTGGCCCGTAAATATATTTGCTATATATAATTGATATGTTGTAACACCTCTCCTCTACCTTAATTAAAGGGCCTCTCATCCAGGAGATGTGACGTAATGATTTTTTGTTGTTGCCTATCGGCTGCTCAGTTAAATACGGAGGTCGTGGATATGTGGATTTGCTAGAGGCTTGCACTTAGATACCCTTAGATATATCACCAGAAAAATCACAGCTTGACAATTACCGGCTTGATCTACTCCTACTTAAAATTTGTATAAAAATACTTGGACGCCAGGTCAAGAGTACTTAAATAGTACAGAAGACCGCAGAAATGATCAGCCAATAATTATCAGCTGTGATTGTGACCCCTCTTGTGACTCAGATTTTTCTCTTGTGACTCAGACAGAGAAATAAAAGATAAAGATTTTTTTTTAAACAATACATTACAAAAATATTTATGACCAGTTGATGGTTCACAGTTATTCTTAAATTAAAATTAAAATTAACAATTGGGTTGCAAAACATTCGCTCACCAAAGGAATTGATTCTCGGTCATCAAGGTGTGGAAGAAAAATTTACCAGTATCAGGTTTTACAAATTTGGAAGAAAAAAATATGTATAAATTCCCGCTTGAACCGGATATCAAGAGTGAAATTTATACTAAAATGAATTTAAATAAAATAACTAGAATCATAGTTCAAAAATATGAGTTTTAATTATATAAAAAAATATTGTTAATTTATACAAGTTCGCGCGGTCAATCGCGAATAACTTGAATTAACGAAATTTGCATATTTGATATCCATCTATCACATGTTTGAACAATGCTGTTTGAATAAAAAATTCGAGTTACTTAAATGAAATAATTATTATTAATCAATTTGTGATAAGTTGGCCTAAATGCGTCGATGATTAGCTGAATTGTAGAAATTTGTACAATCTTTAGAGTTTAAAGAACTATTTAAAATGGCAAATATTTTAAATCGTTTTTAAGGCTAATCCAATAATAAATATATTTGTTACAAGCTTCCCCGTACTCGGCGTACGATTTCTATATACCTACTAGGTGCCCGCGACGCGTGCGCCGGCCAGAGCGTTTAGTTTTCGTCTGTTCAAAGTTCATCACATGCGTCCATGCGGGTCCCTCCATAATAATTAATTATTAGTTGTCCCTTTTAAATAATAGTGATTATTATAATTAAGGAAGTACAGAGTAAAATTGAGAAAACTGTGACTTCAAGCTGAATAATGGATGAATTCCTTAGTGCAAATAAAATGGTGCATTTAAAAGCAATATTCGAAGGTAAGTGCATACACACACACTTATTTTTTTAAGCCTAAATAAACATCAAGATAAATGGCAGGCGACACTCAGTTGGCCCCATCAAAATCATTTATACAAAAAATTTGTTTTAAGTAAAATTCATGTATAGTTAAAAAGTATAGAAGCAATATTTTGTAAATGTCCTATTTTAATATTTCATTAAACATGGCGTCTGAACCCAGTAATTAATTTCTTATCTGCACTCCGGACAAATTCCAGAATTCCAGATAGGTAACGTGGTTTAAGACGCCATGTTTCATCAAAAATAGCCGATTGTAGTTTCCATTGTACCTATACAATACGAGAAAGGGTTGTTTCTAGTCAATCTTCTATATTTTTGTCTCAAATACATATGTATTAGGAATAAGTTTGGTATTTTTCATTGAAACCTATACCCGTTTACATTAACTATTTAAAGAATTAATTGAAATTTACTTAATACAATACCAGAAAGGGTTGGGTTTAGTCAATCTTCTATATTTTTATCTCAAATACATATGTATTAGAAATAAGTCTGGTATTTTTCATTGAAACCTATACCCGTTTACATTAACTATTTAAAGAATTAATTGAAATTTACTTAATACAATACCAGAAAGGGTTGGGTTTAGTCAATCTTCTTTATTTTTCACTCAAATACATATGTATTAGGAATAGGTCTGGTATTTTTCATTGAAACCTATACCCGTTTACATTAACTATTTAAAGAATTAATTGAAATTTACTTAATTCAATACCAGAAAGGGTTGGGTCCAGTGAATCTTCTATGTTTTTGTCTCAAATACATATGTATTAGGAATAAGTCTGGTATTTTTCATTGAAACCTATACCCGTTTACATTAACTATTTAAAGAATTGATTGAAATTTACTTAATACAATACCAGAAAGGGTTGGGTCTAGTGAATCGTCTATGTTTTTGTCTCAAATACATATGTATTAGGAAGAACTCTGGTATTCTTCAATGAAATCTATACCTGTTTCCATTCATTAACTTTCTAAAGAATTGATTGGAATTTACTTATAAAGTCATGTTTGGTCTGGCGGTTGTTTTAAGATTAATTTTACTAGTCAGTACACCACTAATAGGGCATTTAAGAAACCTGGCACTTCAAAGTCAAATTCAGCTGCTTTTAGTTGTTGAAGGACATAAACTATGTAGGTATTGTGTTTATGCAGGATGTCCCGAAACTAGACGTCAATATTTTAAGCACGTTATTCTATACCCCCTAAAACAGAGATAAAAGTTTATATAAACTAGGGTCCGCAACTTCTTAGTTTTTCAGATACAGGGTGTTAAATGTGAAGACCTGTATCACCCTGTATCTGAAAAACATAGATAAATAATATAGTTTAAATAAACTTTTATCTTTATTTTAGGGTGTATAGAATACGTGGTTAAAAATATTGACGTCTAATTTCAGGACACCCTGTGAAGCAAGGACAGATGAGAATCAATAGCTTGCTATTCACAAAACACAAATGATGGGTTTGTGAGTATTCAGAAACTAGTGGGTAATCTCTTTGTTTATGTCCTACAGGAGCCATATTGTGATTGCGCAGGTCGGTTCCATTAACTGTCCTATTATATCTAACTAAAAGACCCAGTTTTTTCTCAAGGATCATTGTTGTTAATTGACGAAAACTGAAAATTGACGATTTGGAAATCGTAGAGATTCTAACAGACGACCAGATAGAGGTAGAGGTTGGTTACCTAATTGTTTCTAAGGAATTAGGTAATATATGTATGTATATATATTTGAACAGCAAAATATATTTTTATACTTTAATATATACATGTTGGATTTCATGTTTTTTAAACAATCCATGCATGCCTTAACCTTTTACTTATATTTCCCAGAAAATTTAAAGACGTTATTATTTAATGTATTCCACATGAAATGTCAAGATGCGATATAGTTTTTAACGCCTTTATAACTTGGTAGGTATATTTTCTCGATCTTTTTATAGAAAAGTAAATAGATAAAAAAAATATTATCATATTTAAACCAATATCCATAGCATATTTAAATCAAATATACTCTAAACCAAACGTAAATCACGAAGTGGTGTTAGGAAACATTTATGTGATTAGGTTAAATACATCAAACGTTTTATTCACGTATTTCTATATTTAGCACAAATTATCGATATATTTGAAACCGTCAAATATTTAAACGCATTATGCCACATAAATATTAGAAATATTCAAGTTATTTACTAAAACATTTGTATGGTTGGTTTGACAATGTGCGGTGGTTGCCTGAAATGTCTTTTTATTTAGCGAAAGACATCTTTCAGTTGTTGCTACAGACACCAGAGTGAAGATTATAAATAATTGAGATAATTATTTTTGTATTTTCTAACGATTATTTTGTGTAGTTGACTCAAGTCTGTAAATGATTGGCTTATATCAAACATATATTTACTTGGTTCATATATATTTATATTTAATACAATCATTTCTTTTTTGTGTGCAGTAACAAATTATAATGTGAAAGCAATTCCGTGATCCGAATTTTAATGATGTTTTAAAACCTGAAATTCTTGAACATAAAATCTCGCTAAGTAAGTATTGTCGCTATTTAAGGAGTTGGTATAATGATGAGTGCAGACAAACACTAATCACATTTTAAAAAGAAATAATGAAATATTTTTAAAGCAGTTTGGATTCTTACCCTCGATTTTTTGTTTATATCGCAGAAATTAAACAAAATATACAGGAGAATGTCGTATTGTAATGATATCAGTGAAAACCCCGCTTTATGCACAGCGGTATCCCGTGAAACCGTGGCTTTATCCAAAATCTGCACTAGGGGTGGCAGCTAACAACTTCTTTTATTTTGATGATTGCGTTTCCGGGACCTATCTGAATCCCCGCGTATCGTCAAAAGAATCCCTATTGGTGTTAGACTTTGACCCGTTTTTTTACTTAATTTTATAGTGCAAAAGCATTCGAGTCTCGTGTAGTCAAACGAAATTTTATTAATAGCGCTTAAATTGCTACTTTTAGAGTAGCAATTTACGTAGTTTTAATTCGCGTAAGCGTAGTAAAAAATCAGAGACGATAAGTCAGAGTTAAATAAGTTACATTGGGCGGTTATTTTTGTTTATACTTAACTGAAAACTTGTAACAAAAAATTCATCAAATGTTTTGATACATTTTGTCTCGAGCCTCGACAATTTGGTTAGAAATATCGACAATACAGCTGATTAAGAAATTATTACTTCGGACCTCATTTGTTTACGGTTTGCACACTAATCTGGGCATCGTCGAGCGGACAGTCACGTTCTTTGCAGTGTAGAAAATATCGAGTCTTGTGAAAAATGCGTCTCCCATTATTAATAATTTTGTCAATGTGGATTAATTGTGAAATATTTCGTAAAGTTTTTCATCGAGCCCCGACCTTGACCCCATAAATTTTCTCCCGGATTGCTATATCATTAGTCTTGCCCTTAATGACAAGATATGAAGATTAATAAACGGCGCTTGGTGCCGTGGAAATTCAGACAAGTGCCACAGTTTGGTGTTGTCTGTTCGGTTTTTTGCTCTCGAGGGAGCCGAGCTGAAATATTGCCTGGAAAAACTAACGTAATCATAGACATATTATGTTTCAGCAGTGATAAATGGAAAACATCCAATGTACAAGCAGAATTAAGTTGGTAATTATAGGCGGAATGGTAAAGAAGCAGAGTCTCGGAAGATGCTTGTCACATTGTTAATGAAATGGCGTGGATATCTATGTATTTTATATAAAAGCGTCTTTGAACTTCAAGTTAGCACAGTAGGTTGCCTTTATGATGTAACTATCAACTTTGTAAGGGATTCTTTCAATTACTATCTACAAAAAGATAAACATTTCCACCAAAGTTTTTTTTCAAAAATGATACCCTGAGAAAAATTGTAAAACATGAAATGTATTCTATTGTTCTACATGGTAACATTGAAGTATTTTTTTAATTTCAATGCTAAGAATGTAAAGCGTGTACAAATGAAAAAATACGAGGAGACAATTATTTATTTTCCTACTGAATTTGTTTGGGTTAATTCGGAAATATTTTTTAAGAGAAATACATATAAAAATATGTAAATATGCAAATTGACAATTAGGCAAAACATACTTTAATCATCAGATAAAAGAGAAATAGTAATACTTGTTTCAACATTTTAACTCAACAAATTGTTACAGTTTTCAGCACGGTATGTTTTCAGTACTAGATAATTATGGAATTCGCGATTCGATTTGATTCGATTCGATGGGATTCCCACAGAGGTCCATTCTGGGCCCTGTTTGTTTTTATTATATATAAACGAAATTGATTCATTATCACGCCATACTCTGTTTACGACGTATGCAGATAATACTTCCTTAATAATTTTAAATCAGACAAAGATATTTCAGGAAATAGCTGTAATAATTTACTTTTACTTTTCACAATTAATTTTTCGCTGGTTTTCATATAAATCATATTTCCCTTAGATTTTAATGGAAATAATATGTTTCATACTACGGCAAAAACAATTAAATTTTGAAGTCTGTATTTAGACAGAAACCTCAACTAGAAAGTTATGACAGTGTAATTTCATAGCTTACTTCGGCTATCTATTTATTCCGAAACCTAAGAACTGTTTTTCATATATAATAACATATCATTATATTATGCACAAGTCGAGTCTCATGGTATGGTGTCTCTTTCTGGGAGAACTTTCCTTCTATTGTGAAAGTTCTTATCTCACAAATACGTATTTTAAAGTGTATTTCTGGAGTTTCAAGTACTTATTCATGCAAAAATATATTTAAAATGTATAAAATTTCGATCTTGCCTAGTTGTATATTTTCTAATCTTATATATGTTTTTCAAATCAGCAAAAGTTTGTTGTAATGTCATGTTTATTATGAGTCATGGATGTTGATACGAGGCAAAAATATGACATTCATGTTCCTTTAACCAGTACCGTAAACAGGGATTACTTTGCCAGCTTTCTTCTTTCAAGACAATGTTTTTTAAACTCTATAACGAACATCGTCTTGAGTTGGTGGTCGAGGAGGACTATGTCAGGCTCATTGACAAGAATAGCCCCAACCACCATATCATGTCTTGATAATGTCCTTACTAATTAACCTTATAATAACAGTGACACAGATATTGATGTAAATATTTCTGATCATGTGGAAGTGTTTATTCGCGTTAAGGACTATTCAACTGATTACCTACTTATCACAGACTACGAAAGTATATAGATGCAACATAAGCGACTCCAATATGAATAAATTTGTGGATATTTTGGGGCCAGTAAATTGGGTAACGTTGTCTCCCTCCAGTTTAAACGGTAATCAATTATATAACATATTTTTTGATACATTAATGCATAATTTGAATAACTGTTTCCCCTTTATTGCTACTACTAACAAACTAAGAATCAGGTGGTTTAACAGGGAGCTTAAAGGGATGGGAGGTAAACTTAAAGGTCAGCTTCGTAAATCATATAGAAAAGCAATCAGAGATACGAAACGTAGTGCTTATTCTGATATGATCGGTAACTCAAACAATAAATCTACAAGTCTGGAATATTTTCAATTCGGAAAGACCAAATAAGTATTATACCAATAAATCAACGCTAACGCCTAACGAATTTAATAACTTTTTTCTTCAATATCCGATATTGTTCTTAATTCCATTAATTCGTCAAATATTGATCCTATGCTATTATTAAATAATCAACCTAAACCTTCTTCGTCTTTTTTTATGTCGCCAATTCTAGAGACTGACATTGGCAGCTAAAAAATACTAATTGTAGATATTATAAAAGCATCTCTGGAGTTCCATGTTACTCCTTTGGCTTTGTTATATAATAAATCTATAGAAGAAGGAACGTGGCCTGACAGCCATAAAATTACTAAAATCTACCTATTCATAAAAAATCAGATTACGATATAGCAGACAGTTTTAGACCTATCGCGATTGTACCAATAATCTCAAAAATACTCGAGCATATAATAAAAGAGAAACTACTTTCTTATTTAGAGAATAAATCTATCTTGTCCCCATATCAAATTTGGATTTAGGACTTTTTAGGTTATATATGACGTGGTAGAGCGTAGTAGAGCGATGCAACATAGCGTGACCTTACCAAAGCGTTTGATTGCGTCAACATTGACATCTTGCTCCAAAAACTTATGGTATTCGAATATTATGGTATTCCCAACAGTGCATTAAATCTTCTTGGCTCATATCTGGCTGGTAGGCAACAGTATGTCAGTATTGACAATGTCGAATCGCATATCGCGGATGAGCTGGCAATACCTCCTATCTGGCATTTGTACGAATTTGAGCTTTATTATGATTTAAATAAAGATGCAGGTTCCGCAATCGGTAGTAAACTCCTATTTGCCAAAAATGCTTTAGGTTTGAAATTTAGCCTTGAAATTTCTCCCATACGAATGCTGCCTAAAAAGAGTAATGCAATATCTCCTATTACGCAATTGTAAATGAGGCAAGACGTTGTGTGTGTCGTGCTCCCGGTTTTCTGTAGTTTCAAAGCTTATAGTGGCCTAGGCGGTTTTGAGTTATTATACTTTTAAGCTAAGTGTTCTCAATATGTGCCTGTATGTAACTAAATTCCAGTATTAAAAAAAGAAAACTTATTGACATAATAGCCTTATTACGTTTTTCTTTTTAGATAGGAGCTTTTGCCTTAAACAATAAGCTAAGAATATTGTGCAAATAGGAGGTTTTGTCACAATGAGTTCACAAGGGAAAAGCTATGATAGCTACCAACGAAGAAACGAAAAGTAATATTAATAGTAAAGAATTAAATAAGACTGATGATGAAACCAAGAATACCAATGATAACAAAGAAAATAAGACTTATAATGAAACTAACTGTGATTACATTAACCCTACCGATAGTGCAGAAAGAAAATTTCGATATTGAATATCTGCCAGTGGTGATGCTAGATGAACAGAATGAGCTATTATTTTCTAAAGAAGATAATGAAGAAAACGATATTATTTCTCTGTGCTTTAATGTCGTGCTGGAAGATAACACTACTGTATCGCTTGAAGGGGAAACTTATATGTATGACCTAGATGAAAATGGTGGACTTATTAATCAAAGTTTACCAGATCCTTTGGAAAATTTGTTCAATTCAGAATTTAAACAATCAACTAATAATCCAGAAAGCTCCGACGCAATAAATGATTTGCTTGATAACTCTGTTTATGAAAACAATGGAACTAGCAGCAAATCAGTAAGAACTAGTTTACTGGAAAAAAACGATGGTAATTACATTTTTCATTCAGAATTAAAACAATTTTTAAAAAATTCGGCCTTCGTCGCACACTGGTCGATTTTTGCTATTTTGCGGCAAAAAAAGTATATTTAATTTAAATGATAGTTAGAAGTACACCAATAGTTTGGTTTCTGTCACCCCGAAGTTTTTAGTTATAATTTCAAAAGGCATTTTACTTATGTGCCTGTTATTATCTAAATATAAAATATACAACTCAGTTTTTAATTACTGAAACATTTCTCTTTAACGCCCATAGAAAAAAAATTGCGGCTAATTGACCTGCACTTTACCATTCTGTTACAGTTTTCTGAAGATCAGAATAGTGAATTATGTGCCTCTACGTTTACAACGTGTATTATTGATCATTTAGAATCTAAATGCATAACAGAATCCAAACTACCAATTATCATTTACTCAGATGGATGTGGTTTTCAAAACCGAAATAAGGTTTTGGCGAATGCTTTGCTGAACTTGGCAATGAAACATGAAGTTACCATTTACCAAAAGTATCTTGAACCGGGTCACACTCAAAAGGAATGTGACTCGATTCATAGCCTAATTGAGCGTAAATTAAAAAACAGAGAAATACATCTACAAAGTGATTATTACTCAGTATCAAGAGAATGTCGGGTTACTCCTAGACCTTATGATGTAAAGTTGCTGGAATTTAATTTCTTTAAAAACTATGCCGAAACAAAACATTTAAGATACAGTTCTATCAGACCCGGGAAGAGAGCCTATGAGCCGGTAGTAACTGACATAAAATGTATTAGATACATTGCGCTGCCAATTCCTGAAATAACTGTTAAGCTTTCCTATGAAGCTTTCCTATTCCTACATTAATCTGCAAGTAAGGCCCAAGTCGATCCATCCCAGTAATTGATGCATCTACAGGAAGCATCTACAGGAACTTAAATCGGTACTGCCTAAAGACACATGCCTTTTACGACAATATTTCATATAAATAAAATATTTTATATTACTTATCTAAGCTTAATTTTTGCTTTATTTCAATAACTTAATATATAATATAGTTATCTTATTCTTGCATACTATTTTATTATCATTTAAAATAAAACAGCAATCTAACAAGCCATTCCAAAATTACGTAGCCGTAGTTTTATGCCGTCCTCTAAAGTGAGATAAAATAACATAGGAGGTATTGCCAGCTCACCCGCGATATGCTTCCAACCTTTAATGGAGTGTCTCAAGGATCCGTATTGGGTCCGCTACTTTTTCTTGTATATATAAATGATATGCCAGTGAATATTCGAGATAGCAAGTGTATCGTATGTGCTGATGATGCCACCCTGTTAACACGAGGTAACGTGAACTTGAGTATGAGTAATCTAAGCGCAGCTGAAACTTGATTTTCAGTTGATTTATTAAAATTAAATGTCTCTAAAATACAAATGGGCACAATCAATATCATCAATATCTGAGATGCAGATCAATATTTGAGATGCATATCAATATTTGAGATGCAGATCAATATTTGAGATGCATATCAATATTTGAGATGCAGATCAATATTTGAGATGCAGATCAATATTTGAGATGCAGATCAATATTTGAGATGCAGATCAATATTTGAGATGCAGATTTGAAGGGCTGCGCGCGCCTCCTGGTGGACAACAATTACCGGAAAAAGTTACCAGGGGGTAAGGGGGAACATTACGAACAAGTTGGAAAAAAATGTTTTCAAAAAAGTCACTTCCGTTTGGACCCCTTTTTTTTAGTAGATCCGCTCCACTACTAGTACATATCACAATTTTATTTTAAAAATTATTTTAGACTTGATGATGTGGACCATATGTCTGAAAGAAAATTTCTCATTCAAAAAAAAATTTACTTGCACAGTGTTTTTATTCTATAGAGGATTTGTCTTTTTTTTAATTAGTTTACTTTTTATTTGTACCTGTTTAATTGTATTTTTCTAAATTGTATTTTTAATAAATTTTATGACCTGAAATGTACAACCATTGTATATAATAAAAAGTATTCTATTCTATTATTCCAGTATGTGGTATTTAGTAAATAATGTTCCTAATAATAGCTGTTTAGGTTTAGACAAAGAGAAAGCCTAATTTTTAGGCATATGTAGCTGTCCTTGTTCGTGTCTCTGTGGTGAGATCTAGCTGCGGATTTTATATTATAATAGTTTGTGTTTATTTTGCCAGAATTATCATATCCATTAACTCTCACGCATGGAGAATTATAATAAACAGTTTACATTGTGTACCGTTTCATTTCGAGAGCAAATTTGAGCGCCATATCCCTACAGTGAAAGTGTAGTGGAATTAGCATGCGGAATTTAGCAGAGCAGCAGAATATTGATAAGGCACGGAAAATAACAGCATTTTGCTATTAATATTGGAGGGGAGATCGCAAACGATTAATTCCAGTCAATATCTCGAGTCGGAGGCCACATTTCCACATAGTCGAAGTTTAAAATTCCTCGCCCGGGAAGTTAGTTGTGTACGAGTATATTAGATACCGGGATAGTGGCCGGATTCCAATATATATGTAACGAGACTAAATAAGCTCCGAAATATACGTTCAATTATTTATAGGTCGTAGCTGTATGTAGAGGAAACCCTTAGAGTGCAATCTTTAAAGATGAACGTGCTAACTGAAACGTCTTTTTGAAGTATAGTAGCCGTAATTTTCTTGGGAGACTCTTAAATAACAATTTATCCACATCAGTACATCTCACTTTTTATTATAACTGATTTATACACTATCCAAATCTTGTCAAATATACTATCCAAGTTGGCGGTTATGTCACTAATTTATTTTTAATCTACAACATACGCTGTTCGAGTGTTCGTTAAAAAATAATAAAACGAGAGAGATAACGAAACAAAAAATACTATATTATTATGTGACTGTTGATATACTTGATTAACGTTTTTGTAGGCTACTCTGCGAAAAAGAAATATACGGCACGATTTCGTAGATCGTAATTCTAGCGAGAATAGTACATCGTTATTGATATTATTTATTTATTTTATTTATTTATTTATTTGGTGTCAATAATAAATAATGTTTTACATAAAACATGTTTTACAGCACATCTCTAAAATAGATATAAAATAAATGTCTTTGGAGCACACAAAGTTTAAAACATTTAAAAAGGTAAAAACATTTTAGCACACAAAAAGGTAAAACAAAGGTAAAAACATTTAAAACATCAATTTATACAATTAAAATTTCTAAAATTCTTCCACACTATAATAGAATGCTTCAGAAAGCAGTATTTTTTTTTGCCTTAGTTTTGAAGCTATTTATGGAAAGATTCCTAATTATTTGTGGTAATTTATTATAAAATTTGGGGCCATAGAAATTTATACCATTTTTACTGGAATTTAATCTCAAATAAGGACATCTTATATCCTCAGTACCTCGCGTATTATGCAAATGAGCAGTTCTTTGTTTTGTATATAGGTCAAGGTTTTTCTTGGTATATAGAACACAATTTAATATATACAATGAGGGTAATGTTAATAATTGTAAATCTACAAATTTTTGTCTTACATCATCTTGGTATCCCAAATTAGTTATGATACGAAGTACTTTTCTCTGTAATCCGAATAATCTATTTACATGCGGTGAATGACCCCAGCATATGAGGCCATAGGACACGTGAGCTACAAACAAAGTATGATAAGCTGTTAATAATATATTTTTACTAACTAAATTTACTAATGTTCTAATATATATATTTTTTGACAATTTGGATTCCAGATTATCAACATGACAAACAAAACTGAGTTTAGGGTCCATGTGTATAGCTAAAAATTTTACTGATTCAGGATTAGCGAAGTTATACAAGGGTCTATGAGTAAAAAACAGATTTACAGTTTTATTTTCATTGAGACTTAATTTGTTGGTTATAAACCAGCTTTGTGCAAACGTCAGTGCATCACACATGTGATCCTGGACAACTTCAAAATTGTTGTTTGACGTTAATAGAGTTGTGTCATCTGAGCTCCCGGTACTCCAGATTTTATACCATTTATATAAATTAAAAACAGTGCTGGACAGAGAACCGATCCCTGCGGAACCCCACTGTTTTACTGCTAATTCTGAAGAAATTTCATTAAAATATGTGTATTGTTTTCGATTATCAAGATATGCTGAAATCAGTTGTATACTTGCACGTCTAAAATCATAAAATTTTAATTTGTCAAGGAGGACACCATGCGATACACAGTCGAACGCTTTTTGTAAATCACAAAAAGTAACACCCACATAGTCACCTTTTTCTTCACCTTCCACGATAAAGTTTAGGATGTGTATTATTGCGTCAGTAGTTGAATTTTTAGTACGAAAGCCAAATTGTTTGACATAAAACATATTGTTCGATTCAAAATGTTGACATATTTGATGCTTTAATATTGTTTCAAAAATCTTTGAAATCATCGGAACAAGTGACATTGGTCGAAAATTATTTAATGAAATTGGACCTCCTTTATGTACGGGTATAACACGGGATATTTTCAATACATCTGGATATACTCCTAAATTTATACATGTGTTAAATAACTTAGTAAGGGGTATTATAATTCAGTTTTTATCTCTTTTATCATAATAACCGACTATTATGATAATGATGTTGTAATGATCTAAACTTTTTTTATTGTTTAGATTGTATATTATATCTCTAACTTGGTTATAACTGACCTCTGTAAACTGAAACTGGAACTGTTAGTAGGGGAAAGTCACCTAAGATGGGACGATTTTATATTTAAATATTTCAGTTGATTACAATAAAACAATTTTATCAGTATCAATCAAACATGTAACATTTTAAACGCAAACAGATTTTTACAAAAAAACTGGAAAACGAAGAAACAAAAACGCTTAATTTCCTCATTTAAAAAATATGCAAATATCCCGTCTTGGGATACCAAGATGGTCTCTGAAGATGGGACTAGGAGTTGCCTAAGAAGGGACGTTTCACTTCGCAGCTAGCACATGTGAAATACAACTCATCCATGGTTCCACAAGACTCATGAACTCACTCAGAACACCCATGACAATTATACCAATCCTCCTTAGTGTCCATGTCACTTTCCTCACAGACGATGCAACTTGTATCATCTGCACCAGTGCCGTCATCAGCAATGACATTGGGCTTCTTTGGATTTTGAAATTCTTGTTTATTTTTACCTCGACAAATATTGCTCTCTCGACGCCTTTGATGTTTTTCGAGTCTTTAGAGGCCTCCAAAAACTCGAATTCATTTTTATAGGGTGATTCCGTTAAAATTGTAGATTTTAATCACCTAAATGATGTTTTCTTTTGTTTTTCCTTTGTCATTGGAAGGGGATTGATATCAACAATTCCTACTTGTGACGAGGAATGACAATTAGAAACGTGTTGCACCATTTTTCGTCTGGCAATAAAGGTTGATAGCGGTCGATCTTCTTCGGAGTCAGTAATTTCAAGAATCTCTTGGGAAGTCGACCTATTCTGTTCTCTATATGTCGACAGGGTGGAGTTTTATGTAATGCAGTAGTGCATTGTAGTGCAGGAGATGTAGGTGTTATATTTAATGTAGGTGTTACAGATACTTCGTACTCTCCTTCCGGATCCAGATTTTCAGAATTTTCCCCCCATTTCCGTTGTTTTTGAGGGCGCAAATTGCCACTACTGGAATACTTCGTTGTCGAAATACTTCGTCCATTTACAGCAGTACGTTTGATGCTTTTCCAAAAGCTTCTCTCACAGCCCTACAATTTGATACAATCCGAAAGTACGACCACAATGATTTTTAACCAGCTACATGTCATAGTAGGTCATGAAAGTCTTAAAATATGCAACGTCCAGGGGTTGAATTTTATGCGTGCAATGGTAGACACAGTAAAATGACACCATTTTTCACCAGTTTTCCGCCGGAAAACATTGGATAACCGGATAATTCCGCCGGATAACTCAAATTTGACGTTATGTATTTTCGACAATTTTTGTTCGTTTTGGTCGATTTTTTTTTCAAATTGTAGTTTTTTCTCTTAGGAATATCACTGTCTTAGTTGTTTTGGTAAAACGAATGATTTTGATATTATACCAGGTGCTATAAAAATGTTATGTTTTTTTCCGAAATTTCAAAACGTCCTGTGGGCTATACAAGGTATTGCAGGTTATTGCAATTATAGCCAATTTAAAGCCTCATGTTTTTTCTACATTTTCTTTTTTTATTCATTTGTTTATCTCTGTTACTTCATAAAATATCCAATTTTTGAGTTGACGTGATTTTTATTAAATTTATTAACTTTCTTTTTTGTCAAGTGCTCATTATTTATTACTCATTATACTGGTTCAATGCCTCATTTTGCGTTCTGTTTTCCTTGATATCTTATAATTTATTGAGGAATTCAAGGTGTTTTAGAAGAGAAAAAGGTCTTAAAAGGACAAAAACTAAAAAAACATACCTAGAAAAATGGATTGCTTTAATCAATAAAACAACGAATAACAGGATACAAAACAAAAGTAAATAGAGAATTAGTATCTGGTGTTTCCACCACTTCCGCGAATGACCTCCCGACATCTTTGGTTCATACTTAAAACCAAAGTTCTGATTAGGTTCTGATCTAGGCCATTCCATAAATCGACTAGGCGTCCTTCCAATTCTTGTAAACTTTGGGGTTGTCGTCCCTCACTTCGTAACCGCCGACCGATAAAATCCCAAACATGTTCAATGGGGTTAAGGTCGGGGCTACGGGCTGGCCAGTCTATGTGAACAATTCCTACTTCTTCAAGATAATTTATCACGATAAGACTCGTGTGGGGACGCGCATTGTCTTGCATAAGTAAAAAATTGGGTCCTATATAGGGGGCATAAGGCAAAACATGTGCTTCAAGAATGTCTGTGATGTATCTGTCAGAATTGAGATTTCCATTCACAGTTACCAAGTCCGTTCGCCCAGTCAAAGATATTCCGCCCCACACCATGACGGATCCACCTCCATATAAAGTTGTGTGCAAAAAATTGCATTGACTGTATCGCTCATCGGGTCTTCGGTAGACGAGATTACGTCTGTCACAATTATACAAACTGAACCTTGACTCATCAGTCCAAAGAATACATTCCCAATCTGCTTCCATCCAATTAACATGCTCATTGGCAAAATTCAATCTGGCTCTTCGATGATCTACTGTTAATGCGGGTCCTCGAGCAGCAATCCTGGGTCTTAAATTTGCCTCCCTCAGTCGTCGGCGTACAGTTTGAACGCATATGAGTGGACCACCTGCGTCTTGAAGTTGTGCTCTTAAATGTGTTGCAGTTATAAATCGTTGTCTTACAGCATTTACTCTTAAAAAGCGATCCTAGATAGCAGAGGTAAAACGAGATCTACCTTGACCGGCCCGTCTGGAATGTTCTCCTGTTTCCACGTACCTTTGAATTGCTCTCGCTATAGTTGTGTGAGACACTCCCAACCTCCCAGCTATGCGGTTGTAACTCCACCCTTCACCATGTAATGTAGCTGCCTCAACACATTCATCACGAGTTGAATTTCTGGTTTGGCGTTCCATTATTCACTAGTTATTGCTGGACTGTCAACAAAAAACTAATGACACAGTTGTCAGTTTATGACGTGTAATCTTCGATTTCTATAGCTTGCTAGCTGTTTGAGTTGTCCGATAAATGCATTTCATGTGAATAAAAGCATATGGTGTTTCAAAACGGTGTATTTCATGAAGTAACAGAGATAAACAAATGAATAAAAAAAGAAAATGTAGAAAAAACATGAGGCTTTTAATTGGCTATAATTGCAATAACTTACAATACCTTGTATAGCCCACAGGACGTTTTGAAATTTCGGAAAAAAACATAACATTTTTATAGCACCTGGTATAATATCAAAATCATTCGTTTTACCAAAACAACTAAGACAGTGATATTCGAAAGAGAAAAACCTACAATTTGAATAAAAAATCAACCAAAATGAACAAAAATTGTCGAAAATACATAACGTCAAATTTGAGTTAACTTTTTGGTTGTGCGTTAAATAAGTTGCGCAGTGTAGTTAGTGTATAAATATCATATACTATTGTCTAAAAGTTATTTGAGGGCCAGTTGACTATGGCCTGCCCCGTTATTCTCAAGCCGTCATCAAACCGAAATGTACGTCATAATTTTGCACATATTTTGCACAATTTTGCATACCCTATCCCGAATTTTGCACACCTTGGAACTGGAAATGTCCCATTGCTTCAACCTCATCAATCTCCTGTCTCTAGTCTCCATGAATTTAACATTCAAATTGCAGGTTATGTATTATGGTTACGTTTCTCATCGGGCAACGAGTCAAGTTTGTATACATCCAGGCGCGTTGTTTTAACACACAGATTTTATTCGTATGTTTTATAACTATGACGTAACCGCCAGCATTCAAGATTTGGATTATACCTCTTTTTACTACAGCAGAACTGATGGGAATTTTAACCTGTCTGAAAATTTTCCCTGCGACATATTTAATTCATTTGCCATATGCTGAGCAGATGTACGGTAGCTAATCCCGATTCGGGGTATTCCAATAACCAGACAATAAAGCTGGATCAAATATGCTCCCTTGGAGTTGGAGACTGTATTTGAGTTCCCTATCACAATGCGGGGACTTTTTCAATATCTCCAGGGTATCAAATATATTATAGATTACAGCAAAAAGTCCTCGAGTGATTCCAACATCGAAATGAGATAAAATCGACGTCGGCTGAGTTTCCACTGCGCTGCAGGCTGGAAAGGATAGATATCCTAGTCTGGGGAGGCAGGCGGGAGGGCACCCTTCGGCAGCTGAATTTGTTCTTAAAAGTGATAAAGTTAGACTCCTACCAATTGGCTCTTGTAACGGCTCGTTGTCTCGCGGAATTGAACAGATGGACGCGTGTCCGTATATTTTATTGAGTTCCACCCGTCCACCCGAAGCGTAGATATTACGAGGAATCAAAATTCACGTACTATAAATTGTTATTTTTTAACTACATGATTAATACAATTAAGTACACATAATATGTTTCATTGATCAAAAAAGCAGACATATATTAAGAGATCATAAAATTGTCAAAAAAAGCACAAAGACCTGTCGATGGCGTTCGACAATAGTGAATTTTTAATGGTAATAAAACCGCAGTACCTAAATGTTAAAATTTTATTACAAGGTACAGTGCCGTTCAATTGAAAGTAAACGATTTTTTTAATTAATGTGAAACAGGCTTTCAGGCAATCAAAACCTGATTGTCAACTTTATTTGTCAGTTTACTAATAATAATAATTATGAAAAATGAGAGCTGTGATGTTACTGCAGAGCGGATGGTCAATGCAAGCAGTTGCAGATACTTTGAATGTGAGTAAATGTTGCATTTACAAAATTAAGCAAAAATGGAATGCAGAAGGAACTGTTGAGTACGTCCATAGAGGGGTCCGTCAGAAATTCAGTACTATGGACGAACTCGTCCTTGACCACCTCCGACAGAATCCTTTTGATACAGCTGTGACTGCCTGCTTCTTAACAAATTTTCCTGCTTCGGTGGAAACCGCAAGACCACGTATCAGAGCATCTGAGCTGAAGAATTTTTCTGCTGCAAATAAAGTTGCTCTGTTGCCACGGCATAAGGAGCAGAGGTTAAACGTTGCCAACCAATTTGTCGGTGTGCCACAGGACTTTTGGGACAACACAATTTTTTGAGAGTTTTGAAAATCAGAGAGCGTCTTACTGGTCAAAGCTACGCTCGCATTTTGGAATGTGTTAGAATGTGGAATGTGTTACCTTCCGTTTCCATTTTATATCCCAAGAACTTCACTTTCCAGCAGGAAAATATTTTTATTTCCTCTTTCCTTTTTCCATATTTCAATTAAATTTATATTTCAGGATAATTCCTCTATTCACAAATCACGAATTGTTACTGAATGGCTGAATACAAACCATATTAACACTCTGCCTTGGCCCTCTTAGTCGCCGGATTTTAATCCGATAGAAAATGTATGGGCACAAATGGAAAAAAACATGTATAGCAGAAATTTCCGACCAGCGAACGTAGAAGAACTGTGGTTGGCGATTGAAAATGCTTGGGAAAATATTGGCGAGGATTACACCAGGACACTAATATTGTCTATGAGAAATAGGCTTCAAAAAGTTATAAACGCGAATGGTGCTTGGACCAAATATTAATTCATACTAATTTTCTTAAGTTCTTAGTTAGTTTGTTAATTTAATGGATTTTTTACAAGAGACGTCCTTACCATATAGATTTTCCTTAATAAATACTGTATATAAAATGCTGTCACCCTATAACTGACAGATACTTCAACCTAAAATAATTTTGAATGTGATCTGTTTACAAAAGCCTGCGCCACAATGGGAAAATTTCCAAAATTTCGTTTACTTTCAATTGAACGGCACTGTACACATATTTGCTCTAAGAAATGAAGTTGATTTTATGATATCCACATTGGTCATTCGATTCTTATGTTTAATAACACCCACTGATATTAATTTGTGCTAAATCTGAGCTGGAAAAGTGAGATTCATTCTTGTTTCATTACCCGTTCCAAATAGCTGTTTTGTTACTTGTATTTAATTAATTTGAGACCTGGCAACGTTGCGTATGTTTTGAAGTAGCTCTGTCATTATATTTATGTGGCGTCAAACTGTGGTTATTTGTGAGAAGTGTTGGAATTTAATTTTTTAGTGGTTTAATATCCCTCGATAATAACGGCGAAACAGTGCGAGACTTGCAAAAAGCCGTTTCAAAACGGATCTCAGTGTTCATTTCAGAGATATCGAGGTATGCTTTGTTTACTAATTTGTGCTCCATCTTTTTTCCACTCTAATATCCTTTTCTAGATGCTTGGACCAAGCATTGACATATATTTGAATAGGACAGTATTTCTCTCTTTCTTATGCTCGAAGGCAGCGACTGTGGGAATAGCAAGTTTTATATTTATCACAGCAAACAACAGTATGGGAACTGAACACTGCTAGATTTATAAATTGGTTACTGGAACTATTATAAAAACTCATTATAAAACCTACAACAATACACACTAAGTCATTTAAGTTGGTGGTAGAAATGTTTCTGTGGCCGCTTTGTAAACCTTAAAGCACTTGCATCTTTTACTAATACAACTTTGAAGCAAGTTAGTAACCGTATAAACCTCTTATATAAACTCGCAACCTTAATAAAACCCTTATAAAAAATAGCAGTTACTTGAAGTGATAAAAATTGTTCATTGGGCATGATTCAATATTCAATAAAATGTCATAGTTATTTCTGCCAAAGAATATACTGAAATTAAATGTACACATATTTTTTAATTACAAGGAAAATGGGAACATTTAAACGGGAAACCTAATTTTAAAATTGCACAGTCGGTATTTTTACGATTTTCCAAATAAAGCGCCTGATATCATATTATTATGTTACATTGATACGCTTGAGTTATGAAATGCTCGGCTGGAAACATCCCTTTGTTATTGTATTTCACATGAGCGTTTTTCTTATATTCAAATAATCAACAGAATATCAGATCGTATTTCTTTTTACGATATATTCCTTCCTTCATACTAACTTCTTTATTTATTGTATGGCACTCTATTCAAAGAAAATATTATTGTAGGCGTTTAAAATTCAGATTGAAATTTTATTTCGCAGATCATTACCCGGCTCGTATTATGCGATGGTAAAAGCAGAAGTCATGGGTTGTTGCAGGAAAGTACGATGCCCTGACATGGACATATATATTAAAATGTGATATTTTAAGGGATTAAAGCGACGCAATTTTAATATTACCTAAAGCAACGAGATATTCGGATTTTTACAGTAGATCTATCTTACTAAGGAACACTCGAACATCCTACGTGTACTGCATTCTGCACCCCGCTCTAATTGAGGGTCATGGGGTGTGCCTGGTGACACTCAAGCTCTCTGTTGTGCAGACACTGGTAAAATCTGGTAAAAACTTTTTCTATAAAAGTCTCTGGGGACACCATGTTTCCACGTTTATTTAGAATTGAGAATCTCCCGTTTCGCGTGCGGGAAAAGTGTTGGAAAATAATTCCCTTCTCTACTATTCGTAAAAAAGGTTCCAGGCGAATCCAATATACTTCGATGAAATGTACGCATGTCCACCAGAGCCATTGATGAATCAATTCTGAAAATTTTAGGAGTTTGTCTTACTTTACAGCCTCAAAATGGTGGACGTATCCTTATTTTGCAAACTTCTAATTTTTTCATTTTAAGAAGGTGGCTGGTTAACCCGAATCATTGATCGGTCAGTCAAGCTTACCGTATAAGGTTCTCTTCAGTACGAGTCTTAGAAGATCAAAAACTGTAATTCCTAGAAAGTCTGTAAGTCAACCTTACTGTAAAAACTGATCAAAACTAATCGCTTTCAATATTCAATTAGATAGGTACTCAAAAATAAGAAATTGTCGTCTATTGTAGGACGAAAGACCGACGAGTTATCTAGTTAACTAAGACAAAAACCCAAAACATTTTCTCAAGATTATCCTAATTTCAACGAGGATACCTCGGGAGCGTGCGAGGTAGCGAAAAAATTAATAAAACTAAAGTTATGGCAGATTTTGTCAGATTCATTTTTGTATACAATGGCCTTATCGCTAGGACGCATAGTTTCTGATATATTAGCAAAAACTCGAAACAGGGAACTCTTTACGCCTCTGCACCCAGGTCACCTCCTAAAAGTGGAGACTTTCAGTATGTTTACCTCCTAAGTAGTCCAAACCAAGTCCCAAAGTCAAAATTTGTGTTCCTATTTTCCTCTACAATCTTTCGTTGACTGGACTATACCCCTTTCGCTTGTATCAAAACGCAGTTGCTCAGTTTACTCAAGGATGTTTCTGACGTAGCCAGTATCTCACTGTTATTTTATTATCTCCCTAATCCCTAACAACGCCGTCGATTTATTAGCCCGAACTACGGTAGCTCCTTCTTTCCTTCGATGCCTCTCGATCGTGTATTTATAAATTTATCTCAGTTGAAGGTTTTTTCATCGGGTATTTTTATTAAATTCAGTTGTGTGAGCATACCCATCAAACATTACCAGTCAAGTAAATTGATGGCTCACGCAATATACTGTGCTCAATATGTGGGAGGAGTCCCTTCAATTCCCAAAACAATCTGGTTTGAGTGCATGTTTTTTATTCATCACAATACTGAATATGATGAGCGCTAATACGAATGGCTAGTTGATATACCAATATCTGCAAACTGTTATCTTAAATAGTGAATTATCTCAGTGTATTTTAATCGCGCCTGGACTGCCATAGGGTCCCTACAAGGTCCCTTCATTTCCATAATTCCAGCAGATATATTTAATAGTATTAAAATTAAATATCATTGGACATGCTTGTAATATAAGTATAAGGTTTTTAATTTTAAAACCTATAATTTTAAAATGTAAAATATGCATTTTTCTATCCAAATGGCATACGGTTATACTCGTATTTATTATTTATGGTTACAAAACCTAATTTCATATCCAGAGTTTTAGAAAATACACAATCTATTTATTAATAGTCGCCACAGAAGCGTTTTGTCTACTAAAAAAATCCAATTTTGCACATACCTTTACCTTTATATTACTAGTAATATGTCTAAAGTCCGAATCGATATCTTGAAAAGTTGTTCAAGGTCAAATGTCACATAAATTGATGTATCGCAAATATTTTGCTTCCTCTATGTATTATGACTTTTTTGGTTAATATAGAAAATGAAAATACCCATAATAAAAATACCTTTCAAAAAATGTTATATACGTATTTTTATATACTTAAAACCAACCGCTTCCACACTATACGTCAGGTAAACACTCCGCATCACACCACCTCAGAGGTAGGCGGCCAGGAGCCAATATTTTTTTAGGTTTCCCCATGGTTTTGCTTGTTTTAATGACCTCTACCGCGCATCGTCATTCTCGTTTTCTGTCCCCTCTCCGCGTCTTCATCCTCTGTAATCTCCTCCAAGTTCCCGTTCTACTCCAAATTCTGGTCCACTGTTCCCCCTCCAGTGTCTCGTCATCTGCTCACTCAAATACATCCTCTTCCATCTCGTGGTTACTTTCTTCTTCAACATCTTCTCTTCCTTCTGTTTTATTTCGTGTCAAGGTACAACGTGATCAAATAAAATTATATTCTTCATCCTGAATATTTTCTTCAGTAACACTATCGACATTTGCATGGAGATATGACTGATCATGACAATGGCCACAAAGTATTGAACTGATTGGGCTCCAAAACATAATTTTTTATCGTTCATTACCGATGTTCAGGATTTAAATAATTACCAAGTTAATTATATGTTATTTAATGAATCGTTCGTTGTACGGAAAAGGCTTATAAAACCTATTCTGTAGAAAATTGTATGGTCTTTATTTTTTGTACTGACGCAAAAACTCACGAAAAGCGAGATATTTGAGAAAATAAGAGTTTTATGACCCTTGCTATTAAATCACTAAAAACACAAGTAGACCAGGGTCGATAATTTTTTAAACCAAAAAAATAATAATAGTAGGACATAGTGAATAGTCCATAAATATTGCAAAAAACATGCGAAAATAGTTGTTCTAAATATTAAAAATAGGATTTAAAGGGAATTGCATCTAAAAAATATGACTGCTGCAATTTTTTCAGTAAAAAAGTTGTATTATTAAGTTCTAATTACATTTATGGCATAGAAAATCTCATAATATATAAATATACATGTAAATCGTACTATTGAATTTAGATACTTTATACGATTTACGTTATTGATTATAATATTTTTAAATACATTAATCTCGTTATTTATTAATACCTTATCTTGAATTCTAATCACTTATCCATTAGTTTTTGTCTCTTTGATAGCATTTCTTCATCGTTAGATTCGACAAACCTTCCCGATTCTAGTAGATCTTCGAAATCATCAAGACCATCACCGTCTTCGTCTCCAATATTATTTCCAGTCTGCATTGGTTCTTCATCCACAATTTCATCTGAATTATTAACTTCCTCGTAGGTTTATTCTTCCACATTGGAGCATTTTTCAGAACAATGACAATTTGAGCATAAATTTGTGCATTTTAAAACATGTTTTCAGCAACTCCATTTTAAACTGTTACATCCAGTTTCACCGCTGCAGCAAATAGTTTTGAGCAATATTTCTGGAATTAATTCCTTTTCTGTAAATTTGGGCATAATGCCACGTTGATGTTGCTTCCAGCCCCAATCTGTTGCTGTCAGTTCGTTACCCAGCCAAGTTTCAAGTTGATAATAATATGCCCTGTAACAACGTTGTTCTGCTGCGTCTTCTGTGGAGGTTTGCCAATATGAATGATGATTTAATTTTTGCAAATTAATATTTTCGAAATCTTAATTGATTCAGTGTTATATTATCAGTTTACATTTATAAATAGATTTGATTAATTGTAATCCATTTTCTTCTATATCTTCTTTATTTGCATCTTTCTTATAAAAAATATCTATTATTTTTTTCACTTTTTACCATTTTCAAAGGCTAAAGCCCGGTGGAAAGCGCGATATTGATGGAGACTTTTCAGACATTGTTTCCAAAGTTAAAATAAAGGCGTAAGCAAAATTTAGGCTCATCTGAATTTTTATATCAGATGCTTGTTTTTCCGGCCTAATATAATATAACAGAGTATAATAATATCTATATTAGACCCATTGTAGCATTTAATTATTTCTCTTTTTGATCGACACTATGAAACTTTCTTGGTATATCTATAAATAGAACAACTACATCGAAAATAGTATCATCAGGTATAACTGAAGGTAATTTTCATAGTCATGCACCATTCATGTTCAACATTTGCAATGTTCAATTATTGTAGACGGTTCGAAAGCCAAAGAGAAATAAATCATTTTTTGACTTACACCCTTACTATAAAATATCCAAAAATATTTCTATAATAAGGTGTCATTCTACGAAAGAGAGAAAAAAGCCCCAGCCACGTCCACGACAGCGCATACATTATACTATCAAAATATATCGCGCACGCCTGAAGGCAGCATATATAGTTCATCCTCTCACGTCCTAATCCTGTTTTAGAAGTAGCTGTTCCTCGAGATTTAGACTCGATATCCAAGGGCTGAGAAATAGATTTGAAGTAAGATAACAACACTTATGATTAATGTGCTCTGGCGTCTATTTCAATCTTGAGCGCAATCCGACACCGGCAGCTAATAATACGAGGGATGGTCGTGACATCGGAGGGGGAGGGTAAATTGACATGCAGCAAATGAAGCGTAAATATTAGTTTTAGATGGTGTCGACGACAAAAATTGAGCTGTCATAATATACGAGGTACGAGGGGTAATCGGTTGGGGTTATTTAGAAGGGAAAATTTTGAAATGCGTATGTCATCCGCAACCACTGAAGGGTTCATTCGGTGTAGTGTCCCGATGCCAATTTCAACGAGTATATATTGGGAGTCCTGTACACAAAAAAAAACTTGGCATACGAGTGAGGATGTGTGTGGTTAGAGCAACACAGAGTACAATTAAGCACTACTTTCTGCGTGGGGATTTGTACTTGTGCCACCTCGTGCCGTTCTGTTTACGAGACGTCCTCAGAAGTCGATTAACTTGTGCAGCTCGGGGGACGGTTTCTATCAGAGGCTATTATTTTTATAGAAGGGCGCCATGTGATCACTAACATGCGAAATGCATTGAGCGTACGCAAACCACGAGGGTTTGACACTGTCTTCTTGACTTGGGAAATTCGCCTTAGTTTGTAGGGAATTGGAGCAGTGAAATTTTTTGTCTGATTCGGCTTGAGAGGAGGTCCTCTGCGTGGATCGCGGATAGGCGATATAGGACGGACTGTCATCTCCTGCCTGACGTCGGCCTTCCCTGGCCTGACCTCGGGCGTCGGGCAGCAACAATAGTGGGATTCTGATGGATAAACTGCAGATAACTTCGGTTTTCTGACCAGTACAGCGGACAATTTGATATATCATGACTTCTTGGGCCTTGGGGTTGATTGGCAATTTCATCCGTGGAACATCAGAGCTTCTTATGACAACGAGAGTTTTTGTTTGTGTTGAAATGACACGTAGTTTGTTTATAGAGGCCGTGACAACAGCGATGTGTAGCGCTAGGCTAAATACTGGAGCTCTGGTCCGGCGTGGACCTTAGTCGGCGGCGTAGAAGGTCCAGAGCGAGGATCGTAGACATCTAGGGTAAAGTGAAAAGTACTTGGTTGTCTTACTTTTGACTTTACCAGGATCTAGTTGTAGCTGAACTAATTCAACTTGGGAATTTTGGAGCTGTAATAACTTTTTGCTCGAACCTGTTACTGTTAGTTTGTCTGTCTCCGGAAATAAAGTTTTTGTTCTTTTCTAAAAATTTGTTTCCCACGACCCGAATCGCGACTGGCGCAGTCGTCCGGATGGTATAAATTAATCAATCGCCACCGACAGTGACACGAGGGAAAAGTCACCTTAATTACCAATTACAATCGTTGTAATTACTGAGCAATCAGGCCAGGTAATCAAGAAAAGCCTATCATCGAGATCACGTCACGAGGAAGGGAATCAACACAGGATATCGCCTAGTATCGCCTAGTCTCTTCACCGACGCCCTAGATGTCAGTTAGATTTACGAAGCAAGATGCCAACAGTTCAAGAAAGAACAAAGAAAGAAAACGACTCTCAAGAGAGAACAAAGACAGAAGGACTCCACTCAAGAAAGAAAACCCAGAAAACACAAGTGTTAGGCTGTGAAGAAATTATAGTTTCGTAGGGAATTTCCGAAGCAAAGAAAACATCGTGTGGCGAAATCCTAAGAGTAGTTTCGTCTCTAGATCAGATTAAAGGTCGCGAAGTGCACATGTCGGAGCAGAGTGCTGTGGGCGTAGCCAACTGTGTCAAAAATCGCCAGAATATCTATGTTGATAATATCTTCCAAACGACCGGAGCGACGTCCATGAAATTTCTAGGGTGTCTTATGAAGGTGGTAAGACACCAAGAAGGTCTTTTCGTGCAGATCGTCTGACTGGAAACGGATGTAGGAATTCGTGATGTCACCGTGAGTCAGGTCTGTTGAAGAAGACGTCGGATAATTTTGCAGATGCCTCGGAAATGCGGTCGAGGTCCTCTGGTGCAAATTTCGTCACGATCGGTGACCTAGTGCACGCGTGGGGTTTCTGGTGACTCGCTGGAGATGAAGTGTTCGGATTTGGTGGAGGCCTCGGTGTTACGTCTCCTGTGAAAATTTCAGCTCGACCGATCGAGTGAGAGCGGCCGTCTAGGTGTTGTGTGCACCGTTTTTAAGGGGAAAGATCTCGATGTTTCGCGAGCCGTGCTGTCTGCGACTACTTGATTGCGTTCGCCCGCAGATGGTGGCATTGAATTTTTCGCCTGGCAAGACCCTATTTGCCTTGTGTTTGGGATGCAATATCTGCGGTTTGAAGTGCTGACCCAACAGTTACTTTTCATCACTAAAAAGTAACCTAATCTCAAAAAATAACTTTGAGAAAAGTCTCATATGAAAAGTGCATATTTGACCTCGAATGACCTTGAATCAAATGTCCACCTTCAAACTGTAAAACTTTTGTCTGAATTTTTTTCTCGGAAATGTCATGCGCGATTTTTATTCAGCCTGATAAATTAAAATAGGACACCAAAAAAATGATCAATTAAACGATTTAGTTATTTTATAACTCATTGCAACTCAACTCATGCAATATTGCAACCACCAGCTGTAAAATCCAGTTACTGACATATATATGGGGAAAGACAGTGGCCACAGAAACAAAAGGACCGCAAAAGATTTGATGCCAGCCACCGGATGCTGACGTCGAGACATTCCTAAGCGTAGAGTGCATTTTAGAGGTTGCAGTTGGAATTGATGGACTGTTCGTCCTCGTTAGCGACTCCTGCATCCTTTTAGCGACGTCAGGATACTCTTGAAGATCTATTAACAGTGCCAGTGTAATGCAGGAAGCGCATTTATTCACTGCAAGTCCCAGCAAGGAGATGACTAAGATGCTGAATAATTTCAACGCAGCTAAAATTACGAAAGGAGTTAAAAGCATTTGGCGATTGCTGATAGAGATTTTTAAATATTAAATATGGGCAAGGCAGTTTCCTCTTTGAATAATAAGGCACTGAGAAATGTAATATTCACAGTGTAAAAATATCAATTAGATAAATTTAAATTTTTCTTTAAACTGCCTAATCAGAGCGCCAAGATTTCTACACCTCTTACGCCTAAGAGTATTACTGGTTGCATATTCGCAATTTATGAACACATTGTTATTGAACGTAATGAGACCAAAGAGAAATGAGACCAATGAGAAATACAATAAACTGAATTGTGCCTATTTTCGTCTTCTTCTTCCATTCACTAATGAGGAAAACTTTTTTAAGTTATTAAAAGTTTTTAAATCACCGATCTTATTCATGATTAATTTATTAAATACCTACTAAAAACTAAACACGAATATAAGTTTACTATTTATAATACACAGACTTAGTAAATCTCAAACATTTGCGCTGTTACGGAGTCGCGAGATCGCACCGGGTCTTCATGCCAAGTACTTCGGCATTTAAATTAGATTGACTATATCCAGGACAAGGATTTGATTTCATTTGTCTTCACTTCAATATCGCCGAATTTATGTTTAAGACTCGTCTAGAAACTTATTAATGGAACAATTCGTCACTATAAATCAATAGTTCAACTGAACTGGCTCATTAAATTGGCTGATTAAAAATGACGTTTAAATAGTAGAAATGAAATGCTTCCAATTTCTACTATAATAAATCTCCAATATATCTGCTAGCTTTACAAAAAATACAATCAATTTGCAGCATATCGAGTACATTAATCAATTAAAAACGATGTTTATTAAATTAATTAATCAAGTTAACTGTGCTAGAAATGGACCATTTTACCTTCTACTTGATTAGCTAAATCCTTAAACCGTCAACGTCTGGAATAGACAGGAAGTTTCAGCGGGCCAATCACCAATCGTAACAACCGATCCTCTTCATCTGATATTCATCTCAGTTGACACTTTTTAATTTTGAATTTTCCTGGGGCTGTCACTCAGCCACTCGAGCCATTCCTTTAATTCATTCTTTAATTTTTCCGATTTTAGTTTCCATGCGCATGAGATTTCCATTTTTAAATGGGTAATTCTATCACTCGGAAACTTGGTAAACTTTTATTCATCACGGCGTAATGCTGGTGGGCGGGTAACTTTTTTATTAGACAAGTTCTAGTGGCATTTTTCGTTCTCAGCTACCCCTACACGATTACAAAATTTATCGTCAATGCTCCAGGCGAAGACATTTATTTCTAGGTAGTAAGAAATGAATTTGTTTTAGTGAGCCGTTCTAGCGGGAGATACTAAAACGCACTACATAGGTAGCTTTATGGAATTTATATTCTTTCCATGTATGTGTATTGTTATTCCCCATATTTTTAGTATTGAATATAATACTGGGCGCGTGTATATGGGACCCGTCTCACGAAAAACGTATGTGACCTCGACAGATTTGTTGGCAGAGGTCACGGAGTATAATATATACGTTTAGTCGGAGAACGAGCAATGTCTACGACACTGGTTTGTTGACAATGATGCTGGACTCTTGTGCTGCCACCTGCCGGAACGCCTCCGTACTATCTGGAACGTAACCTTCTGCTACACGCCTAATATTTTATCTGGGACTGTGAACCGTCAGATTCTTTACGCTCACTGCCATTTTACAATTTGAACTTCTTGTAAAAAAACTTCCTCTTCTTTCTCTGCTTACCAGAGTCATCTAAAGACTGGGAACGCTACCTGGTCTCCACTTCTCACGTCGTAGTTTCGACAAAACACTTAACACGCAGTTATTTCTGCTTTAAAACTTTTCCCTCTGGTATTCCGCTTATGTCTCACTATTTTAATTAATTTACTTTTAGTTTACCTATTAAATTTTACAACATTATATAAAAATGATTAGCGGAGCTGTTCACTCATTGAACGCTATGGCTGAACTCTCTTGTATTGTTATCTGTAACCACGGATATGCTGTATATCAAAACAGCTGCACTTCGTGGTGGTAATCTGTCCAATTTAATTTTACGTTTAACTTCTATAATTTGACCTATATATGATTTAATTTTGCATTATAAGCTCTATACAGTCATTACATTTATCTTTTGTTGAGTAACTTCAGTATTTAAACTCGGCGTCATATCTATATTGTAGTCTTCTTTGAATATAGACTCTCGAATCCCGTTTCTACCATTATGCTTTCGCATTAATCTTTTAATATAGACATAGTTTCTAGACATTCTATTCGAATTCTAATCGGTTCGAAAATTTCGAAAAATTCTTCTGCAGAATCTTCAGATGGAGTAGTACTGATTTTACACATTTATATAACGCCACATTGCACTTCTAATTTGTTAAATCACATGTATCCATAAATAAAAGTGTGATTTTCAAACATATTTTTTAAATAATTCGAATTCGATTTTTCTATTGAAATTTTGAATAAATTGTTGATTAGAATATCCAGAGGGAGTACAGAATTGATTTTACACATTTATACAACTCTACATTGCATTTTTAATTTGTAAAATCACATGTCTCCATAAAGAATAATCTGATTTTCAAACATGATTTTTAAATAAATAATAAAGAATAATCCCAGAATAATTTTATTATGCTACGTAAACGCCCCGGCTATGAAATACTGCAAACTAATTCCGACTGACAATGAGAAATGCAGTTTTAATGAGCTCTTATGACTCTCTTTCATATACAAATAGACTATAAGTTTTTTGCCCACAATTTACTTATGTATGCCTAATTTGAGTCTGGTCAAAGTTGTAGTGTTCCTTGCATCTTCTGCAATTTTTATATATTCCTCTATAAAATCTTCCACCAGCGACCGGATTATTTACAATTATATTACTTTCCCGATTTAACGCAACTTTATTTGCATTTTATAAATTTAGATTAAGTAGAATTTCCCCCACAAATGAGTTTTATGATTTTCATTTGGCCGTGCACCAGTCGAGAGCGCCTTTAAAATCCAATTTATATTCTTGGCCACACGCGTCATGATACATCATGTGTGGACTTTCATTCTCCTGTATGTCTCTGGGGCGAATGTTTGGACAGCTGAAGCATCGGATAAGACATTAATAATACATTAATCATTAAAAACCGAAATGTATTAATCTCCATTACCATTAGTACCAGATTTTATTGCTATGGTAAACTTCAAAGGCAAACCGAGTCCAAGAGGATCTTATAAACAGCATGGCTTATTAATTGTATGCATGAGCTGGTGCTAGTGTAATTTTGTCCTTGCTAGGTACTTGCTTGCTAAATTTTATTATTGACATTCTAATTTACATCGCTTGCGAGTAGCGGAAAGGCCAAAGAAACTAACAGTATAGTCTATTTATTGCCTACGGGATAAAACGTCATTTGATGATACAAACAAACCACTTGGCAGGTATTAAGGACGATATTTTCATCCATTTGGCCCCAGACTAATAAAAAAAATATTTTATGATTATGATTTTCAAAATTACCGCCGAAAATCACAAGAGATTTAAAATAAACTGCTCGTCAAGCAGTACATAATACAAAAAAATACGAAAACGTGCCAATTTCTATATATTGTTCTATAACAATTCTACAAAAATAAAAATTGAAAATCGCCCATACCCTTAGGCTAAAATTTGATGGGGTATTTAAAAATCGTTACGAAAAATTTGAGAAAAATTTCTTGTGAAAACGGGACGTCTCAATTTCAACGAATTTTGCACAAGGATTTCACCACCCTGTACAATACCCTTGGAATGAATATTTTGAAGATTGAAACATACCGGGTTATAAAAGAAAGATTATGCTTTCATATGCCGAAAACCGATTGAAAATTCGTTAACTATTTTTAAAGTTAGATTAGTATAAAAATTGACAATAATTTTTCATTAGCGGAATCGATTGACGAGAAGTTTATGCGGAAATAAAGACTATTTACTTTTTCTAATTAAAATAGTATGGTCAATATAGCTTAGGCCAGGTGACAAGTACTTTGAAAAGTTTAAAAATAGGGGCCAATTTTAAGGTTTTAAAGGCTTTATTTGGTCAACGCGCGGCCTCGTACCACCTAAAGCTTGCTCCAGGCAAGCTTTAGTTGGTGGTATCAGTCGTACCGGTCTATATACGACCCAAAAAAGTATTTTTCGTAGTATATTGATGTCGGTGATATTAGTGCTGATGTCATACATAACATTAGCGAATTTTTACAATGCTTACATGACATCATCATGATTTTCTCTAGAACAGCTTTTACTTCCCAAGTATTTAAAAGCAGAAGCGAACTGTTCCTGTCAAGATAACCAAGCTATATATTTTTCAATCGTAGGCAACAGTGAAACTGAGTTAAACGGAACCTCTTGTACATCGTTAGAAGAGGCTGATGGACGAACACTACTTCATTTAAAAGATTAAAAGACATGGTTGTTAATGGAGTCAAATCTGTTAGATGTTCAGATACGGATGTCCTGGTTATAGGAATCCATATATCTATCGGTCTAGAAGAGTTATAATTTTTGTTTACTTCGGGCAAAACTCAAAGGTATATTGCAGCACACAGCATAGCGTTGAATTTAGGACTTGATAAATCGATAGCACTGCGGGGTCTCATGCTTACACAGGCTGTGACACTGTCTCATTATTTGCAAATAAAGACAAACAAAGAGCTTGGTTAGCTAGACAGGAACAGTTCACTTCTGCTTTTAAATATTTGGGAAGTAAAAGCTGTTATACAGAAATTTCTAATGATACCTACAGGCATTGGTAAAAATCGCTGTTGTTATGTATGGCATCTCTTTGTGTCCAGTTTGGTCGGAGCTGAGGGACTTGGAAGAGAAGCGGCTGTAAGAAAATATGCGAAAGTATCGAGCCAAATCGATGAAAATATCGTCCTTAACACCTGTGTCAAGTGGCCTGCTTATCAAACGTCCTTTTTTCGTAATATTTCGCCCAAGGGCCATAGACGCAGACCAACTGCTCTGACGGCTTCAACTATAATAAATACAAGTACGAAACATACCTACCTTTCATATGCAACTAAACCAATTAAATTTCGTACACGCCATGATATTTGCAGTCATTTTTCATTACCTTAATGCATTAAACACATGCCACTACTAATGTCATAAATTTCATTTTTGCGGACCACACACACCTATCAAAAAGTGCAGTTAAATAATCCAGGCTTTTTCATTAAAAAAAGCTATATACGAGACATACCTATATAAACCCCGGTTACAAACAATTCTGTCGCATGTCTTGTGAGGACGTCTGTACAGAACGAAAAACATTTTTCTCTTTCTCACTCCGGCATATGACTCCTGGCCCTTCTGCAATAAATTATATCTGTAAAATAAATCATCCACATAAATTCCAATTAATTGAGCACGAGCTTAACCTGATTTCACTAAAAATGGAATTTATTCGTGATAAAAGTATAAGGGCCTCGTGAAACGCCCGTAAAGTGGGCCCATAAATAAGAGGAATAACTCCAGAGGAGTGTCCTGGTGGTTTGTTTACTGGGAAAACTATAGACTTCATATATGTGCTCTGCTTTATTGGCGCTTAAATGCAGAGGAACTCTAATTCGTCCCTAGTTTCTTGACTGCAATTTTAATACTTTCATGTTGCACCACACGGCTCTAATTTAAATCCGCTATGAGTTTCGCTCTTTGTTAATGACTGAATTCTAATTCAAATGATGTAATTATTATATCATAAGAACGTTATCGTTTATGATAAATCATAGATATTTAAAATCTATATAATTTCTAAAATTTATTTCACCAATTTCCTCATTGTAATTGATATTATTTCCATGTACGAGTAGTTTAAAAAGGATTCGTCCTAAAACACTTACTTCTGGAACTCAAAAATACACGATTAATAAAATTGAATTGATCCAAGAAAAATGGCATCAACTTCCAACTCATATCTTTTGATTCAAGAATCTCAGAGCCATAAATATTATCGGGTTCGTGCTCGTTGTTGTAGTAAAACTAACACAAAAGTCGGCCCAACTAACACATTAAAAAAATATCTCTAACGCCAAAAAAAAAAACAAGAACGGTCATTAACATAATTATGGTAACACTTTACCATAACGGTTACGGAGATATGTAATGGACAATAATTTTATAATTTCCAGGATCATCGGATATAACTGTGACGCAGAGTGGAATCGTACTTTTGCATATGCCCCACTTCAGCGGCTGCTAAACAACACTCTTATAGAATTTATCATCAAGTGCAACAATGGCACAATTGGCAGATCAAGATCAATTAATGTGCGGTTAGAGAAAGGAGATTATCTTCGTCCTATTCGATCATCCTGCTACTCCCGAAAACTTACTCTTCCTGATCGTATGCTTCTGCAAAGATGAATGCCTCCAAAACTGCGAGTATTGAAGGAGTGGTCAAGTATGTGCAGCAATAACTGCTCAAGTGCAGCAATAACTGCTCAAGTATGTGCAGCAATTTCTCAGGACGTGCATATGTCAACAGAGATACCGTAATCAACGTCGACTATGTGAATAATTCAACAGGACGAAGAACAAGAAGATTTGTTTCCTCCCACCAGACTGAGTGAACTATTTGATGTTGACTGTCCATTGTCCATCCACGGAATTACCTATTTTTTTCAGGCAGGCGAACGTTACCACGTATACTAGGTACTAACCCATCTAGGCAGACATCATCCCTTAAAATTTCATTGACACACAACTCACCTATCTCTGGACAGCAAGCATTGATTTCCAAAAATGTCCAAATATTTAACCCCTTTAAACGGGCAGGCGAATGTCGCCACGTATTCTAGGTAGTAACCCATCTAGGGAGGCATCACCCCTAAAATTTTCATTGACGCACACCTCCCTTCTCCCGAGAATAGTCCACGGAAGCCTACTTTAATTTTTTATACCCCCCTAAACGGGCAGACGAACGTCGCTACGTATACTAGGTAGTAACTTATCTAGGGAGACATAATTCCTTAAAATTTCATTGACGCACACCTTATAGGGGCAGGCGAACATTGCCACCTATGCTAAGTATGTTACCCACAGAGTGATCATGGTGTCTCTATACGTTGACCCCTCTGTTCTCTATTCCATCCTATAAGCATACATAGATTGAATACTATTTTTTAATTTACATCCCTTTTTATCTTTTACAATATTTACAAATTTCCGTAATTTTGCAATAGTTTTAAATTAAACAGGATCACAACTGACCCGTGGAGTAGGTCTACTGGGGAAACCACGTTAAAAAAAACGCGCTAAGTACACTACCTCATAGGTGGCGTGGAAACGTGTGCATATTATGCCCATAACAACTTGAACAACTTTTTGAATCGTTATATCCCAGAAATGGTGGCTCGTAGAAAAAAAAGTACTGATACATTTTTGATAGATAATATGATGACCTACAATTTTTGTCTAATATATTTTTATGATAAGACTTACCGTTTCGCTGAAAATCGCGAAAAACTCATTTTTTTTACCTTTGACCTCGAGTAAAATTTTTTCCATACACGGGAATGATGGGGAACTTTTAAGTTTTATTTATAATCACATTTTTAACAATTCTACCAATTTTCAGCTTGATGCGAATTTATGTACCTTCGCTCTCATTTTTATGTCTAGATTGACCGGATTATTTCTTATATTCTTCTAATGAAAAATTTAGACGTTTTTCCATTTCTTAGTTTAAATACAGCACTCATATTGTTAGGATTCTTGCATTTATAATAGGTCGAGTAATAGATTTACTTTATAATAAGTTAATTTGATTGTATGATTAAAATTCTTAAATATATGTCATTTTATTATATGACAGATGTAAGCAAATTTGACACAAATGTTGTGTTCCCCCTAAACACCATGTTCACACTCCAGAAGAAGGTGATGACATGTCTATGTCACATATGCTACAATACAGAAAATGATGAGATTTCAGAGAATGAAGACAGCGACATTGAAAATGAACAATGTGAATTTGTCGATGGAAAATTTTAAAACGAGGAGGAAGAGAAAGAAGACAGACAGAAATAGACAGATTTTATGAGTTGTTTCAACAAACACGCAAGGAAAATTTTTGCTAAGTGGTCAGACACCTATTAAAGTGTCTTTTTTATAGAATTTAAATTATTTACTATGTGTCCGATAACTAATATTAAACCGTAGAGTAACTAACAAATAAATGTGTTTGCATTAAAATCATAAATAAATTTCTACAAAACACATGACAAAGTTTCATTGCAGTTACTAACTATTATCTTAATGTACACGAATTAAACTATGCTCTGAATGTTTTCTATTTTCATTTGATTTATTGCAACGTTCAGATACAGGGTATTCAGTATTTATCTTAAGTAACTATGCAGTTTACCCTAACTCATTCATTGAAGATAAAGACACGCCACTGGATGGGTTCTGATCACACGAAGCGGCGTTGCCGAAACGGCACCGCCGCAGCAGCTGTCTTCCATTTTCTCTCTCGCACTCATTGCAGGTTTTAGAACAATAATTTATCGGCTTTTCCAGCGTTTTATGAATGAGCCGTTGGATCTCCCCGTATTAATATGCCTCTGAATACTCTCGATCGTACACGTGCGGCTTCCCGATTGTTTATAAGTTTGTCTCTCTCTAGACTATTTCTAATACACTTAATAATATTATTTATCGATTTGAATTGATATCGTTACGTGAATTTTCTGAATCTCTCGCGGGCCGGATTGAAGCTGGTGGAGGGGGCTGGGGGTTGCCCATGTACGATATAACGTAACACCGCACTGGCTACTATATAATATGTATCTCGCGCAAGTAATTGCTTGCGACTGTTGCCGGCGATCGCTTTCGATTCCCAACTTCCGACCGCCGGATATCCTGGGAAGTAGATATCGCCTTGAACCCTCCCGGGCCTGCCCAGCTAATTTTCCCCGGCATTATGCAAATTCTCCTACAGATATCTACGTATAACAAGTTAATTGGCCCCTCCCGCCAAAACAAAAAGAACTCATGAATATCGCAAGAGCGTTAATCGTCATGCCCCAGACTCGCGGTGGCGCGTATGTCCGATATAGTGGCTGCTCGTTACCGGGCCCTCTATCTATTCAGCGCGGAACTGTAATTTTCAATGGGCCTGCCACATTGTCTCCCTTAATGACTGCCATTGTGAGAGTGCACTAATCACCCTATAAAATTGAATCACATACCTTATTTAGATACAGATTCAATGAAAACTAATTAATAAGGGCATTGTTGGCCCGATGAACGCTATTAATAAGGAAACAAAACCGGCGGAAATATGGCCGTCGTAAATGTGATACGAGGGAAATTCCGATTGCGGGTTATAGTACAGTCGTTTAAGGTTTTCCGCAGCGAATTCTTTGAACCTTGACCGGTTGGCGTCAAATCAAGGAGCAAAAGTGTTTTCACTCAAAACTACCCCGGAAATCGATAGTGGAACAGATTATAAAAAAAGGTTTTTTCGAGAGATCAATATTTTTCCAGTTATTCCCAATTGAAGACTTCTTTTTTCGTGTTAAAAATGCCTATTTTTGGACGGAAATAACGGAAAGCCGATGTATTTTTCACGAAAAACTCTAGTATGTAGTGCACTGTTATAAAGTAAAGCACTTTTATAAGCCACATTTTCGAGAAAAAGAAGTATTTTTTTAAGAAATTGGAAAAATAGTACATTACATACCGAGCGGGAAAGTACTCTATTTCAGCCGAGCGGCAAGGTAGTTTACCGAGGTGCGAAGCACCGAGGTAAACTACAGACGCGAGGCTAGAATGAGTTCCCGCGAGGTTTGTATACTATTTTACTCACAATCGGTTAGTAGTTTATGGATTTCTAATACTCACAATCTACCAATAATAATTTCGTTTCAAATATCTGTATCCATTTTCATTATGTGATAAGATGAATTATTTTAAGTAACCTGTGAGATCGTTGCTAGGTAACAAAACACGTTTGTTGAATCTGACATTTAGGCGATACACGACGCCATTAATTGTACATATAATCAAATTGTGTTTATTTTACAAAAATGTCTGATAGTGAATTTGAATGTACGCCACCAGAAGTGCGGGTAGCTGCAGAGAGAGCTACTGAAGGAATAATTCCTTAAAAAAGCAGGGAGAGGTATGAAAACACCTATGAACTATACAGTAAATGGTGCGTGGCTAAAGGTGTGCAGCATACCTCTGAGACGGTACTTCTTGCTTATTTTTGTGAAATAAGCAAACAAAGTAAAGCCTCCACATTATGGTCAAGATATTCGATGTTGCGAGCAGTATTAAACTTTAGGCATAATGTTGATATTAGTAATTACGCAAAATTGGAGGCATTTTTGAAAAGGAAGAATGTGGGATATCAAGCTAAAAAGTCAAGTGTTTTTTCTGAAGCAGACATCGATACATTTTTAAACAATGCCCCGATAGAATATCTTCCTCAAAAGGTAATTTTAATTTATTTAGTGCATATTAAATATATGTTATATTAAATTTTTTTAGGTTGCTTTAATTATTGGCATTTCCGGAGCCTGTAGGTGCGATGAACTTTTAAAAATGAAAATAAGTGACCTGGATATTTTAGAAAATCGAATTATAATAGTGATTCCTGTCACAAAAACCTACTCTTCCCGTACATTTGTAATTACAAAATCGGAATGGATAAATATAATAAAGCAATACTGTGACCTTCGTAATAACATTGACTCTGATAGATTTTTTTTACAAATAAGATTTGGTAAAATTACACGACAGCCTTTTGGGCATAATGCTATAGGAAGTTTTCCCAAAAAAATAGCAACTTATTTAAAGCTGGAAAATGTTAACAGGTTTACAGGACATTGTTTTAGACGTACTTCAGCAACATTATTAGCAAATACAGGCGGAGACATCCTACAGTTGAAAAAGTTGGGGGGTTGGAAATCCAACACCGTAGCAGAGGGATATGTGGAGAATTCATTACATGGACAAATAGAAATTGCTAATATGTTGTCTCATGTAGAAAATCCAGAAACGTCGGCGTCTTCATCTATTTCTGAAACTCATAATTTTGAGCAACACGGTCTTACTTTAACCGTTAATAGCAATCATAATTCCAATGTAACTATTAATATTTATAATTCCAAATAGTTTTCTTTTTGTTATTGTTGTTGTTGTTTCTGAATTAAATAAATGTTGAGTGGATTCTATTCTTTCTAAACCATCTTTTAATCAAAAATGACATTGACATTTCCAGGTAAGAAAAGTGACAGATGCTACCGATTACCGATGCTTCCCGATTACTTCAAAGGTTAGAAATCCATAAATTACTAACCGATTGTGAGTAAAAGCCTTTTTTTAGCTTTAGTTATTTTGAAAGTAAAGTATCTTTTTAAGAAATTAGAAAAAAAAAGTATTTCAACCGTTTACCTTTCGAATATGAAAGGTAAACGTTGGACGTTGTAGAAATTTGCTGTTCATATTACCAAACTCTTCTCTTAAAATGTTGGAGGTAAAATTTTCATTATATTATTATCATTTTTCATACACGATGAAACTATGGGACAACGAAGAATATACTTACCGCAAACGTCTGGAGGAGCTTTCAAAATCCTTTCATAGAGATGCTTTTCCTGGAACAATAAAATATATAAAAAATGGTATAAAGAAATTAGAAATTAACAATTCAGAGTGATACAGTTTGTCGTTTTTGAGAAAAAAAATATTATTTTTACTGTCATACACTGCATACTTGATTTCTTGAATATTGTATCTCCAAATTTTCGTCCAATAGAAATTCAGCGATACTAGCGCTCTCTACGTTCACCTTATAGAAATCCAGACAAAGATGCCTTTAATTCGGATGGGCGTATACCAACAAGGATACAAGTATTGCTCCTATTACAGCACCGATTTTTATATGTACTTGTACGTCTCATTGGTTGTCTCTGGAATAACGTATAAAATGTGTTAAATTTGTGACACTAAATAGGTGTTGCAGGCAATGTCACAGAGGCCGGCTGCTCGTCTTTACGGAAGCGGTCGTGAGTTCGGAATTCGTATTTAAAGTAAAGTCCGGACAATTTAATTCTTCTCTGCGCATAAGTAAACCAGCCCAGGCGCCATCCGATTTTAGTGAAATCGGCAAAACCAAATTGATAAATGAATACACAGCTGGCAAGATATGTGGCAGGTGCAAATAAAACACACTGTATCCGAATTCAAGTATAATAATATATAAATGTAAAAATATGTAAATGGGTATAGAGATATATGAATAAAGGTATTTGTAAATATAAATATGTATAAACACAAATAAAGGTAAATGTAACACGGACAAATAATGTGTCACAGCACTGTGTGACACAGCGAATTCACAATTTGGAACAACCAAGACAGTGTGTGAAGATCTGTGGTGACAGATGAATTTGACACTAATATTAACCTACAAATGCCTACAAGTCGCGCTCCTTTTGCAATGTACAACAGAGACAAGTTGAAATGTAATATAAATGGTGATCTTACTTGTAATAATGAAACCTACAATACTAATACAATATACTACCTAGGAAAGTAGGTAGTGATCAGGCCACCGATCAACAAATGACCAACTAAAGAAGCTAAAGGCACACCATCTAAATTGTAGTTTTTACAGGTATAATGCCCTTACGAACAGCTGTCCCTAAGTTTACAAAATCAAAAAATTATGAAATAATCACAAACGCAAAGCTTACGGTAAGAGGTATGACTAAAGTTACAAGGATTTTATCACCACCCATACACTTTATCCTGGAAGTGTCGTGACCATAACGTGAGACAAAGGTGTCCTCCACAACGCTATCATAAATAAAGAAAGTGGTACTCACAGTTGGGACTAAGTACACAAACCGTCTTTGACCGCTCTCGGATATCACTCTAGAGAATACTGCTAGCGAACCAATGTCCAACTTTGAGGGGCTCCGATACACTCTGTGAAGGGTAAAGGTGGCTTACAGGCTTCTCTGACCCACCGCAGCTCTCTTCAGGTCTAACTAAAGGCTGCGCCTCATGGACCTCAAACTTTATAACAAGCTGCTCGAAATAGCAAAAATAGATGAAACCAGTGGTTGAGTGCACCGTACAATGCTCGCTGCTCTTGTCAAGTGTTACTAGAGTCAATTTTGGCGTGAAGAAAGTAAGGACAAACAGTAAGAGACGAGAGGCCTGAAAATGTTCCGTTTTTCAGTCTCTCACATATGAAATTTATATCAAAACAAAGAGGAGATATTAGTTGTTACATACCTTAGCTCTTATTAGGCCTCCTTACACTTTGAACCAGGATAATGTAGAAAATAGCTGTTAAAATTCACTATCCTGTCATGGCTTCCAATTATACACAAAAAAAGGACTTCTTTTTGTCTCCTTGATAAAACTGATCTGATTAGCCAAATTGAAATAATTAAAATTACTAGATTTGAATTTGAATATAAAATGTTATTTCTTACTTCAAGCAGTTAATAAAGTAAATTCTCAAACAACCCTCTCTCTTATTTATTGTTATAATTTGTGTACTTAGTCTGTCTGTGTGAATAAATACCACTCCTTAAATTAATAGATGTAAAATATGCTAAAACTAAACACAGTGGCCTTGAGGGTATTTACCGGCGTGACAAAGGCAATTAATATATATAGGTAAGTGCATACAGGGTGCTGAAATTATGACTGTTACAAATTATTAAGTGCAGAAACATAGTAAATCTACATGAATGGTGGTATTTTAGTGGTTTTTACCATCAAGTGTTTAATATTAATATGAGAATTAATCCGAAAAGGGTTTATGCTACTCCGTTATGCTCAGGTAAATTACGAACATGCAACTCTGGTAGTTTCCTAACTGAATTAAGTTTTAACAATGTTGTGCATACAGACCGGTATATTAATATCCCTTGCGGAAGACGTTAATTCGATTACTTCATCCCAAAGTTGTAGGAGTAACTCGTGTCCGATTATTTCATTACGCATATTATGAACCAGGTTCATAATATTCACGGGTCACGTAATTTAGTGTTGTAATAAGATAGTTTTATTCAATATTTATTACAGAAAGAGTATGCAGAAAGCTTTCTGGTTATTGTCAGTATTTTTTGTCCAGCAATTTCGGGAGTATTATTGAAGTTTTTTCCAGCTGAAAAAATCAAATAATGCCCAAAACGAAATACGAAATTAATTTTCATATAATAAAGTTTCCCGTGGAAAGTCCCGAACGCGGCCGAAACTTTTTTATTCCATTAAGACATTCTCGACGTCTCTGGGAATAAAGAAATTCACATTTTACATTGCTTTTACAGGTAAATTAAAAAACCATTTACTTTCATTAGTCGAAGGCTGGGTAATTATCTTTGCTTTGAAGCAGATATAATATTGATTGCATCCCGGAGGAGGCCTCCGGATGATCTGCTTTTATCTTATCGGGGAACGACACTGGGACAATTGATTTAAATGTCTCCCCTACAATATAGACGATAGTAGGTTAACCGAAGGTGTATACTGAGTGTTCTCATTTAATGTGAAAAATATAGGTATTGTTACGTGTTTGCATCCTGTGCACATACTTCTCGGATCCAATAATTCAAACACTCGGTAACTTAACACTCCTTTATTAACTCACTAATTAACAATAAATAATGTATGTACTGATTAAAATTTGAAACTACTAAACACTATTTAAAACTTCAGGGTCCTTTCTCGTCAATCTCGATTTGCACGTCGCGTGTACCGAAAACAAATTTTCTAACACCGCCTCGTCGCTTGTCCTAAGAAAATCCTAAGAAAACTCCCCCACCACGTATGAAATCAACAGAGCACAAAGAAAGGTACAACTTCATGTCGACCACCTACGGCCCTATCCTTCGGGCAATCATATACCTGAGTCCGAGAGGAGAGGCGACGCAGGTGCACCAGCACCCGATCGTCAACCCCCCGATCACCAACCCCCCATTGTCTCTCCCTCTACTTCCACCTGCAGTGGCGATGAATCCCCAACGGATCGCTCATCGTCTCCCTCTCCCGATCGAGCCCCCGCACAAATCATGGTGCATGCCCAAATAATAACACCAGCATATCACCAGCAGTCATATCAGAATAGGCACCACGCGATAGTCACTACTATTTTGTTCGGACCCAACGGTCATCATCCTCGTAAATATGTACATATCTGTAGTTTAAGTTAGTTAGGTTAATATATTTTAGTAGGGAAATTGCATATAACATAGAATCAGCAGGACCATAAATGATCTAGTCAGGTTTTATTATTGTCTTCGTCAGAGGGGAAGTGTTGTGAGACGCGAAAGCCACAATCTATAAATGCAGTACTTGGTCTAGTAATCATTACCCGTCAGAAATGGCTGTCACTTTTTGACATGATGGACAACCGAATCAGCAATTGATTTTCTGTCGTTCATATTGCTTTCTTATTTAATAATTTAAAACTTTTTGACTTGCATTCGCATATTGGCTTCGGGCATATGCCTATTTTGCCCTATCAGAGTTTTTGCCTTCAGTGGTTTTGTTTAAGTTAAGACGGATTGTCGATTTATTTTGTTATATACTTGTAAGTCGAGACTTTTATTCCCATTAGTTATTGACTGATTCACAGCCCTTAAACCTAGTAGTGTGTGCACTCATCGTAGATTCTGTGCGGGCTTCTAAGTTATTGCAGGTAAGACCAGCGTTTACTGTTTTGTTTAATACTGATACGCTTCCTTCCGGCCTTCGATATCACCCCTATTGTAGGGTCCCATTTTAATTGCTAGCTCGGGTCCAGCGGCCCTCAAATACCGTTGGTGGCGTCCTAAAAACGACATTTTTAATCAACTTTTCTTCCGTACTTAGTTAAATTACTTTGCATTTTCAATTTAAGCATCAGTAATTCGTCTACGCTGACCTGGAGAGCTGGGGCAAAAATATATTTTACTCTCCCAAATAAGGCAGCCTAGAACAAGAACCATTCCCCGCGCTACTAGAATGCTCTTTTCATTTCCATACGCGGCGAGATGTCATCGTACCAGTATAATTCCATATCAATGGAAATTTTGCTAGTTCTTGCGTATATTAGAATATTATTACTTCAGGTAGCGCCAAGCTAATACTGGTACATTTTGTTGGGCAGCCATCCAACTTCTTTGGAGTCTGGGGCGATAGCAAAACCAACAGCAAGAATAACTTATTAGAATATCGACCACTAAGGCAAGTGTCGATAATAGGACCTAATAGGATAACTGTAAAGAAGCAATATATCTTGCATATTCGTGAATTGCATATTCCTGAATAGTCCTAAAGGACCCGCATCTCCATAAAATTTCAACCCTCTATAGCTTGATTTAGGGGTCATCCTTACGTTTTTTCATAAAAACCCATTGACCGGGGGTTTAGGATCGAGCTGGAATATTCATATTGCATATTCGTGAATAATCCTAAAGGGCCCATATCTCCGTAAAATGTCAACCCTCTATCGATTGATTTAGGGGTAATTCATCCTTACGTTTTTTCAAAAAAACCCAATGACCGGGGGTTTAGGATCGAGCTGGAATATTCATATTGCATATTCGTGAATAATCCTAAAGGGCCCGTATCTCAGTAAAATTTCAACCCTCTATCGATTGATTTAGGGGTAATCCATCCTTACGTTTTTTCATAAAAACCCATTGACCGGGGGTTTAGGATCGCGCTGCAATATTCATATTGCATATTCGTGAATAGTCCTAAAGGGCCCGTATCTCCGTAAAATTTCAACCCTCTATCGATTGATTTAGGGGTAATCCATCCTTACGTTTTTTCATAAAAACCCATTGACCGGGGGTTTAGGATCGCGCTGCAATATTCATATTGCATATTCGTGAATAGTCCTAAAGGGCCCGTTATCTCCGTAAAATTTCAACCCGCTATCGCTTGATTTAGGGGTAGTTTATTCTTACGTTTTCTAAAAAAGAAACAAAATATTACCGCATTTTATAAACTACACTTACTGAGCAATTTTTTAAAACAACTTTCCAGGCTAAAGGCCATTTTTTTTGCAGTATGAAGAGTTTAAGTTAGCTAATAAAAAAAATTACACTTATTTCGGGCAAACATGTTTTCTTTTAACATTCGAAGTAGTTTCCACGAACACCAAAACAATTTTCCTTAGCTCGACGGGCGTTTCATCCGGGGACGTTTAAAACTGATCAGTTTTATCAGATCAGAAACGATCAGTTTAAATCGTCTCCGGATGATGCCAACTTGGTGGGGGAAACGCGCCTCGGTGAGAGTAAAAGTGTTTTGGTGTTTGTGGAAACTACTTCCAGTGTTATCATTACATCAAAGGTTCCAACCCTATCCATGTTTTCTGTTGCAAATGTATGGCACGGTGGTTAAATGTATAATTTAAATATGTGAGACTATATTATACGCATGTACGTTTCTAATAGTATATTATGAAAAGCTACTAAGCGCTCCCTCTAATATTCGTGATTAGGACTAAGTATAGATGATTACAGGTATCGTTGAAGCATTATCAATTACATTGTCGATATGTCACATTGTTAATGATTTCTTAGCGGATATTATTTGCGAACTAATTGTGCTACATTTGTTCTTCGATCTTTCTTTTCTATTTTTCTGTGAGTAGTCGAGGTTGATAGTTATGTGACTAGTGCGAGGAGACAAATGTCATTTTGGAGCTTGCTGTTTCCTATGGGAAGAAACCATCTTCTTCTTAGCTTCTTAGTTGTGCCTGTTAATTTTTTTGGAGTTTAAGTGCTGTGTCACTGTTTATATGTTTTTCTGATTTTTATAATTGAGGCATACAGCTGACGCTGGATTAAATATCTCTCAAATTATTGTAAGCCATATTTTTTACACCTAGTATTCTTGTTCTGTTTTGCCCTTTTCAGTGTTTTCTAGATCTTGCCTTGCATTAGTTCTTAGTGTCGATTGAGAAGCATCTCGCCTAAGCCACTGTTTCGAAAAGCCGCTTAGCATCATGTCTTTCTGGGCCCCTCTTCATTCCTTTTTCTTTCGTGAACCACTTTCACCACTTCTTTCTTTCGTCACTTCAAATCTTCACCTCGCAGTTTTTCATCTGCACCCCGTATGTTAATAATTTCTGCAGTATATATTTCCCCCTCGACTGTGTCTTATCTGCCTGAACATCGATACCTTGCGTTTCACAGGGACTTTCCCTTGGACTTGATCATTTACCACTCACATCCTAGGACTTATAGGAAAACCGTAATCTTGGTATATGATCGATTCGCTGGAGCGTTGGACTTACCTTTCGCTACCTAATGTAAAACTTTGTACATACACTTGGAAGCTGGAGAGACTCAGATTACCAGGATACTTACGTCCCCAAACATACAGATAAGCGTAGTTTGAGTATATTAGGAGCCATACCTTTTTTTTAACGTATAGGCTATAACGTATTTATTTATCACCTTACCTAACCTTAATATATACCCGAATACTTTCGTTACTTTGGTAGTACGTTTATACAGGGTGGTCCACTTTTGAAAGCGGAAACTTTCAGCAGACAGAGAACAACAAAATAATATCAGTTTGTATCATAAACTATAATCGGAAATGCTTCGTTACAAAGATATAGGGTGTCAAATTTTTTATCAAAAGTTCCAAATTTATTAATATTTTTAAAACTACTTTAAATATTTAAATGAAATTTAGAACCGTTGAATAGGTAATCTAGATACATATTTTTACGTAAAAAATATTATTTTTCTTCCACCAGTGGCGTGCGTACCGACAGATCTTCGGGAAATTTAAATGAAAAAAATGGTACGCTAATATTTTTTTAAAAACAAAAACTATTTCTAGAATCCTTGTTCAATTTACAACAGAAAAAGGCTCCTTACTTTTTTTCGTTTGAGACCGTTTGTCAGTTAACAAGTTTAATTCTTTAAGGCAACTGGATTTCAAACAAATTTTAATCTGTCGTAGTAGGCCATGAAACAAAAAAAAGACTACTACCGTCAGTGTTTTCGATTAACGCTATGCAATTTTTTTATTATACTTAATTTTTAGTGTATTGTGTTCTTTTTTCACCAAAACTACAACAGAATATTAGGAGTAATTTAGACACCCAGCATAGTCTGAAACCATATGTCTTGGTTGCGTAACAGTCCGTGGCGTCCGCGCGTGATTAGTAGCTTCGATACCCATCGTAGGAACCTACTAATTTATTTCTTTATTTATTAAGCTGGTCCAGCTTGGGCAAACTGTTTGTTATTGCCCACTTTAATTATACTCAGAATGTCGAATCATACTCAGGAGGGTAATAAGCTGCCCTATTAGCTCTTCGAGAGATGGCGTTGAGTTTTGGGATACTCTGTATATCAGTAAAAGTCGAAAGAGCCTTATATTGATGTTGCGAATTTTAAAAAGTTGGTTCATAAACAAAGGCGTCATAAGACTGTGGGCTGGTCATCAGTTACACCCGGTATACCTAATTGATTGTTCTCATTTTTATTTATATATTTCAAATAAATTTTTTCGACATTCGTATTATGACAAAAAAACATAAGCAGTGGTCCACGTGCAATCATTCTCGTCCGTAGCGCAAGTTTAAGTACTGAAAAAATCCGCCGTGAACATCCTGAAAGCGGATATAACGTTAAGCGTTTTTGTTGGTCGCTAACAGCAAAGTTCCCGGTCTTATTCCGTACCACTAATGTCGCATCCGACCTTTTCCATAAATTATCTCTACGCCGCCGCCATACCTCCCATGTCCACTTCACAAACCCGGCGATTTTATTGCTCCGGTTTGCATTGAGAACGTAGCCCCGAATTACTATTATTCCCTTTTATATACTCATACTCCAAATTTCAAATTTTCTAAATCGTTTGCATAACAGAATTTTCCTTTCTATAAAAGAATGCGATAACAAAAAATTACCATGACATTCAGGCAGGTTACGAATAACAACAGAAGCACAATTAATGTTAGAAAATTAACGTCTTCGAACCTTAACACTCGGAGTAGTTTCCACAAACACCAAAACCAAGTTGGCATTTTCATGGTGACGTCACTAATGATATCACCGTGAAATTTACGCGTGACTAATCACGCTTCAATGATCGGTTGCTAAGCAACGCGTAAAGCGGGCTATACGGTATAGGTCCCTTGTCGCTATTCATACTACTTTTACATTTTACAATTTCTATGCTCTCAAATGCATCCAACCGTCTATTATTGGTCACATTTCTAACTAATCTTAAATTACTAATATCTATTCTACGATTGTTGTCAAAAGCATGTTGTGCAACACTAGACTTATCTGTTCTTCCATATTTTAGATGAGCCATATGCTCTTTAAATCTGGTGTTAATTGATCGTCTCGTTTGTTCAACATATTTTCGATCACAATCATTACAACTAATTTCGTAAATCCCAGACCTTTTATTTGAAACAATTTTATACTTTGGATTGCCTAAAAGTTGTTGTAATTTATTACTCGACGAATGAATCGCTGTTATACCCACGTTTTTGAAGACCTTACTCAAACCACGAGTAAACCGGGGTTCGTACGGGAATGATACATATTTTGGAGTCTCTATATCCTTTTGAAAGGTCGTAGAATTACGAAGTGTGTCCTTAAATTTACGCTTCCTAATTAGTTTTTCAACTATATCTCTAGGATAACCATTACTCACAGCTATATCTTTTTCAAACCCCTCATTACTGAGAGGGAAACTTAGTAAACGATGGACAAGAAAATTAAAACTTGCCATTTAATGTTGATAGCAATGGTGAGAGTCATTAGGAATATATCTGATCGTACTGGTATCTTTTCTATATATATCAAATTCTAACCTATTGTCACTATTTTTAATTACTAATACATCTAAAAATATTTTCCATTATTTCCTAGTTCATATGTAAACTTTACACAAGTGAAACGACTATTTAATTTGGAAATGAAGTTTTCTACATCCGCAATCTTAGTGTCAAACACGGCAAAAATGTCATCCACATACCTAAGCCAAATCCTAGGAAAATACTCGAATTCTTCTTTTGCTTCAGTTTCAAATCGACTCATGAAGACATTAGCAATGAAAGGCGATAAACAGTTACCCATTGCGGTTCCTTCATGTTGTTCATAGAATTTGTCATTGAAACGGAAGCAATTTTGTTTCATACAAAGTTTTGTAAGGTTTATATATTCTTCTATTACTTATTTTCTATAGTTGCTTAATTCGAGTAAATCCTCAAGATAGTCCAAGGTCTGGATTTGGTACACTAGAAAATAATGAACAAACATCAAAGGAAATCAAAATTTCACCCTCTTGCAATTGAATATTCTTTACCTTATCAATGAAATCATTCGAATTTTTAACTGAAAAACTAGGCTGTGCAATGGGCAAACTTCCAAATTCCTTAGTCAACCATTTTGATAAGTGGTAAGTCGGAGATCCAATAGACGATACTATTGGACGCGCCGACTTCCCTGGCTTACGAACGAACCTTAAGTCAACAGAATGATTAATATAAAAGATTTTTCTTGTAAATCACGGAATTTGGTACCGAATTTTGGAGTAATACTTTAACTGCATTGCCTAACCAACCAACAGTTTTAGGCTCGAAACTTTTAACAACTAAGTTTTAACGATTCTCAAATAAATTTATTAATTTGCTGCTGCTTATCTGTCTTTCCTCCCGTTCAATCTCGCCTCGAACTTTCCAATAATTGATAAAAATCCGCCTTATAATTGTTAAAAAAAACATAATTCAATAGTACTTTTTTAAGTGGAGAACTCCGAACTCAATTAACGGTCGCTCGCAGAAGACGGTCTCCAGAGAGGGAGTGGGCTATCTCAGTCGATGTGTACTACATAGATAAGAGACACAGTTACAAACTTCAGCGTACATTACAGCCCGTTCTCGTCCTCGATCGAGAGTTGCACAAGGGAGACGGCACACAAGTATTGTACTTTGTCTCCGAAGCAAAGGTAGAGACATTCGACGAGTCAACGCGCGTAATCTTTTTCGAACTGTTAAGAAACAATTCAACTTGATGGGAATTGAAAGCTGCCACCCTCTCGCGGTTAACAGATTGAAAATCTCCTGTTGTTTGCCTTATCTGAAATAAATTGACAGGCGGATAACGCACCAGCAACTCGGGTATGTTTGCAATGTTCGATTCTGTTTCCAATCTCCACCTATTTATTCGGTAACGACGTGTAACTACTTTTGCAGTAGTCGGTGTTTAAGTTGATATGCCAAACGCTGCCAATGCCGAGATGTGGATCCAACCAACAAACATCAAAACTGTAATGTTGCTCTCGTTATTTTCGGCGATTGGGAAATAACTGATTACACAACCATTAATTTCGCAATTATTTTTGTATCGAAATTGACATAATTAAAAACGGTCATTTTTCATCTGCGTCATGTGGGCATGATTTAATAAATGTCATGTCATTAGTCTTAGTTACGCGTAGGTAAATCGGTACGATATCGGTTGGATTATTGATATCCGCCCTGGATTTATTTTTGAATATGGAGGCAAATCCTCCATGGACCTTATTTACAACTTGTATTATACTTATTTTTGTTACACAATGTGAAGTCTTTGTGGAAGTAATTATCATCCTTTTTATTTTAAGGAACACTACATCGTATTTTTTTATAGTTCAATCTTAATTATTTGAGATTTTTTATTTCTGATTACTGCCAATCATTCCGCCGCTAGATCGCGCTGGAAAATGGTTAAAATTAGAGACCCTCAATGAGAGTCTGGCCAAGGCGTTGCCACTTTCTCATTGGTGCCGCCATTTTAGTTCAGAATTCAGTGAGTCACTCAGGTTTTGACATTTGTAGGTTGTTTATACTCGCAAAATTGTGACATGCAAAGTAAATCTACTATTCTTCATTGTGAAAAACTCAAAGGTGAGCTTCAAATATTTGTGCATATGTAGAAATCAGAATATTGAATAGGCAAGTTGCGATTAAAAATTGAGGTTGTGTTGATTGTTGTGTTATTGGCTTTGTGTCTAAAGAAAAATGAACTCAAAACGTTATTTCTAGGAGGTAATAGGACTTAATAACAAAATGACGGGATGTTGTGTACCTGAGTGTCACAATTCCACTAGGAAGGGGGCTGGGATGAGGGCATTTCCCCGTGATCCAAATAGGAGAAGAGAATGATCAACAAAGATTGGTAGGGAAAATTAGTGGACACCTAAAGACCTGTCATAATTTAAAAACTAAATTAATTAATAGATTTGTAGTGTTTAGATTAAAAGTGAATTGTAAAAAAAATACAAAAAATAACCGCCAAGGATAGTAAAAGAATGTATATGCATAGTGTTCTGAAATAATCTTTTTATTCTTGTATTCTGTTCTGATTAATAAATTGTTTGATAATAATAATGCATATTATTTTACTGGTAAGTTAGTAGAAGCAGTACTACTCATTTTTTTAACCTTTTATTTTATACCGCATATCCAGTTCCACGTGTATTGGTGCGAATGTTTGCAGTAAAATCATTTCTAAACTTTTTGAATTTGGCGACACGAATTGTGATATAAAATAACTCTCATTGAAGGGTCTCTAGTTAAAATCAGATCAGTGGATAGACAGAGTATTGCAATCGTTTGAACAATCTACTCTAATTTCTTCTAATTCTTCTAGATCTACTAATTTTATTGCTATATTTATTTATTATTAGAGGTTTTATCTTGGGATGGTAGCAATTAAACAACTTATACGATACGATATTATATTATTTAACGATTATATTACTTAACGTTTCGGTCCCTTTTTGAGCCTTTTTCAGAGTATCTTATTTATGACATATTTGATATAGGCAAAAATTACAGTTTTAATTAATTTTTAAGGTTACTAGACTGTTCGATTAGTATCACAGGGAGGAACAGTGAAGAAACCCTACGAACTAAGGCTATTTTATATTTCATTATTATTCTAATTTTGGTTATGTTAATATTATGTAGATGTCTATTTATAGTAAGTAGGTATGTGTATATAAGTTTATATACTAATTTAGAAACTGTTTTTCCTTTTTTTTATGAAATTGATTTAAAAATTTATTAATTAAATTTTGAGGAGTACTTAACTGAAACTAATATTTGATATATATTGTTTAGTTTTAGATTTAATGATTTTAAATATTTAGTGCAATCTGTTAATAATAGATTTATTAAAGAATAATTCAATTTACTTACTTTGTAATTGAATTTCTTCTTTATATATCTACTTTGAAATGTGATATGTTTGAGGTTGAATCTCATAAATTGAGGTGTTAGTTGTTTGTGTTTTAATAAATAATAACTATCCTTTGTCTCTAATCAATATTTCAAACTATTTCAATAATATTTCAAACATTTTAATAACGTATGATATTCACACAGCACACAAAAATGCAAACAACTTAAAATTCCTTAACACAACATTAAACGACAAAAATCCACTTGAAAAAACTAAACACTATATATACAAAATTCCATGTAAACAATGTGATGAAGTCTACATTGGTGAAACAATGCAACTTTTTGAGGATGTTTTGAAGATGAGATCAAGAGGTTTGCAGGCAAATATCAAAAGATACTAGAACACCACGAAAGTGGTGTTAGATACTAGAACACCGTCGAAGTGATATGACAGTACTTGACAACAGCTGACTTGTTCGACGACTAAAGATACTAAAAGCGTTCGAATTGGTGTAGTTACAGTGAAGTAACTTAGAATTCTAACTTAGAGTGTATCACTGGATACTAATCTACTGAATAGCTATGTCTAGATATTAAGAAAAACTTTTTAGATAGATTTAATCTAGTTACAATGTTCAACATTCACGGGGCGTTTTTCTAAAAAAAATATTGAAAAAAGTTTCAATCAATAGATGTAGACAATTACATGATCGAATTAAATGATAAGTTTGATAATAGGTTAAATTCAATAAAAGCGAACGTTTGGGGTTATAAAGGTGAAAAAAAGCAAAAATAGGTAAGTTAACGAAATAACTCAGCAAATATTGATGATAGGAAAAAAAGTTTAAAATAAAAAAGTTAAGTCTTTTAACTAACAAGAGAAAATGTCTCCACAGTATTTTGCTTAAAATGCACCGTTCTTGAGATATCAGCCGGTTTAAGATTGTAGATTTCCCTCTCTCTTGCGATATTTTGACTGGACTATTCTGAAAAAACAAATAGGCCAAAATTCATAAGCAAATATCTAAGTCTAAAATACAGTGAGTTTGTTAAGGGTGTATCCGGGATCTGAACTAAGGGTGGGGGGGCAACTTTATCTTGAAGTTATATAGGTTAGATGAAAGTCATTAAAATTTACCTTAAAACCCTAAAAACTCGATACAAATCCATATATTTTGACAGTTTTGCAGCGTTATAAAAATCAAATTCAATTTTAAATTCAAATTTAGTGAAAATTTATCTATATTATGTATATCAATATATTGATATGCTGTATATCCGTCATATTTATAGCTTCTATCAAATATTCCCATAATAGGATATTATGTAATAATTACATTCTACTTAAGTGCTTGTCTTTTCCATTAAGGTGCACTTGATGCAGGTGGTTGTACGCCACAAAATACTCGGTTGCAGTCTATTTACATTTACGTTTACCTTGTTCCTTCTCCATACAAATTGAAATTCTACGGGGAGTCGGCTGTTTATCGACTTGACAAAACGGTACGCTTGAAATTGCTGTAGTAGCTTCAGCAGACGCTCGTTGTCGCTCATCAGCCCAATCGAGCGAGAAGTAATTGCAATGATATTTGGAATATATGAGTTTAATCAATATATTATATATATATACGTGTTTATTAGAAAGTTCATTTTTGTTTCGCATGATAACGCTTTAATGTGAATTTTCGTATTTCTGACGTGGATAATACAGGAGATATTGATGATGGAAAAGGAAAAAGTAACTGGAAAAATCCTGGTGTTTTATGATATGGAAAACGACATCGACGGTAATTAATCTCGGCTTGTTTCATTGAATGAAATGTTATTTGCCTAATTCGAGTAATTTGGCTATTTAAGTGGGTTGAGAAGTTCCCAAAGAAAACGATAATGCGAAATTGGAGAGGGCGATAATAAATTAATGGAAAGAAATTCCCCAGGAATCAGCAAGAATGGCAATTAATTCTCTAAGCGAGAGCGCTCATTTTCAACAGAGGCACATGGATCCACGTGAAGGGAACCCCGGTATGTTTTTGAAGCCAAGATTAGTGGAGTTCCTGGAGGATATTTCATTCCCGGTAGTCCATTCAAACGCCATCACTGAAAAATATTTCCAAAAAGGATGAGATCGTTTTATATACCTATTTATTATAGGGATTCAATTTGAGAAAGGAACTGTACAGAGCCAATAACCCCCCTAATAAGGACAAAGTGCTTACTTTAAATATCATGGTTACGTCACGCTCTGGGGGCTTAACCCAGATGGAGGCTGATATGCTCTCTAAGCTAATTCAACAGGCTTGCCTAGGTCGGTCGAAGCGGCGATGCCAGAATGTGTTCCAGTGCGACGCTTCTCTGCCTATATGTTGTACTGTATTTAGAATTTAAACAAATTAGAATGTAAACAAAATAAAGTAGCTTTCTCATTAGTCAATTATCGAATTAAATTGGCCGCAAAAAGTCATTAAGAAGCAAGCAACTAATAACTCTCATGTCAATTGTAATTTGGCAACCCTGTTAACGATGTTTTGTTTTGGGTTTTAGTATAGGACGCCGCCACGGGCCAACAATAATACCTCTAGAGGGGTTATTGTTATTTGTTATTGCGCGCGCTTGCCTAGTTCCTAATCGATTCTTGATCTATTTTAACGATTTATTTGTTGCGGTATTATATCATAATGCTCCCGGTTGTGTTCCCGGTTGTACAGGAAATTACGAAACCAGTAGAAAAGTTCGGGTGTTTCGTTTTCCCAGAGACGAAGAGTATCGCAGAAAATGGCTCTCTGCAATTCCACGTGAAAGTTTTGTGCCGAGTGACAACTCCCGAGTGTGTGAGTGCCACTTTGAAAAGGAAGATTTTATTTACAAAAATTCCCAACAGGATACAAAAACTGGTGAGATCGTTTCAGTTATTTTAGTTTTACCCCGGTTAAAAGAAACTAGCGTACCAAGTAAATTTCCGAACTGTCCCAAATACTTGTCAAAAAAAATATCGTATCGAAAAACCAAAGACGAAAAACTTACAGAATTACTTGAAGTACATTTTCAGACATACATACAGACATGTCAAAGCTTAACCATGTTGTGAAATTTATGTCCAATGTACTTAAAAACTTAAAAATAGAGGACGAAAATGTTTCATAAGGAATTGAATTTATTTCTGATCAACTTAAATTGCGAACATTATCAAAAGAACGTTATAGATATTCCACTACCACTATGGTTTTTTGCTCAATTTTATATACAATTAGTGCTCATGCATATAGATATTTACGAAATCGTGGACCTATAACTACATAAAGCCTGTAATAACATAAGTATCTCGTAGGCCTCCGGATGGTGACGTCACGATTATATTGTATTATTTTGAAATGAAAGAATGTAATAGTAGCTCATTAAATATTCAAATCCTTAATACATGGTGGTGGGATAAGTAGGAGAGGAGGAAAAGGAAAATTTTAAAATGGCCATAACTTCAAAATATTGACTGATCAAACGGCTTTTTCTTCATTTATTCATCGCTTTATGACAACAATTGGGGAATATTTTCTTGTTTACCTATTTCCTTTTGTCTGTCTGTCTGTCTATCTCTATGTCTGTCAATCAGTCTATCTGTCTGTCTGTCTGTCTGTCTGTCTGTTAAACAGATAGACAGATTTCTTTTTTCAACACAGTAGTTCTGATTGCAGGATTTTCTTATTCTCTTCCATTTCCAATTAGGAATAGATATTAGGAAATTTTTATTTGATGTTATAGCAAAGTATTACGTGTAAGTCATGTACGCATGACCTCTTGCAAAGAAAACCCAAGCAGATCATCAATATTCCGCAAACATGTGACTAAAATTAGATTTGGGGCAATGTTAAATCATAAAGTTATTCTGTAGCTTGTTTTTGATGGATGTCGGCGACGGGATATGGTAATGTAATTTACATTCAAATGTTGTTTTTTTTGAAAATTCATAGACGAAATATCAGTAGTCAATTGGTAGGAAGATCAAAGGTCTGATAATGGACCGACTTTGTCGCTGAATCTCATGAATAATTACCAGTAGAAAAGTGAAATATTTTTTCCATTATGATAACGTAAGTTATTCTTAATAATGTTCAGGTAATTGAACTGGATATTTTTTTCTACAAAGGTTCAAATATTTAATTACATTAAAATTAAATGAAATCAACGAACATTAGTCAACAAAAGTTAAATCGATCAGACAAAAATGTTAATATAAAAGTAACAATTTGTATAGTGAGCATATAAAATAAATGTACAAGATAGTAAATGAGTACATAATATTACAAGATTGTCAAAATAGAACAATGTGTATCGTAAAATATAAAATATCATATAATCATATTGATTTGTTGGAATGATTTCGAGTAAAACTAGGCTATTTGAACTTATAATCAAAATATACAGATTAAAATTCAACGAGACACCATCAAAGTGATATCATAGTAAAGTAAATAATGCGAAGTTAAAGCCTAAATGCATAAATAACCAACTAGAGACATATTAGAATCAATAATGAGAGTTATAGTAATATAAATAATAATTTGTAAACTCCATTGACAGCTAATGTCAAAGTCTAAAGCTTGCTGCACAAGAACAGCAGACCAACCTGAAAAAATTAGAAATTAAAAGAGTACAAATGGGTGTTATAAACTTAAATTGTGAAATAAATATGTCATTAATATTGATAGTGCACTAGAATAAGAAGTAACTTAATAATAGTGTTGTGTAAGAAACCTTAAACGAAGAAGAAACTATGTGTTGTGACCTGTTACATTAAACATTATTATCTAGTATTCTGAAAGCTAGGGAAACTAGGAATTATTGATTAGCAACGCGGAAAAAAACGACAACAAGAACGTGGGTTAATTTTTTTGCAAGTTAAATTAAAACTTAAATTTAAAAACTTGGTGTAAATTAGGTTAAGTAAAGTCTTGAAGGATGTTTTGTCCAAGCTGTTCCAAAATTGTTCCTAAGAGATCCTATATTATTCAGCATTGTCTATCCAGATTCCAACATCCATAGAGTCTTCCACAGGAATGGGAAAGGATAAAAAAGTATATAACTACTAAGTAAAGAGTACCTAGGTTCTTAAAATAAAGCTAGGATAAACAAAGATTAGACAAATATTAAGTACTTACCAGAAAACATGTCTTTCCATAAAGAGCACAATAAACAAATATTACAAGTTTAATTATATAAACCATAAAGGCTTTCGATGTCAGTTCTTAAAAATAATTAGTTTGAATACATGCAAAACATCTGTATGTATTGAGTGTTGCAGATACCACGATTTTAAAGGGTAACAATAATAATAATAACTGGGCTAACCTCAATGGTTAGCCCAGTCAGACTTGTGCGGGAGAGGGGGCGGCATATTATTATCTCGCGAGCCGCATGTGCGACCGGGATCGACTTAGGTGGGTAAATTCTAACCACCATTCAGTGCAGAAATGAGGGAAACCTGAAAAACCTCATTAGTTAGATCTTGGGGATAAATTATTGAAAAATTTACGCTTCTATTTTCACAACTTTGCTCTTGTCCGGCTAGTTGTTATTAATTTTCAGCACACCTCGTTTATCTGGTTTCTCTGCAACTCAACAATTCTTTTAATCGTCTTCGCCCCTTATTTCTATCTGCAATCTGCTTCTAAGTTTTATCTGCAATCTCCTTTTCTTATTTTCTCCCTGGTATCCGCTTTTCCTTGCTTTCTTAATTATTGTTTTCTTGCCTGGTTTCCCCCCTTTTTGTTCTCCATATCTCTTGATTTCTTTTTATATTAAAGTCTATGCCATATACCATTTTCTATACTATATGTCTATGCCATGCACTTTCTCACTTTAGTCATCGAATATATTTATGCTTAGCATCTTTACACATTCATTATGCCTACTATACCTACATTTTACATTCCTAATTCTTATTTAATATATACTGTCATTTTCTTTTCTAGTTATGATATATTTTGATACATATATATAATTTTGTACTCGTATAACTCAATTATAGTTCATCTATTATATAATATGATTATTTATAGATATACTAAGTTATATCAACAATTCACACTTTTCTACATATGATATGTAAGTAATTTTGTATTCTATTAGGTGTACTGTCCTAACATATGATTTAAGATGATGGTACATCTTATAAAGTCTATTTTCATCTTAATATATAATGATAATATAATGATAAATTAAATAAAAATAAGTTACAATAAGTTTTTGATAAGAGAGTTTGAAACATTTAATTCCTAAGGTTGATGTAATGACTTTGTTCTTTGTTATCTTTCTTGTGCAATAAATTGATATATTGTAAGGTTTTGTACGTATATATGTGTACAGGGTGTTGAATCAGCAGTGTTCCTGAACCGACTAATGAGATAAGGCATTCATGTTTGATTTGGAAGAGAGTAATGATAAAAATCATATATCAAAGTAGTAAATCTTGATAGAGTAGTAAAAATAAGTATCCAAGATTCTTAAATTGTAATAAAACAGCATAAGTTCAACATACAACTAATATCAAAGTATTTTGGTGTTCAATAGTAAGAATAATCATCTAAAATTCATCTCAATCTTATTAAATATCAAAGTGAAAACATATAAAAAATAATCAAATTTTAATTAAATTAAAAAAATATGTAATTTTTCTCATACAGTACATTTCATAAATATGTATGCAGAATTCACATGTCACATGTCAACATGTCACAAGTTATAGGTGCTTTTTAATAATAGGTCTTTTTTGTCCTCGACATCCCACTCGCATACTATCAGTACCGTTCCTCTTCTACGGATATAGTTTTATAACGACGTTGTTGCGAGTAGTTTCATAGCTAATTAAAACAATCTACAATTAACGTTGGAGTGATGATAGAGTCGAAAAAGGCATAAAACCTTGTGACAGCGCCATCTCAGCACTGATATACAAGGCAAAATATATGAAATTATCCATCGACCCTCTTGGCCCACATTGTATCCCTTACTTCTTATTAACCGTACATTATATCGTATTCCCGACATAATGAATATACATTCACCCTTTCGATGCGCATGTAAAACCAGACCTAATCCAAATGGCTGTCAGATTAGGCAGCCACCGTCCCTTGTAAGGCCTCGCCCTATTTCAGGCCATCTAAGATTAACTTAATTAACCAAATTTTATACACCGGGGTTCATTTAGTTCGTCGTTTATCCTTATTAAGAGACCGGCTGATTTAGATGCTGCCTTCGCAAGTCCTTTGCACCTATCTCTGGTAGTCTCAAAATAGAGAAGCAGTTTCAAATTAATTTATGTCTCCTACTCGAGAACAACACAAAAAATGATAAATTACCAATACTCGATGTGGACATTTTAAGAAGTTCTTAGGCAATAAACAAAAAGGATAAACGCATTTTTGGGTGTATATTATACTTCCCGACAAAATTACAGGTTTGTAGTTTGCCCTGATGTTACATTATATAAAGGTATCAAAGGCACTGATAAATAATTTGGGAGGTTATTCTATCTTGGAACCGCCATCAACGCCATAAAGAAGCTATTTATTGATCTATTTTTATGGAATTTTGGTATGTTATGCTGCATAGTAATCCTAATGTAGCAGAACATTTTCAGAACTGTACAATATTATTGATATATATTTTTATATTTTTTGGAAAATGCAATATCCTCGACAGTCAAACATTCGTAGAATGTTTGACTGTGTAGGATGTAGATGATTCCAAATGCGGCAATAAAAAATCAGTCCGCTAGGTATATGATATATATTTCGATGTTCATTTTTATGTGAAGAATTTAAAGACCAATTCTTTTATGCCCCGCTTTAATGCTGTCAGAAACAGAACGTAGAGGACCGCAGTATTAAGGGCGCGACATAAATTTGACATAAATATAATGATCAGGCCGTACGGTGCTCTACAAGCAGCATACAAAATGGCACACGTTTTCTGTATAAATTACAGACCGACGCCGACGCCCGTCAAAATACTCAGGACATATTTACATCGACCTATTTTTATTTGTAATGCATTAAAGTGAGGGATTACGATTTTTTTGTTTGTTTTATAAGTCTTTGTTATTTTTAATTTGTTGAGAATTATTATTATATTACTCTTATGCCTATTATTGTAATCACTCGAGTATGATGGAGAAAAGGAAACAAAAAGTAAACTGAAAGCAGGACTAAATAATAAAATCTGCGAAAGTCTCCCTAGCTTTTTTTATTTAATCACGTACTTCGTTTATTTCTACTTACGTAATGCAGTAAAGCACTTTTGATTTTTTTCAGAAAAGAAAGACGGGGAAGACATAAAACAAGGAAGAAAAACAATATAATGAAAGAAATAATGGAAGATCTTGGTTAGAAATATTTTTTTAGTTAAGCAACTTACGAATATTATAATTATTATCTAATACTAAACTCCTCCGTAATGGCTTGACCGATTTTCGTGAAATTTGGTGTGCATATTGGTTAGGTCTGTGAACTGAAAAACATCTATTTTTCGTCCCCCTAAATGTTAAGGGTGGTCCACCCCTAAATTTTTTATTTCATTTTTTAGACAATTTTTTTTGTTTTCATTTTTTTATGATACAGCATATAAAAATACATACAACTCCAAATTTTCACCCCTCTACAATCAACCCCTATTTTTTATTTGTTAATTAAAAGCTTTAATCTTTTTGGCAAGATTTTTTTTTATTTTGTCATGACAATATAAAATTTTATATTACTCTTAATTTTCACCCTTATACGATTAACCCCTATTTTTCCATCGCGATTTTTATTTTTTTATTCTATCCACAGATCCGCAATAGGGGGTTGCAAGATGGCAATCGAATATAATAATTGTAGTACGATAAATTCTTATTCAGAGTTTATAATTTGAATTTCCTTAATTATGATTTTTTCTCAATTCAATTTGATCTCCCGCCCTCGCCGGTCGATAACTGATCAACTATCAATCGATCAGTTATCCCCGCTAGGTGTCTACCGTTGTCACTCATCCAGTGATGACGAAGCTGGTCTCCTGTCTTACTCACTATACATTTTTCAGCAATTTGTGTATCAATCGTAGCAGTGACTGTTATACGTATTATTTTAATTTATCTGTGCAACTCTCATGTTAATTTAACTCTCATCGTAAATTTATCATTAATTACCAGTGCAATAATTATTTATTCACAATTTATTAATAACTGATAAAGACAGTGTTAACTCTCCGTTAATTAAGTGATCTTATGTAAATAAACACGTGTTGTAAGCTCCCGCCAACAACGGCCATTACCGTACCTGTATTTATTGTACTTAACATTTTTTGGAAATAGTTTTAAATCAAAACGAAAACGTGTACGTGTTTAATAAACATACGTGTTTTATTATTGTGAAAGGTAAGTAAAATAATAAGCAAATGTATACAATATTAAGTCACTGTTTTTCACCAATACACTGATACTTTCACTGACACTGACACTGACACCACTGACGCCAATTTGAGTCGTCGAACGATCAATTCTAGAGCCGTGCGAGATATAAGAGCACGAAGATCAGGCGAACAAATCCAAGAAAACAATGCAAATGTGCGTGTGAGCATTGCACAGTTACGTGAATCACAATCGCAAGAGGCACGAGATGAACGAAATCAACAAAGACAAGTAGAACGAAGAGAAACGCGCAGATACATAGTCGACAGACGTAGAGGAGTTGACCAACAACGCCAACAAGTTCATCGAGCATTTACATCAGATTTATTTCTTCGACTAGCATTCCAGTACGAGCCTGATGTTGAATATTATGCTCATTCCATAGTGGTTATTGGTACTTTGGAAAAGTAATGCCCGCATGCACTTAAATTTAAAAATGAACCAGTTGGGATGTGTTGCTCATCAGGAAAGGTACAACTAACCGGAAATTTCGGTTAGTTGTACTAGGATCTCCGATCATTCCGCTTCGTAACTCGAACCCACCACGGCTGTGTAATGGCACACGATTAGTCATTAAAAAATTAATGAAAAACGTTATTGAAGCCATCATTTTGAATGCCAAGTTTCAAGGAGAAAATGTGTTGCTGCCACGAATCCCTATGGTTCCTACAGATGTGCCAATTGAATTCAAACGCACAAGGCCAGACGTTCTGTATGTCTGTCTGTGTTCTGTCTGTATGTGGCTTAGATTTGGAAACACCATGCTTTTCCCACGGACAACTATATGTGGCATGTTCTCGCGTGGAAAGTCCATCCAATTTGTTTGTGTTGGCTAAAGACGGACTAACCAAGAATATTGTACACTAATGCGCTGAGAGATTAATCTTTATTTTTTTTTCAACTGCCATAATTGATAGTAAAATTATGAATACCTAATTATTTTCGATGTTTAGATAGCTATCAAGAAATGTAATTTAAAATATATTCGTTACTTTAATAAAGATTAATTTATTAACCTAAATAAAGCATACTTTCATTGTTTACAACGCCTTCGATTATAAGCACATCCCCGCACACTTATAGTAGATAGTTATTTTTATTGAACTAAAAAAATGTTTCCTAGAAATAAGATACATGGCAAAACAACGTTTGCCGGGTCAGCTAGTAATATTATAATATTCTACGAATATTATAAAGTCGATCTATTTGCTAATTCTATTATGTTCAGTCTCGTGACTAGTTATTGGTATAAAACATTTGTCGGTATAATTATCAGCTCTCCTGCTGCGGCATTTTCGGCCAATCCGTAGCGTCTCGCTTTGCAGATCGAAATAAATAACATTTTAAATTGACCCAACCCTATGAGTCGATTTTTCGTCTTTGACGTAAGGGTAGCGTAATAGGTTCGGCTCCAAATATACACCCACTGTGGAGTTCAATTTACATTTCATCAAAATGTAGCGGAGACCTGCCTACTTCAAAACTCATCTGGTCATGAATGGAGGCCCATGTTTGCAAATCGGGCTCTCCATGGCCCGACTCGCCACATTTAGGATATTGCTTTATTATATGGCTCGCAGGGGTAGTCTACGAACTTGATTTGCGGGGCACTAGTCAGCTGTTTGTGTTTCGTGGCTCCGCGTCCATGTTGGAGTTTGCCGGAAGACAAATTTCATCAACAATGACTGTTGTGTTATATTGCGTCGAATATTTAGTTGCAGATAGAAGACAATATTTACATAATTTAGACTCATATGTTTTACTTTTACTTTTTATTTTTTACACTATTTACTCTTTTACTGTTTATTTTACATTTTACATGTTACGTTTTACGTTTCACGTTTTACGTTTTACGTTTTACGTCTTACGTCTTACGTCTTACGTCTTACGTCTTACTTCTTACGTCTTACGTCTTACGTCTTACGTCTTACGTATTACGTCTTACGTCTTACGTCTTACGTCTTCCGTCTTACGTCTTACGTCTTACTTCTTACTTCTTACATCATACATCATACATCTTACATCTTACATTTTACATTTTACATTTATTTTACATTTTACACTCCTCTGGTCTCTGGTCTCCGGTCTCTTGTCTTTTGTCTCTAGTCTTTAGTCTATAGTCTCTCATGTCTCGTCTCTCGTCTCTTATCTGCTACCTCCTACCTCTTACCTCTTACCTCTTACCTCTTACCTCTTACCTCTACTCTTATCGCTACTCTTACCTCTTACCTTTTACATTTCAACTTTCACTTTTGTTTCTTAAATTTAAGCAAAAATACCCCTACCAATAATTTGTTCCTTTTCAAAATTTCACGCAAACGTGTTCGTTTAAAGGCGATTGCGAATCAAACGACATGCGTGCCCTCTACTAATTGTTTTAGGATTTATAATATAGATAAATAGGTATGAGTTGAGAAGGATACGAGAAGAAATAACTTTTTTTATTTTGTCAAATTTTATTTTCAAATTTTTAATTTAAAAATTCAGCAAATTTTTAGTAGAAATTATTGCCATTTATGGCCAGATTCGATTTAAAATTGGCAAAATACATATTCAATATGGCGGCTTCTACAAATATGGCGGCTCAAAGTAGGCGGGCATTTTTGGATTAATTCCACTTAAAATCAGTATCTTGGGAATTTTGGGTCGCATATCAAGATTTTGTTGTCAAAATATGTATTTGATAATATATGACGGATCTATAGAACTCTATAAGATATATATTCCAGTATTAAATGTAAAAACGTTGTATTTAAGAGATAAGAAAACTTTAAACCCTTTTTTTTGTGAGCACGCTATCTTAAGAACGAAACGTTGGAACAATGGAAAATTTGGCAGAAATAGCCTTTTTGAGCGAAATCCACAAATAAATCAAATCACAGTGGCGTCCCAGAAATATAAAAAAATATATATCATTAATAAATATATTGTACAGTTCTGAAAATGTTCTGCTACATTAAGAGACTTTATAAAAAACACTGGAAACCAGAATTCGTGCTACAATATAGATAACCGCCATACGCCCCTTTCCCCCGCCTCATATGAAGATAAACTCCAACAACACGATAACCGTATTATACCTACTCAAGTTAATATTATCATTCCGTTCGACGGAAACGAAAAATAAGCTTCCCCGCTTTTGATTGTCTGCAACAACTCCGGGTGTTTTGTTCTCTATAATGGGAGCGGCGACACATGCATCAAGTTCTGCTCGAGCAGCTTTTATTTATACACGTTTATTGTTTTTGCCGGCTGCTTGGCAGACTGTAAAATATTGCGAAAATTTCTTACACTTTTCCGAATTACATTTATTTAATTCCTATGCCGCCGTGCCTGTTGGCAATAGAAGCGCACTTATGGGGATTTATAACATTTTCAAACTGTTACATATATATAGTACCAGCAGTAGATTACAAATTAAAATCAGTTTCATTTATCTTCTGTAGGAAAACCGATTACAAATCATTAATGCCACTGCAGTGCGTTCATATACGCTTCGCTGAATAATTATGACAATGAAAGAATAACTTTGACCACGCTATCAGCGCTAGCCAATGCACTTACAACTTATGGAATCACTCTAGGTATACCTCCACCGAACCAGAGAGAATAGCCCATTTATCGATACCATTCACGGTAATACACATCGGTAGGTACACATCGAATGCATTTCTAATGCATGAAATCGAATAGAGTTTAGGAAGCAGTGTCGAGTGCGAATTTCTCTCAATCCGTATTCTATCACTAATTTCAACTTCTACTCTCAAAATACGCCCAATCCCCAGCGGCAGCGGTCTGGATTTTCAGTATGCTGTTCGGGAAGCCATACTTATCTAAGCTCAGTTGGAACATATGAAAATGGCTGACAAAGGATTCCTACCTCTACCAGTACGAAAATCTGGGTCTACACGATATTTTCCGCTGAGCAACCTTTTTTGGGCTTTGGTGACTGGACTATATATTTTTCAAGAAGGGAAAACTAGAAAGGAGGATTCAATTCTCATAAGACTATATATAGCCTAGTCAAATTAAACAAAAATAGGGCGATTGGTGGAAAAAATTCCTAGAGAGTTGGAACTTTTTTTAAACGCTTCCTTTACACTTAGGTAGACATATATCAAAAGTCCCCGAAGGTGGGGGGTGAGCTCGAGAAATGGGGTTCACTCCCATCGGTTTTTACGGTCTCCTAAAATTAAACTGGCGAAATATTCTACAAAATCAGATAATAATAATAACAAAATTATCCCATGATAGGTGCTGAACCTACTATTACCATGTAAGGCAAGCTCTACCCAACTCCACGGCATCGTTGAAAACACTGCCTTAATAACTGCAGATGTTACCACTCGAGAGGGCGAAAACTTGGCAACGCAGCAATTTTTACGCTGCCGTCGCGCGCCGGTTTGGTTGTCAGTATTTTCCGTGCGGGCAGGCGTATAAGATCGTCTTATTGACACGTGATCGTTCATTCACGCGTTTAGTGGCTGCGATACCACCTGTGCGATTTTCCGAAAAGGCAAGTCAACATTTGCTAAATTATTCATAAGGACTGCATTTACTCCTGCATTCCTGCATTTACTCTCCAACATATTTTGCACAAAGACTTCAACACCTAAGGAAGTTGCAAATGCCGGGGAGCAGATCTTTCTAGCAAGGTACAACGCTAGAATAACAGATATGAACAAACAGCGCTACGCAGCATTCCTAAAATCCTCCACAAGGGTGAAGCCAGACCTCTCCCCCCTACCTCCAACTAAGGGTTCTGCACTGCAACACTCATACAGAGTCTATTTGCAAGTTCTAGAATGGCTGGGCAACAAACTCAAACCTACTGATTGGGGTTGGATAAAAGGAGCAGATGGAGATCTTCATCCCTTGAGAACCTTAGATCAACCTGCCCCAGCTGCAATCCTTTCAACAATATTCTGCAGTTGCACCAAAGGCTGTGGTGCACGTTGCGGATGCCGCAAGGCAGGCATCACTTGCTCTACAGTATGCTATAACTGTGAGGGCGCGTGCACGAACGACCCTCCAGTTGCAGTCGTCAATCTAGTATATGAGGATACTGTAAGTTTTATTCAAATTATCTACATTAAATCATCTTGTTACGTTCACTTTTAGTAGTTAACTATTTTGTAATCCGAAACGTGTTGTAGGTATATTTGACGGATTTTGAACAGTGACTACTCGTACCCTTTTGCATGTGTTTAATTCAGGTCCGCATATTCATTGCTTTCATTATTCTATTGTCTATAGTCTATTGCATTTCGTTCATATTGCCACAGCGCATTTTCTGGGTCGTTACCACAAATATCTTTGTTCAAATCTGTGCTTTCTTAATATTTTGTGATGGACACGTGCAGTTCTGTAACGCTGCTCTATGATATGCTTGCCACACATTCGGAGTCGCCTGGGTTTTCTTTCTTTTCCCGGTTCGAGCTGAAGCCAGTTGGCGTGCTAGCAGTGTGTTAAAAATTGTTTTTAGTGGTTTCCCAATTAAATAACGTCGTTGTACGTTCCGATATATCGGGAAATAATAGCGGAAGTCACTATACATGTATTGAGATTTTAGATCTGTACATGCCACCATTCGTGGGATTAATAATAAACTTTAAATTAACACGTTGAGAACCTGCGTTACATCGAACTGGCGATAGTTAGCTGAAGAGCACAGCGAGATTGTCTTCGAAGTCGTTCGTCCAACCATTTAAGCTTGTGTCCTTGGCGTTTTATGTAAGATACGCCACCTTCATACCACCTTCATACGCCACCTTCAGACTACCTTCATACCACCTTTAAGAACACCTGTAAGGACCTTTCTTTTGGAAAATCTTTTGAAGTCCATCGACCCCTGTACTAGAACATAGAGGGACAGGACCTTCGTATTGGAAGTTTCCACATACCAGATAAGCCTAGTTCTAAGTATAGTTTAAAAGGGGACACACCCTGTTAGATTGACTTGATATTGCTCGTGATATTGCTGGTGCACTTAAGAATATAATATTACTACGAGCCCCAGCTAACATTTGACGTGTCTATATGTATTCACCTGGTTATTACCGCTGTCTAATCAACTTATTTAGGTATTGCCTCATTATTTTTATATAATATTGATTGCGGAAAGGTCAGCGTGCATTTGACATTTAAACCGTTTTCTGTATAAGCTGTTTATGTATTTTATGCTGCGTTTCCAGGTATAATACCACATTTTTGTTAATTCTTAGAATTAAAATGGTACATTAAATTTAGCAATAAGTTGTTGTTTGTGTATTTTTCCTTTCTCCCAAACTATTACAGAAAGTGCCCGTAAGAGTATTCGATACCCACGACAACTTGGGAGCTTCTGGCTTAGCTGCGCAAAAGCCAGTGGCGTCCACGGGAATTAGTGACTTCGGTAATTACCGAACTCATTAATGTATTTTAAATTTTATTTTGAAGAGCTGAGCTAGCTTAGGCAACCTTTTTTATTGCCCACATTAATTCGCGATTGAATTACTCCAAAAAGTGTAAATAATCTGTCTATTAATATTGTAATTAACAAGATTGTAACTAGGTTTTCAATGTTTAGGATGGAGATGAAAATGCAACTTATGAGGACGACTTGAAATCAATACATTCCATTTAATTTGTTTTACTCAAATCATTTATATTAAATCAACTATCTATTGATATTGAACTAAACAAGACAGTATAGAATAGCTATAGAACGTCGTGACCTCCTCTCCAGTCTAATGAAGTGTTGGCCCAATAAATTTAATTTACTGTTTTATTGAAATCATGTATTAAGTCAGTATTATCAATCTTGTACAGTACAATACTCTAAATGCACATAAAGCACATTTTGTGAAATGATTTTTCTTTTATCAGCCTAATGAACTCGCTGTCGTTAGTCCTACGACAAAAATGCAAAGGAACATTTTTATATGAAATCTTATCAGCTTTCATTTTGTAAGAGGGTAAAAAACGATAGGAGTAATCGTTTCCGAGAAAGGTATAAGCAAAAAACTGAACTATGGTACCTTTAAACCCCACCTCTTCCTCGAGCTCACCCCCCACCCTTGGGGACTTTTGATATACGTCTGCCCAAGTGTAAAGGAAGAATAAAAGAAATTCAACTATCTAGGATTTTTTTCCACCGATTTTTTTAATTTGACTGGCCTAATAAGCAAATTGAAAAGAGACATTTTACAAGATGTAAAATGCTGTCATATAACGTCATTGGCTAGAAAATGGCCGTTCCTGTGTTTTGACGTATTAAAGCTCTTGTCATTGATTTTTATGCTCTTATCCTGCGTTTTTGCTCTTACTGTGCCTATTTTATTTTTCCATTTTGGTTATTGACATCTTATTATAGACTATTTTAGTGTGATTAGTGTTATTTAAATAAATTAAAGACAGTTATTACGTTACGTTGCAACTATATTGGATTATTATTTGGCGTGGTAATAATGTAAGTAGTTTCTTATTATATTAATTATTTATTGCGTGTAGTAGCGCATTCTGTAATAGTGTTAGCCATAGAATACCTACAAAGCTAATATGTACGTACTATTTTATTTCAGACCAAGATGTCTGCAAGGTGCTGCATAACCTACTGTCGCAATAATCTCTACAATTCAAGGAACTCAGGAATATAATTTCATCGCTTTCCAAAGAATTCCGAGACATTTCAAAAATACAGACTTTGTTCGAGATTTACGGAATGAACTTACAGGTAGGTTATTTTGTTCATTTAGTTAAAGAGTTTAGAGGGACTTGTCCATATTCTTTTTTGTCCTGACAGATTTATTTTTGTATAACATAGAAATAATACCTCGCATGGTCCTATGTTTTCCTGCCGATATAATAGTTTGTACAGTGGCATAGCAAGCTTCCACAGGGCCCGAGCGCAAAGCTCTCCATGTGGCCCCGAAAATGATTATTGATATAGGTTCCTAAGTCTCGACATTGACCGCTCGGCGCCCCAAGATCTTCTTGGCACATCGATAGCTACGCCACTGATTTTGTAATATATCACCTCTGGAGGTAGTAGAAACCTGCAATGAATTACTATCCCATCACGTAGTTTGTGTTTCTACTAACGGCTAGCTAATTATTTTTCCGATTTTTTCCATTATTTGTCTTAGCGATTTAAATCTATTTACAATATTTGTTTATATAGGTAACCCACCAAGAAATTTTTTGAAGGAGGGTGCAGTTCCAGTGTTTTATTTGGTAAGAATCATGCAAGTGGTGAAAAAGAAAATGAACATAAATATGTGGTTGAAGAAATTTCTAACAAAACTGGCAATAATGAAGATAGACAACACAGTGAAGGTTTAGTGGAACATCCTGCACAAAATGTTTAGCATAATGAGACTCTAGAACGAGAAAAAATGTATCGAAAAAATTGTTGAAAAAAATTGCTAAGAAACATCACGATCTACCTGTAGAAAAAACAACAACTACAAAAACTCTACATTGAAAGAAAGGCTAGCGATTGTTCTGGCGGCAGTGGTCGTAGGTCTAAAAAAAATGAAAAAACTGATGAACTAATTAACATTTAGTTTAAAATTAAAATAAATAATATTATGTCTTAAAGAAAAGTATATTAATAAAATATGTTTAAAATGCATATATTTTTTTACCCACACTTTTAAATTGCTTTCAAGTGATATGCCATGCCAATGTGGTATCCTATACTATTAATTTTTTGGTCCACTGAGAAAATGCCGGTGACGTCAACCAGGGCTACTAGAATCTGATTGGCTGACGTTGATTAAGCACTCCATTCTTGTATATTTTTATCCGTTTGATAATTTTGGATCACCTGATTTTAACAATTCGGCAATATCATCTTGAGGGACAAACAAAGTTATTTTTGTTTATAAGTACTTAAATTCTCGCAATTAAATAAATTAAGTACAAGGTCAAGAAGTAAGTATAAGGTCAAGAATATTCAATTGCAAGAGGGTGAAACTTTGATTTCCTTTGATGTTTGTTTATTATTTCCGAGTGTACCAATTCCACAGACTTTGGACTATCTTGAGGATTTACTCGAATTAAACAACTGAATTGAAAAGAAGTAATAGAAGAATATATAAACCTTACAAAACTTTGTATAAAACAAAATTGATTCCGTTTCAATGACAAGTTCTATAAACAACATGAAGGAACCGCAATGGGCAACTGTTTATCGCCTTTCATTGCTGATGTATTCGAGTATTTTCCTAGGATTTGGCTGAGATATGTGGATGACATTTTTGCCGTGTTTGACACTAATATTGCGGATGTAGAGAACTTAATTTCCGAATTAAATAGTCGTTTCACTTCTGTAAAGTTTACATATGAACTAGGAAATAATGGAAAACTTTTACCATTTTTAGATATATTAGTAATTAAAAATGGTGACAATAGGTTAGAATTTGCTATATATAGAAAAGATACCAGTACGGTCAGATATATCTCTAATGACTCTCACCACTGCTATCAACACAAAATGGCGAGTTTTAATTTTCTTGTCCATCGTTTACTAAGCTTCCCTCTCAGTAATGAGAGGTTTGAAAAATAAAAAGTATTAATTAAAGACATAGCTGTTAGTAATGGTTATCCTAGAGATATAGTTGAAAAACTAATTAGGAAGCGTAAATTTAAGGACACACTTCGTAATTCTACGACCTTTCAAAAGGATATAGAGACTACAAAATATGTATCCATTCCGTACGAACTCCGGTTTACTCGTGGTTTGAGTAACGTCTTCAAAAACGTGGGTATAACAGCGATTCATTCGTCGAATAATAAATTACAACAACTCTTAGAGAATCCAAAGGCTAAAATTGTTCGAAATGAAAGGTCCGGGATTTACGAAATTAGTTGTGATGATTGTGATAGAAAATATGTTGGACAAACGAGATGATCAATTAACACCAGATTTAAAGAGCATATGGCTCATGTAAAATATTAAGAACAGATAAGTCTAGTGTTGCACAACATGCTTTTGACAACAATCATAGAATATATATTAGTAATTCACAATAGCACACAATTTTAGTATTTTAACACTATTCCCACTTAAAAATCTGAAAATCTACATAAAAATTGACACATATATGCCCCTCATAGCTATGTCCTCCCGAAATGATCAATTATCCATATTGAAGTTACCAGAGACGTGTCGGGCAAAATGTTTCATTAGGAACGAGTCAGTAAATCGTTAGGCGTGACACTCATAAGGGTCAAATTTCATAGAAAACTAAGGACTATTTTTAATCGAAAACACCCAACTATACAGGGCGATTTCGAAAACGCACCTGTCTTTACGTTCCACAGAACATTGTAGAATCCTGCAACAAAAACAAAGCGTTAAACAGACTAAAATAGCAATCGAAATGAACAGAAACCACACAAGACGGACCAGTGTATCAACTTTAATTGTTATATGTTTTAGTATCAATTTCAGCGTTAGGAGAATGACATCGCCATAAAAAGCGTGCCTGCAGCATCTTTTCCAGCGTACACAAAAGCGCCCGCTTCAACCGCGCTGGAAATTCTTACGCACCAGCCCGTCGTTAATGTAAAGATAAAACCTTTTTAGACAAGGCCGGGACGCAAAAAGTGAAATATCATTACGGGATATGTTCGTATAAGTGAGAGGGCGAGAGGCCAGACAGTGCGTGAGGACGAGAGCGGCATTTTTCGGCACTTATAAACATTTTAAACTGAGACGCGAAATCTCAACGAGCCAGATTTCCCCCGGGACACGTAGACATGGAGCTTACTATACGATTTAGTGGAAAATGGACTTTGCAAACTACATGCAGCCTGTGTTGTTTAATTATTTAGTTATAATAGCCTCGCCGAGGGAAAGAGGTTCTTTTAGGACATAGAAATGTCTGGCGTCCACCAGATTTCCAAACCAAAACACACCTTATTTTTTGAAATGTTAATTGAAACCCATATAATATAATATTCTAAGGTTCATCAAATAATAACGTACGGTCCCAAAGTTATTGGAAAACAATTATATGCTGATAACTTGTATGTCTATGTCAATGATATTGCTACAGGTATGCTACCCACACGTGACGGTGTCCCATAGGGCTCGGTGTTAGGACCGATACTGTTCCTTCTCTACATTAATGATTTGCCACTTAGTATCCATAACAGCTCTTGCATTTTATTTTCAGATGATACTATATTGCTAACACCAAGTTCTATCAATATGAGCATGAATAGTCCCAATGTTGCTGAAAACTGGTTTTCAGGTAATAAGTTAAAACTGAATGCAACAAAAACGCAAGTATTAACTTTCTCTTCAGACAAATTTGCTGCCAACTCAGATACAGTCTCATTGCTTGGCGTAACGTTGGATTCTAGTCTGAATTGGGGATCACATATTGATAATCTATGCTCGAAGTTAGCAATACAAATATTTGGCATGAGTCAGTTGAGGCCTTCTGTGGATAACAATTCCAGTAAAGCCCATAGAGAATTCACTACACAGAAGGCAGTCGAAGCAGTAAGAAGCAGTAATGTCGAACAAACAGTTTCAAACATTTATCAAAATTTTTGTTCTACATTTATCAAATGTACAATTGTTCTTATTCTGTCAATGATTTTATTACCTGTGTCAGTTGATTCTGTTTTACATATTTATACACATACTGTTTTATTTTATTATTATGACTAAAAATGTACCTTCCATGTATATGAATGGTCAATAAATTCTATTCTATTCTCTTATTATACTAGCTCTTCGTTGCTACCAGAAAAAAATGTATATTACATTAAATAACCGACTCGACGACAAGGCTATAGAATGTTTATTTATTTATTTATTTATTTATTTATTTGTTTGTTTGTTTGTTTGTTTGTTTGTTTGTTTGTTTGTTTGTTTGTTTGTTTGTTTGTTTGTTTGTTTGTTTGTTTGTTTGTTTGTTTGTTTGTTTGTTTGTTTGTTTGTTTGGAATATAAACAGAACCTATATGGAGTTTCGTTGCACTATTATCACTAGAGATAACTGTTACCCAAATGTCTTCTGCTTCAGAAAGCCACGAGTTTTCGGTGTAACTAATAAGTTGCTTGTCTACGGCAATAATTACTCCACCTCCCTCTAATTAGATGAAGAAGATGTTTCACGATCACGACGATGGACATGGTATTTATCAGATAATAACTCTATAAAATGATTGGTTTAACCAAGTCTCAGTTAAGCGAATTATGTTATGTTCACATATTAAGCTATTTTTATATAAGATGGAGGACTTCGATTTTAGTCCGCGTACGTTTTGGTACAACACTGAAATAGAATCCATATTAAAATTTTACTGCAAGTCGAGGTGCGTGAAAAGTTTTTGTTATGTAGATGTATTTAATTTTATTTATGCCCTCCTCGTTAAATATCTTGATTACCCTAGATATATCATTTTTTCTAGTGAAAACAATTCCATCGCGAACTCATACTTAACGTTATTACTTCTAGCTGCTTCCTTAAATTTTTTAGTAAATGTTTATTTGCCTAAGTTAAATGTTCATTTATATAAAGTTCAGTCGAAATGTTGACGATTTCCAAACCTTTCCTTGAATTACTTGATTGGGGACGTGCTACTGTATATGCTGCTAAAATATTGTCACGTTTCTGCTTAGACAAAAATTTTACAACAATTGATTTAGCCTTGTTAGGTTCATATTGAGAAACTCTGTAGGCTGTATCAACATCAGAGACCTCAATAGCATTTCCAATATTATCCCCAATAGCTTTTAAAAGGTTTAAAATGTTTTCATTTTCCTTTTCGGGAACACCTTGGATTTCTATATTATTAGCCCTAATTTGTTGTTCAACACTATCTAATTTTGCATTTAAATGTTCAACAGTGGATTTAAGCTCAATGTTCTCCTTGATAAGTTTTTCTATAGTATTCACTTTATCATTTAATGTGGACAAATTCAATTCAAATGCAGTAATAGAATCGCTACAACTTAATGATTCCAAAATTGTTTGGTATTTATTATTTAATGACTTAATATCCATTTGAATATCCTTCAAGATATCGGTTGAAGTATAATGGAGTTCAGAGTCATCTTCAGCTGCAATAACCGATTGACGCTTATTAATCAATGCGCTACGTCTTCTACAGTGGGAGCAACACCAAGTTACACCAGGCATCGTGAATCGAGTAATATCAGCCTTAGACAAGTTGACACATTTAGCATGGTAGTATTTCTGGCAGGGCTCACTGCACTGCAAGATTTACCAGTAACACCACTAGTACAACGTTCGCAGATCGACATTCTATTAGGAGTTCAAATGGTTCAAGTGTAGGAGAACAAAAAAATTCCGTTTTTAAGGTGTAGATAAGTTTTTAAATTTAACGTAAATAGTTAGTATTGGAAGCCGATTACTTACACTATTTTGTTTGTATACAGTAATGTACACTACTGAACTTGTAAACTGTTCACTTGTAAACATTTTATAATTTAACTAGTGTGTTCTCTATTCATTATTCACTCTGCGCGGCCAAGTACGGTTACTACTATCATTTTGCTAACACTTCCTCCCTTCATTCTAAACCAAACGGCTCCTAAATTGTTTATGGCTCGACACTAAGCGCTTGCCCTCTCTAACCTGCCACCCTCTAATAAACCGTCGATAATACACAGAAGTGTCGAAGATAATGGCCCCAACATCCCGAGAATATGTCAACACACGATTTCATGGTGCAAAAACGGCCGGCTAATATTTTCTAAACCTGTCCAGCCGCCGAGCGTAATAATTCTTCCCGTCCCACAATCGATGCCCGGCCGTTCGATGAATCGAACAGGGCATCTAATGATGTAGGATCAATCAGCAGCTGGCCAGTGGTTCCCGGCCAGGGGAATTAACTGCTTGGGATATATTTAACCCCGACCTTCCTGGGATCTGTTAAGTGCATGTTTGGCTGGCGGAGCTGTTGAATTTATATCGGCTTGGATCCGCCGCTATATAACAGATTTGCATAAGTTGTTATTATGCTGATTTTTACCCATACCGGGTGTAACAGGATCATGATACACCCTCCTTTTCTCCTTTGGTTTTGAGGATGATTGACTGAAATTTGGGACATTCTATACTCATTACAAGCGATATTTTCTGACATATATATGATTTTTTTCTCACTACCGGTTTCGCCGGAATATTTATTAAACACTAGCGGCCAAGCGACGCAGGCTGCTTTCACGATCGGGAATGATGCAATGAATTCTGATAGCTGATATGATTTATATTTTCATACTAATATTCTCTGTAACTGAATGAACCATATAACCCAAACATATACATATATAACAACACAACTAGCTCATCTCCTAGCCAGAAGTATTTTCAATACTAAAACACTATTTCTATGAAGATGGTCTGGCGACCACCGGCTCTTAGGCTATAAGGAAGAACAATAAAATTACAGAAGAAGTTAAGAAAATACATTTTTGTTTTAATCAAATATTAAGAAGTTACTAAGGTGGGTTCGAAAACAATGAAATATTTATCTTGTCAAATATTTCAAATCAATTAGCGACAAGACTAGGATGATATGACATAAGATGACTCTTCAAGATTCAATTTCAAATATCTCTATGCCTGAACCTATTTTTTTGTAGTGATATGACAGATTTTACCTTAACATCATTTTGCGCTATTGCTTCGAGCACCTCTGCATGACCTTTTAAAAAGTTTTTTATATCATCGAATGACGGACGGGCATTTTCCGACCGATAAGTTTCCCAATATCTCAAAGTACTATTGTCCAACCTAGACACTATAAAATAAATTAATAAGGTGTCCCATTGTTTAACGGGTTCTTTTAGCTGTTCTAAAGCTCTAAGATTTGTTGTAACACTGTCGAGCATTTTTCGAATGCCCGACGCAGATTTTCTATGCATCTGTTCCAAATTAAATAATGCATGCACATGATTATGAATTAGCAACCTTTCGCTATCAAACCTTTCTGCCACATGTCGCATGTCTGCCAGTTTTGGCACTACCTGTTTAATTTGGCACGAGCCGCCACTGCTTCAATGGTAACTTAAGAATGGAATTATAAAAAAAATTGACGTTTCAAATGTTAATGATGTGGTATCGTGGGATTCAGAAAATGATACAGAATTAAAATGCAATGGTATATAGGGTGTTCTATTTAAACATCGAAAGTTAGTGTCACTTCCAGCGAAAGCGGTAGAGAAAAAAATCATTTGCATGTCAGAAAGTGCCGCTTATTATGTATATTGTATAAATATCCCAAATTTAAATCAATTGTCTTCAAAACTAAGGAGACCAGGGGTATGCACCATGATCCTGTTTCACCCCGTATATTATTAACTTATTGTACGTTCTTTAGAATATCCAGAAGTTCAGAGCAGGTTCTGTGATTTGTATGAAATGCACGTCCGCGGTCATATATCTGATATTAATCCTGTTAAATTTTGAGTTATGCCATGCTTTACCTAATATGCATGTAATATACTAATTGGGGCTATACAGCGAAATCTAGGGTTTACGATATTCAGTAGCCATTACTGTGTTATTTATATGCAGCTACATTATACCTTAAACGGATTATCTATAGGAACTATTAGCAAGGGATGTTCCATGAAGTCGAAGAAGTGTACGCAAAACCGTAAAAGCTAAAGTGAAACTAGTCAATTTGGAAAATAAATGGGATAGATTCACGCAGCGTTTCAATGCCCAAGATGAAGACAGTGGCTGTGTTGTAATTGCGGAGGACGAAGACAGCTGATTTGAGTCACGTCATTCAACCAAACAACAACATTCAACCAATTGCAAAATGTAAAAAAATTTGGTATTAAAAAAATCTGTCCTCAATAAATGGTGCAATAATCATTTGCTTGCTTTTACTGTAGTTTCCTCATAAAGTATATATCCCCCTCCTGTTTTTAACAAGTAAAGCCAAATTAGGCTACACGGGGCTATAATCAATCAAAATTAGATTCGTGAAATGCTTTAGATCGTAAATATACACACATGGTTAAATCGTGATTATTCTTGTATGTTACACGGAAAAAACATTAGCCTTATGTACGCGCAGCATGCAATTTTCGTGTTATTTTTTAACACCACATGGATAAATTATTCTATCTCAGAACATCAACGACACATTTATTTCATTTGCTTTCATTCCTTTGTGTAATGTTCGGAACATCACTGCTCACTGTCTCATATTTCGACGTTACAAACTATACCTACTTAACTAGTTCCCAGCTCGCGCGACAGGCAGCCTTTGTGATATTAAGCCCTGGGAGGGGGAAGGGGTGGGAGGCGTCTATAATTCATTATTTTTTTAGTGTTTATCGTATATTTTCCTCTATTTGCATTGGATATTGTTCACGATTTCACGGATTTATTTTTGCGCGGAACCCTAACTCTTTTGCTAACATAAAAGTAGTGCAAGTTATTCCTTATAACATCAGTTATTTACCAGTGAAAGTCCCGTCGAAATCGGTCCGGCCGTTTCGGAGATTAGCCGGAACAAACAGACAGGCAAAGACAAACAGAAATACTATATTTTGACATTACAGACAAACACTTCGATTTTATTTATATGTATTGATGTATTATTGATGTATTGATGATGTATTGATGATGAAAACCTTTTCGAGCATAAGATAGAAACGTTTATTTAATGATTTACGTTCCTTGTATTCCATTCCATTGTATTTCTGCTCCTAATTAATGCATGCTTTTTGTCTAGTTATTTAAAATGAAAGAGCTCGTTTGAGGTCAAGTACAAGGAAAACAAATACAACATATATTATACGAATTTCTTAATAATCACCCGGGAGGAAAAAAAACTACGTCAGACCTTATAAACACAAAAATTTTAAACTATTCTAGAGCCGCATATTATCTGCTGAAGGAATACAAAGAAGGAGGCAGGGGTAAAAATATAATTGAGGAATGCGACTTAGAGGTAGGTATGTTTAATTCGATATAACTACTTTAATACAGGGTTTTTACTAAAGAATGGGCCATTCCCTGTGAGACACGACGCATCGATTTGATAGGAGTGGAAATTAGAAATTTTCAAAATAAAAATTACTGATATTTGGTTTGTATATACTTATGCAATCTTCGATATTGGAATTTTATTCAGAAAAAGAGCTGTAACTTATAATGACACAGAGCTTTCAAAACCCACGGATATTGTAAAGTACCTAACGTTCCACTGATTGCTTCACGATGGGCGCAGATGAATTTTCTAGGTTTATCCCCAGGGATTGTGCCTATGCTTTTGCACATCTTCTGTAATGGAATTTCAAAGCATTCGACTTTTCCATCGTCATGATTGAAGATGGCATATGCGAAGTAAAATGATATGAGTTATTTTATAGATATAATGCAATTTGCTAAAGCTATTGAAACTACATTATTAGTACATGAAAATATTACCAAATAAGTGGTGATTACCGTCCGGAGTAAACTCAACAGCGATAAAGTGGGCAATAAAGTTTGCCTAAGCTAACTCTAACTATAATAATTGGTCAGTTCGCAACCAAGTCAGGTGGTCCCCTGATGCACTGAGTCTCGAATCTATACTTCCTCGATACCTCCTGTAATCTGTGGTGGAAGAAAAATTAGAAACACAACATACTACTATCCGAATTTAATCTATAAATTTTAGCTACCAAAGTTGTACAGTAGTGAAGTATAATATAAATTGCATATAAGTGAAACTGCGCGGAAATCACATTACAACACATTACATAAGTTTGGACTGTAATATAAAATGAAATACCAACAACATAACTACATGTGGTATTGTACCCGACAACATGTAACTTCTATAAAGTAATATATTGCTATATGGATGTTAGATTTGGAACTGACAAGACTTCTTTTTAAAAACAATTTATTCGCTTTAGTAACACTTGTTACTTGGTTACACTTAGATACAATTATTACAAAATACAGTCTTGAGTTCTTAACTCGTTGAGTGTAAAATAGAAACCTCTGTTGGAAGGGATTTGGGTTGTATTGATAAGATCTTAAATGCTAACAAGACATGCAGGTGTCCTCATGGTCATATTATAACTTCTTCCTTCATTTTGCTTATTGTGATAATTGAAATGCACGTTCGTTCTGTGTAATAGATACAATAGACAATAGACAATACCATATTATTGTCTCATATTAATATCAATCTTATAATAATCTCATTATTGTCTGAGAATGTGAGAGATAAGTGACTTAGCGAACTAAAGTACAGTTATAATATAATGGAGTCTATATAATGCTAATAACATGGATATACTAGTAATATTAAGTAAGAAAAAAATATGCCTTCTAAATATAACACTCGAAGTAGTTTCCCCAAACACCAAAACACTTTTACTTTGCTCGACGCGGCATAATCCGGAGACGATTAAGATTAATCTTAAACTAAATAATCTACCCTATTTATACTATTTTCATGGTGACGTCATTAGTCGCGCTTCAATGATCAGCTAACCAACGCGTAAAGCGGGCTATACGGTCTAGGTCCCTTGTCGCTAATCATACTCTCAACTACATCCAATTGTCTATTATTGGTCTCATTTGTAACTAATCTTAAATTACTAATATCTATTCTATGATCGTTGTCAAAAACATGTTGTGCAACACTAGACTTATCTGTTCTTCTATATTTTAGATGAGCCATATGATCTTTAAACCTGGTGTTAATTGGTCGTCTCGTTTGTCCAACATATTTCCGATCACAGTCATTGCAACTAATTTCGTAAATCCCAGACCTTTCATTTGGAACAACTTTATCCTTTGGATTGTCTAGTTGTTGTAATTTATTACTCGCCGAATGAATGGTTGTTATATCCACGTTTTTGAAGACCTTACTTAAACCACGAGTAAACCGGGGTTCGTAGGGGATAGATACATATTTTGGAGTATCTATATCATTCTGTAAGGTCGTAGAATTACGAAGTGTGTCCTTAAATTTACGCTTCCTGATTAATTTTGCAACTACATCTATAGGATAACCATGACTCACAGTTATGTCCTTAATTAATACTTTTTCTTTTTCAAACCTCTCATCCTGAAAGATAAGCTTAGTAAACGATGGACAAGTCTATCTCTAAGAAATAGAAAATTTGAATCAAGTCAGATACAAAAATTTCTACTTATTCCTCCTTCTTCGGGCGGAACTCAAGGTTTTCATTTAGGACCTATCTTTTTAATAATTTATGAATGTTTTTTTCATGTAAAAAACTGCCTTTTACGAATGACCTTAAGCTTTAATTCCGAAATAAAATCACTATCGGACTGCACATATCTTCAGCAAAAATAGTGCGTTATCATGGTTCAGAAAAAAATCATCTGACCATGAATATTGCTGAATGTAAAGTAGTGTCGTATACCCGTAAACTAAATATTATAAATTACCCCCTTATTAGTCACCTCTAGACATTCAAGGGTTTAGAAATAACTTTCGATTGCAAGTATACATTCATTGAACACATTAATTATGTTGTTTCAAGGGCATTTAAAACAAATCAATTATTAATTTATTTATAAAATCTCATGAAACAACATAATAAACTAAAAATAAACGTTCTTATGCCTAGTGGCATAAATAAAGTTATTGGATCACATAGTTATCAGCTGGTGATTAGTCAATTAAATGGCTTTCTATGTCTCTCGATGTTTATCCGTATAAAGTAGAAGATCATTCATTCGCTCATCTTCGATTGGACCACTTGCACCATATATAGAAATAGCATAAAAATAATGGCGTTCATACGACGTTAAATCAACACATAATAAACGAAACTGTGCCAACTGAGATGGGCATTTCCCTTGACGTTAAATCAACGTTTAATAAGCGACAGTGTGCCAACTGAGATGGGCTTTACCCTTGACGTTAAATCAACGTTTAATGAATGAAAATGTGCTAACTGAGAAGGGATTTTTGCCCTGACGTTAAATCAACAATTAATAAACGAAGGTGTGCCAACTTTGATGAGCTTCTCCAATGGCGTTTGCGGTTAGAAATAACTGCGAATCCAAGCCGTTATATGGGCAATAAAAAGTAATTACTCGGAAACCCGCTGTTATAACTAACTAGAAGAGGATGGGGTACCAGCAAAATAAACTACATACTCGTAATTAGGACTGTTCCCAGACTAAAGAGCCTATTTGTCTAGCGGCACATAAAAACACTCCGCAAACCAGGCTGCCGGCAACGTTCTAATAAACGTAGCCGGTAATCAGCCATTATTCGGTTTGGCTTGGCCCTCTTAAACAAATATCCCCCGATGTAATTAACTTTTCGGTGCGAGGAAAATTGATTACCATGGGAATTACTCTGGGGGCGAATAAAAGAAAGAGACGTCTAAATTATCTCGCGCCCGCTTTTATCTGAGAATGTGCTTTATTGAAAACGGGCAAAAACTGCGGGCTCGTGCGGATGTTAATTGATATTTAGGGTAAACACGAGACGGTTAATTAGCTCGCTGCAACTACTGTGTGTAGTGCCGGGCCGGCGGCAAGTAAGGACGTTGCCGACCGATGATCGCCTTCATTGCAGCACCACCAGGTATATTGAAACTACTATATTACAATTACAAAAATTAAAAGTACAGTACTGATAACCAGTAAGGATTAGGTATGCTACACCAAGTTGAATGTTTAATAATCTCGACGTTACTCAAGAGATATTATGGTCATAGACATATTAATACGGGGAGACCCAACGGTTCATTCATAAAACGCTGGAAGAGTCGATCTATTATTGTTCTAAAAACTGCAATGAGAGCGCGATAGAAAATGGAAGACTGCTCCGCGGCGGTGTCCTTTCGGCAACGCCGCTTCGTGTGATCAAAGCCCATCCAGTGGCGTGTCTACTTATCTTTAATGAATGAGTTAGGGTAAACTGCATAGTTACACCAGAAAAATACTGAATACCCTGTCTCTAAACGTTGCAATAAATCAAATGAAAATAGAAAACATTCAGAGCATAGTTTAATTCGTGTATATTGGCGACTAAAATTACCGTTGGGGGCGCTGATGTTTGTAAACAAATATCGGGAAAGCGAGTAACATTTCTTCCGTGCCGTTACGTGTTTTCGTGTGCTGTGCTTAAACTCGAGAACAGTTTCTTAACCGGGGCATTTTTATACGTACAAATCGTTTATCCACTTTAAGGGGTTTTTAAAACAAAGGTATATAGTTTTGTTTATCAGTAGAATAGATGTTTATACGGCGTACCTGTACTGATATAAAACGTTATTTTTAGGTTATGATGGATGATTTCAATGAAGAGGTTTTTCTTTCATTGGGAAAAGTGTTTTCTTACCTGCAAGCCACTCCAGAGAGTAGATGTGTTGTAGAGGGTGAGGCATTAGTAAATGCCAAGCATATAATTTTACTTGGAACTACATCTGCTACTATGGAATTAGTGCAAATTATAGCACTATGTTTGCAAACTAGCGGTGTGAAGAACTCTCCGCATGAATTAAGTGGGAAACTCATCCACAAAGATGGAGATGCAACAATTGTAGAGTTTACATGTACTTGCAAGGCGGAGAAATCTTCAGAGGTTCAACAGTTGTGGGACAATAACACAAGTTCTGTATTAACTATGGTTCTCAACATTATACAGGGAAAATTCCCTGGGCACCGAGAAGTTTTACCTATACTAGGCTTCGGTAACCCCTGCGTGGTCACAATCACATAATTTTGTTGATTGGCTACGCTAATATCATAATGGCGATTGCCATAAACAATGACAGTACGTCATTGTTTGTTTATACGATTCATTATCTAGAAGTAAATGGTACCAAGTTATGGCCACGTCTGCTTCCCTCACCTGCAAGTAGTGTTTCATGCTTTGTATTAGCCATGTTAACTACAAACTAGGCAGTAACTTTATATGAGGCGAGTGTCTCAACAAACAGTACAATTATCCCTTGCATATATGACTATGGTCAGAATAAATGTCCTAAAACAGTTTCCGTATTTTATTGAGTTCAGTTTTCCTTCCGAAATTGGGTAACAAATCATGTTGTGCTCCTAGCAAAGTATAGACTTATACAGCCCTGTATTACAGTGCTATACAACGATTTAAACAGAGTGTCACTAAGCCGTGTGCGTATACGTTGTATTTAATTTAAATTAACGCTGTCCGAGATGCACTGGTTACTAACGAAAATCGGGAGTTTTCCCATGAAAAAAAAAACTAAGCATTTTAATACACCTACTTATTTATTTAAACAGGTATTCAATTTATGAACAATACAAAATAAGTACATGCCGTACTCAGCCTTGAATTCGCGAGGGGAAAGAGCACGGCAGAGAAACCTTCCATCTCTATTCAAAAGAATCGCAATAATGCTGTTGGACATTTAGGTGAGAGTAAAATGAAAACTTACAAGGGTTCCCATACTTGTGTTTTAACCTACAAATCATTCTCAAGATACAAAACTGAAGAGTTTGTTGTTAGTTAGCCGACTTTCGTCAGAAGGTGCTGAGGTCCATACGGGAGGCAACTAGTGTGTTCGATCAGGCACGGGGAAAAAGTGTTCATAAATTCAACAAGGCACAAACATTCATCATCTCATTCAATAAGCGGCAATTAAGTCACTGTTATAAGCAAAACACACAAGTACGAAAAACCTACTCGTAGCCATGAATGGAACAAAAAAAAAGGTCAACAACATTACATAGATCGAAGTGAATAGGGCGATGTAAAAGTTGTAACAATGTCTCCACTACAAACTTGAACTTCTTTATCAACGTTTTAGTTACAAATCTCATGAAGGTGTAGAAGATTAAGAACTGCAACTTTTTTGTCTTCAATTAGGTCTTTATAAGTTCGTACATTTTCGAGATCATGGTTGTCCTTTATCATTTTCACGTTAATGCCGGAATTTTTCCTCGAAAAATCGTGAAAATGGAGAGATCTATCTTTACCATTTCTTGAGTTACAACCATAAACACAACAGTTTATATAATGAATACTTTTAAGGGACATGGTAATCACAAAAAGTATAACAAAACGTTAAAACAACACAGCCAACAATAAACTACAGTAAAAGAAGTGAAGGAAATTATTAACTCGCTTTCCTGGGGGGTCGAAAATGTTTCGCAAAAAAACACAGCCAACAGTAGAACTAAAGAGCACAGCTAAAGCACAGCATATAATGTTTTATGTGCTGTGGCTAAAGAGTAATAAAACAGTAACCACAAAAGTAACGTCGTAAGCGAGGAATCGTGACGGTTAGACGGTTTAAAATTTAAACTCACAGCTCACAGAACGTTTAACTTCAAATTTTTACTCGCTTTCCTCGGTTCGAATTTATTCCGCAAGGGGACGTACTCATTTCTGGATTCGACAATTAAGATAATAGGTAACAATTAAGTACATATTTTATTACTTTTTTGTTGATATTTTGTTGCACGAATTTTGTACTTTAAACCGTATTCGATAACGCAAAAATTACTGACAAATCTTGTTTCAGTCAATTTGGAAATTAATGATAACACAAAATACTTTAATCAGAAGCCTTAATAGTAACAAATATCCGAAGTAGTAAATGGAAATCGTACCAAACAAGGGGTGTCGCCTTGCATCAAATGAGGTAGTTCTGATTTTTTTATCTGTTATATGTGATGAAGTGGTAATGACAAATCAAATTTTTCCACCTCGAAAAGTATCCGGGTCATTGTTAAATATTTGAAAAACCATAAAATTATCGGATGTCTTTCGGTTTTTCTCAATTTTTACCACCGAGGACCTATTTTTACCACCTAAATTTGCAACAAAATGAATATAATTTAGTCCCGATAGACCAAATAGTTTCTAAGATATGCATGTTCAATTATTAAAATAAAATTTCCCAAAAATAAAAGGATGTTTTAGTTTTTTCTTGTCAATGTTGATCACTAGAGACCCATTTTACGGCAAAAGTCATCATATACCTTATTAAACTACACACTAAACCGTACACTAAATTTGCAACAAAACGAGACTAATTTGGTCTATGTAGATTTTCCTAAATCGCTTAAAATATGAACAATTGTTTATCAATTTTCAGTGCTTATCATACACTTTTTGGTCAAGTAAAAATGAAATGTCTAACGAGACTGAAAAAAACGGCGACGCTTCGAATAAAACGCCACATTGCCACTGCCTATTCAGGTCGGCGAAGCAGCTTCCTGTTTCGACCATTTTGTCTTTCTCTCGAATAGGGCTTAAGGCACAAAATTCATTTCAGTGTAACAATATAGCGACAAAAAAGTAACAAAATAATTTATAGTTTCTTTGGCTAAATGTGACTTGTCAACTTTATGTATGTATTATAGATGACGAGTATAAATAGATCACACGTGTGGAATTTATTTAATATTTCATCGAGTACAGATCTCTTTTCCCACACAAAAACCTGAATACTAAATAAACTTTGATCCAAATAAAACATTGACATAACTATTACTGTTTTTTTGTTGCTTCAGTTGCCACATGCCATATAAAAAGATATTAAATAATAAATATTTGTTGAACGGTTTTTCCCTAGTACAGTAAATATCTCACACCTGCAAATAAAAAAATAGGCATAATACAGGAGAATAACAGTAACTACAATAATACATGAACGAGGTTTCGAAAAAATCTCCAGTAATGGTCGCGTGAGAGATTTTTGGACAGTGCATTTATTTCCATAGTTAGTTGTTCATAATATACCGGGTACATCACGGTGAGTGGGCTATTAGACGTTTCTGGGAAACCACATAAATTTCGGAACTGAAAATTTACACACAAGGGTTTTCAGGGGTGCTCTATTCAATGAAAATATTGCCGTGTATGTACCACTTCCGGTTATACCGGAAGTCGCGAACAACTTCCTTATTTTAAACGGCATGCTATATTTTTTATACCAGATTCGAATTCTACTTGTAATTTTAAGGTAACTTTCAATATATTCCCTATCCCTAAAACCAATAGTTTTTGAGGTATTTCGATTTTAATAAAATCTTATGCGAAAACAACCCGTACATTAGAAATTAATAACTTTCGCTATGGTAACTTTCAAGAACCAATTTTTGTTCCACATACTAAAAAGACATGGATCTTATGTATGTATAAACTACAAATGCTCCATTATACACAGGGTGTCAATAACTGATGTCAAACTTTGACTACTTCGACCTTAAATAAGTGTCTTATTTTAAATGGGACATACTGTATTTTATAATCCAATTCGCTTCCTTTTTTGATTACCTTTCGACCCATATGTAGTTTGCTATAGCTAAATTGGACGGTTCTCGAGTTACTTAGAGATATTTAAAAATATTGTTGAATTAAAATTAACATCGTAACATAAAAAATATAGCATGCCATTTAAAATAAGGAAGTTGTTGGCGACTTCCGGTATAACCGGAAGTGGCACATACACGGCAATATTTTCATTGAATAGAGCACCCCTGAAAACTCCTGTGTGCAAATTTTCAGTTCCAAAATATATGTGGTTTCCCAGAAACGTCTAATAGTCCACTCACCGTGATGTACCATGTATATATATATATATATATATATATATATATATATATATATATATATATATATTAGGTAAATACAATCTACGAGGACGTATTGCCACATAAGTGGAGGCATAGGAAACGGAGGAGACGGCATTCCAATAAACGGGCCATGTAATCAGTCATTTTTCTGTTTGGAAATTCCCTCCCTGAGCAAACATCCACTAAAGTAATTAACTTTTCGCAGCAAATAAAATTAATCAACATGGGAATTACGTCTGAGAACAAACAGAGGAAGGAACGACTGAATTATACTCCCGATTCCTTCTAACTTGGAGTGTTTTATTGGAAATTAGAAGAGAGAGAGAGACGCTCGTATGGTTAACTGTTTCTTAGAGTAAACACCATGTTGGGTTATTGTTGGCGATAACTATTTCCTGCTGAATAATAACCCATATAATTGCGTGATTAGGCACTGTTATAGTCGGAAAAATATTTCGTTTAAACATGAAATAATACTAATTTCGTCAGTGGACAGAGAATAATTATTACCATATTAAATATGGTAATAATTAAAACTAGAGTGCTAATCTGTATAGCTACAGCTATAACATAACTATAGTAAAAAACGGCCTTAGATTAATTTGCAATGGCTGAGTAAGTATGGGGCCAGTTGACGGTGAGACGGGGTCTTCGTCCATCAGAATGGGTCCCAAATATGGATTATGCCCCAAGACATATCGCTGGGTTAAAATTACAAAGTTCTATGTTACAATATTGGCACTGTATGAGTTACAACTATTTCTAGGTTCTAGGCAATAAAATTCTATCTTATCTTACTATTTTTCCTGTCACTTTAGATGTTACAAAAAAGAAAAAATAAACTGATTTAAAAAGACCTCTATTTAAGTTTATATAAAATTAGTATATTTGGTTATAATTTAAAACATATGTGTATATTTTACCATTTTTTGGAATAAATCTGTAATGACAATCAGTGTTTCATTTTATTATTTTTAATTTTTCAATAGTAAAACAATATTCTATGTAATTTTTGAAAATTAAGTAGCTATTTTATTTACGACAAAAGACCTTATAATTTTAACCAAGCGATATTATAGGGATTATGCCATAGGACTTCGTTTCTGTCTTTCTGTCTTTCTTTCTTTATTCCTTTCTTTCTTTTTTCATTCTTTGTGTCTTTACTGCCTACGTTAAGCGTTACTTCCCACACTTATAGACTGTCTTGATTAGTAGTTAAAAGTTATAAAATGGGTGGACCGAATACGGAACCTTGTGGAACTCCATGAGTAATACTTTTTCCCCCCAATTTTATGCTAATAATGCCTACTATTTGTTTTATATTTAGACGAAAAGACTCTCTCGCAATTCCATTTAGGCATTTCTAGTTTTGTTTTAATTAATTTTAAATGTATTTAGAAACATATTCCTAGAATAGATAGTAGAAACGAATATTCGCTGTTTATTTTTGACTTATTGCCGAATGTTTATTACGTGGCAAATAAGGTGCTCAAATAGAAACACACTAGTGCAATCATATAAATTTAGAACCATTGCCACAATTTAATCTTAAAACTCTATTTTTTCTCTATGTGTACTCTTACGTTTAACATATTTCGTAACCATCTTCTTTGCGATGTTCATTGCATCTTAATTTTCGTGACACGATACACTTGGGAATCGCAACAGCGGAGGCAGCCTTTTATAGCCTTGTAAACACCAACTTTTGGCATTAAGTTACCGCATCTAAATTGCACTTTTGCAAGAGACACCCGGTTTACAACCGTTACTTCCACATCTGTTATTTTATGTAGCCACGTGTTGTGTAATACAGCAGGAAATTTTCACCCGAGAGAAAAAAATTACAATCAATTGATATCTCAAATATATCTTAAGCTGGACAATATACTCTCCAAGTTGTCTTCAGCTGAACGTGGGGCTTTCAAATATGTCTTCGGATGCACCAGGGGCCTTTGGACTCTGACGGAGTATTAACTATCACAAGTTCTCTGTCAATAAACAGAAAAGTTAAATAATTAGGTATTTATATTAAACGTAGCTATGAGAAGAAAATTATCAGGATAATAATTGCCCCATTGCGCTACCTGAACCAGCCGCTTCTGTTCAGATATTACCTATGATACCCATGGGTCCCATGACATTTTTATGGTCTCGGCACCTCCGCCACTTTCTCTGATATTTCAATATCCATGCTATTCACAATATCACCCCTTCGTTCGGTAACGTCTACCTATGAGTTTGTCGAAAAGTTGCAGTGCATTATTACACAGTCTGATGGTTCTGACAGTAATATGAAGTTTATGAAGTTTCGGAATAGAGTTCTGAAAGGTAATTTGTTAGAAATTAGACATGAGTATAGTTTTACGACATCCGTTGTCTACAAGAGACTTCAGTCAAAGCAACGTATGTGGAAACAGCAAAGTTATTCCTTCATTTATAGATACTTTAGAAATTCTATTTTATAAATACCAAACGCGAGAAGAGCACTTGGTGAAAATGCAGCAATCATTAAAAATATAAAATAGTTCTCCATATTTTCTGCATAGCTATTAGTTATTAACCTGTCATTGAACATTTCATTTCAAAGTGTTTACATCAGTCACATGGCTTGTCAGCTTCCCAAACAATCTGTGAAAAGTTGCAGAGATTTCGGAGTATGCATATCTTTTGATAGCGGAAAAACGGCCCAAAAAAATACCTTTTTTCGTTTATTTACCAATATCTACGTTCCCATCGATACTACGGCTATAAAGTGTACATATAAAGAAGAAATAACGTAAAATTCTCTATAAGAAAGGAGCTATAGTGTTTATCGATACAGCTAATAATTTCCACGGAAAAAAAGTGCGAAATATGAGATTAAGTTTTGTGTAGCGGTGCAAAATAAATGGGCGTAAATCGTCCTTCAGAACTCTAAGATATTAAGGTTTAAACGATGTCTTCGATGGACACAACAATAGCAACAATAGCGTGAAAGCCATGAAACAAAGTCGTCATTCAGTAAAATGTTCATCTGTTGATACTTCGATGAGATGATGAGTGTCACAGCAGATTATTTCAATCTTGTCTGTCAAGGTCGTCAGCCAATAATTTTGCCAATAATTTTGTCAAGCCAATAATTTTGTCGTTAAACAGGCGCAAGATGATGCTGGCGTTTTAATAATTGAAATAACTCTGGAATGTTTATGCACAAATAATACAGTTGTTGTTGGGGAAGATGTAGACATTTTGGTCGGTCACGCTCCGATTGATGGAGAGATCATATTTTTTCTCAAGCCAGGTAGAAGAAAACACCACCGAAAGCTCTACTCTTCTCGAAGTTTCAATAAATACGAAAGCATCAGGGATGTTTTTCCTACAGGTTTTCACTGGATGTGACACGATATCTGCTCTTTTTCATTAAAGGAAAACTGCAGTTTTGAAACATCACGAAACGAAAAGACTTACGTTCATATGCAGCTCACATTATCTACCATAGTGGCGCTTCTCGGGTGTCAGTCGCTCCAGTTAACGAAGATGACTTGGGAGAATACCGTTACAGTACTATATGAAAGCTGTAGGTAGAAATAAGTCGGCCCAGTGGAGTATGTGCCTATATAGGCTCTATTACCAGGTGCAGAAGTGGTTAAGAAACGAGCTGAATCCTCAAGATTGGGGATGGATATTCCAAAAGGCTGAATGGAGCGAATAAAAACCTCGCAAGCAAGGCAGAACCATGGATTGTCTTTTGAACATGACTTTTTGTAATTGTGTGCTGTGAGACCTGGGAACACTAAACACATCTGCCGCGGACGCGTGGTCACAGATAAATGGTAATGAGGATCAGAGTAATTAATCTCGGTAACTCAGAACCATACTATCATACATACAAATTGTAGAGACTTTGCCACCAGGCCACCCGTAATAAATAGGATGGTTTGAAGAAGAGTACTCAAGTAAAAAGGAGGAATGTACAAAGGGCCTAATGAGGCCTAAGTGCTGTAGTGGAATGGGAGTGTAACACTACCTTCCACTACACTCCGACCCATATACATACATACATACCTCTGATGATTCTGACGAACTCTCTTCTGCTCCTATATTAATAATAGTAGGTTCTCTATATTGTAGAAATTGACGGTAATGACGGTTCTTTGGAACCGTCATTAGCACATTATCTATGAATCTAAACACATAGTATCACGCCCATTGACTCTCTTTCATTTCCGAACTGACTATAGATCGTTACCTTGCAAGAATGAAAACCAATTAAAATGGCTCATTTTCAATAAATACGTACCCGAAAATAATACAACCGCATTTATAATGTAACTCGAAACGGATGTTTTGATAACGGCCGAAGCCAAACACAAGCTACTCTTTCATTTCGATCGAAGCTCTACCCTGTTTGACCTTCCATGTCTACCATTATCACGTTCGGGCCCTGAAGGGTTCGCGTTTGATATAAAAATATCAGAGCCATCCCAAGTATGTTGCCTAACATCGCCAGCACGAAATCGTTTCTAGATAAATGGACAATAATATCCATCAAATATAATTTATAGTATTTATTTATAGTATAAAAAAGTATAAAAACCGCATTCCAGGTGCTGTATGTATCCTCACAAAATGCTTATGTCTCACTCGACGCTTCACTAGGATTCATTGACTATCCCCGACGGGGGTAGCGGTGAGTTCTGGCCGCAAAATTGGGGATGGTGCGGCCTCTAGGACGGGGTGTTTACCTCAGGGGTCAGCTGAGGTGACCTCCCTACGCGGCCCCAACATGAACATAGGGACGTTGGAATCCCAAGCAAATTGTTGGGAAAATCAATTTGATGTCCTGATGGAAGTTTTCTTTTATAAAATGATTTCCACGTGAAATGGCCCATTAGAAACTGTCTAAGAACTTATTTTCATATTTTTTTTTTCATTTAAGACTGATACCTCCATCTGTGAACGTGTGATCATCGGTCGTGACACCACTAGGGGTGTATCCGTAAATATGAATTTGTATTCGAATTAGAGTATTAGATTGTAACAATTCCGTATAGTATAGTTCCGTGGTAGGCGGTAACTGTTTTTGATTGGGTGAATCGCATATGATCGCTTTCTTACACTTTAATGGTTTCGAAATATTATTAGAAATGGTAAATTCATTATGCGTTCTTACCCTCCAGAGTATATTCAACAGCTATTAAAGTGGGCATAGATTAAGTGAATAGATAATCAATCGTATTGCACTTAATTCTCGCTCTAAATGATAAATGACATATAATTTTGTCATCCTTTCATTCATGAATTATGCTCCGCCTTTCAATTTTCCACTTGAATGACGAAAGTCCAACCCCAGCCGGTTTATCTAACTATGAGGCAGTTAAACAGTAAGAGATGTATTTTCATAAAAAAATCCTAATTTCAATAGAACTCCGGTTCTATATTCGAAAATAATCGAGATATGAAAAACGGCCAAATTTGTTTTTTCAAATTGGTCCATGGCTACTTTGGTGTACAAAATTTATCTCGACTTTTGTTTTGCTAAATCCTCGATAAGAATGAAATTTGAATTTTTTTGTATGGGTTTAGTTTACACCCCGTATACTAATTTTTTGAGTATGATAGAAACTTATATTGAAGCCATTTTTGATCAATGAAATTTCCAAAAACGTCCTGAAAACCGTATTTTGATATTCCATATTATTCAGAAGATATATGCATCCAAAATTACATGAAAATTTTGAATTATTCCAACCTAATTATTGGCCAACAGTGTAGATTGTTTAATGTTTATATTATACCCTGGTTACGATATAGTGTGGAGTGATTCATACATAATATCACACCACCATCACAATTGAACGGTCTGCCTATTTGCAATGGATCACAGAATTTCTTAGTGTGCAAATTTATGTACACTCTATAGAAATGGTGGCCAGAACCAACAACACCTCTAATATAAGGACAAAGTGCTGCCTCGTGACGTCACCATCCGGAGGCCTACGAGATACTTATGTTATTACGGGCTTTATGTAGTTATTTAGGTAGGTATGTCTGAAATCGTTTTAATGTAGTTTTGGAGATCAATAAAAAGATCAAACTAAACAAAGATATTACGGGATAAATCTATCGGAGTCTATGAAAAACACAGGTAAAGAATAATTTAAATGGTTAACTGTTAACTGTTAACTATTTCGAAATACAGTCAAGATTACATGGTTCTAATTATTAGAGTCTAGCTGGTTAATTGTTTTAAGAAAACTGAAAAGTAATTCGTGATTAATTTTAGACACAGGAGCAATATGAACAATTTCTTTAAAATTTGAACAAATGCTAGTAATCATAAATGTATACGCAGATGTCGCTAACGAATCGTTATTATTTATTGCAGCTCCTACAACATTACCACCTTTATAATCTAAATATGGATCAATGTGAATTTTATCCATTAGTAAACTAACATATTTGTCTTGGTCTTTTAAATATTTAAAGATTTTTTGTGCATATGTTAAAAAAGTTTTCTTCTCATCAATATGAGGATCAGTTAGAAAACCATTACAGACTCCTTTGATGGTTTCGAGATGGGGCATATATATGTATATATATATATATATATATATATATATATATATATATATATATATATATATATATATATATATATATATATATATATATATATATATATATATATATATATATATATATGCATGAGGACTAATTGTATATAAAATTGAACAAACAACCATAGTGGTAATGGAAAATCTATAACGTTCTTTTGATAATGTTCGCAATTTAAGTTGATCAGAAATAAATTCAATTCCTTGTCAAACATTTTCGTCCTCTATTTTTAAGTTTTTAAGTACATTGGACATAAAGTTCAAAACATGGTTAAGCTTTGACATGTCTGTATGTATGTCTGAAAATGTATTTTATGTAATTCTGTCAGTTTTTCGTGTTTGCTTTTTCGATACGATATTTTTTTTGACAAGTATTTCGGACAGTTCGGAAATTTACTCGGTACGCTAGTTTCTTTTAATCGAGGTAAAGCTAAAATAACTGAAACGATCTCACCAGTTTTTGTATCCTGTTGGGAAATTTTGTAAATAAAATCTTCCTTTTGTCACTCGGCAAAAAACTTTCACGTAGAATTGCAGAGAGCCATTTTCTGCGATACTCTTCGTATCTGGGAAAACAAAACACCCCAACTTTTCTACTGGTTTCGTAATTTCCTGTACAACCGGGAACACAACACTTTTGGGGCATAATGATATAATACCGCAACAAACAAACCGTTAAGAAAGATCAAGAATCGATTAGGAACTAGGCAAGCGCGCGTGCAATAAAAATAACCCCGTCTAGAGGTGTTGTTATTGGCGCGTGGCGGCGTCATATATTTCATTTTGTCTTATGTACGGTTGTTTCGCGATATAAATTAATTATAATATTGTGTTATACGAGAGTATTTAGTGTTTTTATGCGATGGAAGCGACGAATGCGAGTAGTTGCCAATATTTTCAATCGTAAGCGACCGAATTTGAGAGGAGGAGAACTGAAAATGATCAAAAATTCCTCCTCTAAAATGATACGCCTATGGAATTTTGTTTCCTTCGCACCTCATCTCCCTGAGCCGTCCATATGCTGGCGATGAATCACTCCACACTATTTTGGCATATAGTTAAGGAAATAAATTACAAAAAAATATTTTGTATCTGAATTTTATCGGTACTCTGCTTTATCGGTCTAATGCTTCTTAATTTTCTAATGTCACTTTCTGGATTATTTTCCCCTGGGCGTCGTCCGCTTTGGCCCTTTTTAATGGGCTGCAAGCAGAAATTAGCGAGAAAATTTATGAACCGACGGAGTGAAAGATATAAAGCACTTCCTGTCGACACCCGCCAAATTGTCTTACTTCTTTTCTGGAATCGTGTGCCCGTCGGCGCTGAGGCAGAGCCCTTTTTGCGAAAAGCCATCGCAACTATAAATAAACCTGTCTAGTAATATAGATTATTCTGTCGGGCTTGTATTAAAGACGAGTACGGAGTGAAATAAGGGAAAGAGTGGCCCGCGCCCAATATAATCTCGGCCCCGCAAAAACAACGACCGGGTCTTATCTAGCTACAAACCAAACCGCCGTCCACCTAATGACGTTTGGACTCACATCTTGCTCCGGCTTTTTAGGGGCCTTTTTACGGTCTGCGGGACCCGCTTATGTACCTACCGCCAGCCGCTGCTCCTGCGCGTAACACCGAGTATTATTGGCCAACTCTCTTTTTCTCATGTCCAGCTTAAATCAAACGTGTAGATTACGTTAATGAAAAGCAGCATCTAATGCCTTCTAATTTTAATTATAATTCTAATTTCGAAAAAAAAAATCAAGCTGCATATGTAACAAAACGCTGTCAGATTCCCAAATTTATAAAAACCTGCCTCGACGTTTATGGTCAGCATAATCGTGAATAGCATCTTAACGGATTACATTCCAAACAAATACTGGCATTAATAACTCTTATCCTCAAAACCCAGAAAAATACCTTCATTAACTGCTGTGAACACCCTCGAGAGTATCATCCGCCAGTATTTAACGAAAAATTACGGTCATATATTATTAGCGCTTAAGTATCGCAGGCCGGACCATCTACCGCTAACAAAGTTCTGATGTAAGCTCATGGCCATTCTAAATGATGGCGGGCGGCTTGTTGTAATAAAAGTTTTACGTCCTTCTCGGATCTCTCCCAATTTATCCGTTCATTTTTCTCATGAAAGTTCAGACACTGAGCCACATGCATACGATAAGCGAAATTCGTGCTTACATGAGTTATGGCTTATGGACATTTAAACAGTATGTTAACTAAACTTACTGTACCCTACAAGCAAGCTACATCTAACGTATTAGACCGAGAATAAACACTGTATTTACTGGTGTCGGTGACGGCAGTGACTATCCTCATGTGCCCTGAGAGTGATATGAGGATGACAGTCCATACCGCTTGACGGCAATGATGGCAAGCATAATAATATTACAATGTAGAGGCGCCGTATGTGGAATAGTCACTTAATCTGGGATACCCACGTTGCGGTAAAACTATAAGCGGCATCTATCGTCCAGTAGCCGAATATCATAAGCCTATTGATGTGAAAGAATTTAATTGAGAAAAAAAAGTGGGGCAATTCCGATCATTTTTTAAGGTTTTATTGAAATTTCAGCGGTCTAACGTGTTACAAAAATTCCCAAAAAAATAATATATAATCTCCCAACATTTGTTTACCCAATGACACACAAACATATTTCAAAAGTTTCAAAGCATAGTATATTTTTTTGGTTTAATTCTGATCGGACTTGCCTCATAGGGTGGGGTAAATCCAATCGCCTACCTTTTTTCATTGAAATCGGATATAAGTTAGTCTATATCCGATCACAAATTTTTGTTGTAAAAAATTTTTACAATTTTTTTTCAGAAAGAGAACTATTCAAAATGAAAATATTACATGGAATACTAAATATACACAAACTTTAACTCAAATAAATAAGGATTATTCAACATTGTCAAAAGTTATTTGCTTAAAAATATATCTGCCACGTCGAATGCCGCTCCCAAACACCTTTTTGACAACTTGATCTTTGTCAATATCCTGCACATCGGGAACATCGAAGAATACAAAATAATTTTGCTTACAACTGCTCTTTTTTCGCAGAAAGTTAATTTGAAACATGTTTGAGCAAGAATGTTTTCTACTCTTCCTACAAACATTCTATCACGTTTATTTGTTGCAAAGGAAACTAAGACGAAATCCCCTACTTGTATTTCCATCTGAGTTTCTTCTATTTGACCAACTTCCTCTTCTTTAGAGCTCTCGTTGTTGCTTGCAGGGCTGTCTACCTCAGATTCCACTTCTTCCAGCTCTGTCGCTTCAGATGTATCTTTAATGATGACACCCTTTCCGGGTTGTACATTCATACGATTTCCTCTGGTGGGCCTTGAACTATTGCCTTCCAAGTTTTCTCTTGTAGCACCAGCGTTACCTGCACCAAATCGAGATTGTTCTAATTGGTTCGTAAAAGTTGTCCATGATGCATCGGCATCGTTTTCGTTGTTCGTTGAAGACTGCTTTTTCTGGAATAAGGGCCAAAATTTTGTCTGCATCTAGGGGTATAATTGCGCTCTTCTTAAATCCTGCTATGATCTTGGCTTCAATTTTCAGGCCAATTTCGTCAATGGTTTCCTTTAGTAAACGGGGAAATTCACTTTTAGGCAGAACACCTCGATTAGAACGTTTTGTCCAATACTTGCATCCATTTAATTTTAAGTGGCATAAAAGAGGCTACATCTAGGGGCTGACATGAATGTGTTGAGTTTGGTGGCAGTAGTATGAATTTGATGTTATTTTCCATACATAGTTTAATCACATTTTGCGACAGATGGCTAGATAAATTGTCACCAATTGGCCTTTGGACCATTTAGTTTTTTGAAAAATGGTAATAAAATCTGTACGAACCAATCTTCGAACATGGTTAGGTCAAACCAACCACTGGTATTTCGATTATATCCCGCACCGCGTATCCCAGCCTCCGTCCAAGTGGGATAGATGTGTTTAGCCTTGTATACCGTATAAGGGGGTAATAATTTCCCATCTCCAGAGACGGCAATCATTACACTTATACTGGTCTTGGATGTGTCTTTTATGCGTTCCGCGTGTTTAACACCCTCTTTTACAATGACCTTAATTTGTCCCGGGTCATCTGTGAAATTAGTCTCATCATAATGCACAATATTTGATGGAGGAATGCCTTCTAAAGATTCTCTTAGGTTTTCAAAATACTCTCTGATTATTTCGCGAGAAACGTTTGCCCTTGAAATACCCATTTCGCACATTCAAAGAGTCCTTCAATTAGTTGTTTTTCTTCTGCCTCACTTAGTGCTGTTGGCCTACCACTAATGTTTGTTTGGTAGCGATTTTTCAACGCATTTTGTAAGGGTGTAAAAGGAACCCCAAAACTTTCTGAAGCTTTCCTAATAGATAATGAGCCGTTGTTTACTGCCAAAAGAGCCCTTTTGAAATACTTGGGGTCGTAATTTTTGTACCCACCCAGACCTACTTTCATCTTGTAATTCCTCACCATTTTGCAAATACCTAGTTTGCATGCCTAACAGAAAGAATTTTTTTTGTTACGATTGGATTTGCCCCACCATTTGACATACTTACAGTTTTTATTTATTTTCTTATACCAAAAGGACACACTCCACTGACATTTGAGGTTAACACCGAAGCACAACACAAATTTATAGAAATCTATTGGCATTTATTTCTATAGTCCACTTGGAACTCGTGTACAAACGTTTGTTTTCGTAAAATGCAAACCCGCTCTGAACTGTCATAACAATGACAAGCAAGATTTCATGCATCGGCCGGTAATCCCAAGCGTACGAGTATATTTCTTACTTACTACTAAAACTGTAATTTACGAATCCATTTTTATTCGTAACTCAACTGCTTCTCACTAGATGGGGGGGCCTGTCGAATTCAAACATGCACGCTTGACCGGATTTGCCCCATGAGATTGGAATAGCCCCACTTTACGGTACTGTGCAAAGAAAAGGAAAAATGAAAAACTTGGAATGAAACCTGTCTTGACGGAAAATCTTGAAGAAGAATTAGTTCAGTCACGGAGGAAAAATGTTTGGGTCTAACAAGGCAAGATGTACGTCAAGTAGTATTCCAACTGGCTAAACGCAATAATCTTCTAAATCCATTTTCCGTTGTACAACACTCAAGCTGGGAAAAATTGGTTCGGACGTTCTCTAAAACGGCATGAAAATAAAATCAGCGTTAGAAAACCAACGGGAACTTCGATGGCGGAAGCGGTGGAGTTCACTAGCACAAACGTAGATGATTTTTTAATCTGATTGAAAAGATATTGGAAGAACATAATTTTCCGCCTGACCGCGTTTTTAATGTGGACGAATCGGGCTTATGCATCGTGCAGTCAAAGTGTAAGGAAGTATTGGCGTTAAAAGGTAAACGACAGATGGGTGCTTTAACTTCGGCCGAAAGAGGGCCTTTGTTCACTCTTATTTTATGCATGAGTGAGAGCGCTATATTCACTCCACCGATGATGATATAGAATGCCAAAGTTCAACTTGAGAAAGGGGGCACCAGCTGGGACTATTTTCCGTTTTCATCCTTCAATCTGGATACAAATGGATTTATTTACCGTCTGGTTTCATCATTTTTCAACCCAGTACTCCTTGTTTTAGATGAACATGAATTTATGCCCACCGGCACGGCGCCACACACAACATACAGCCCTTTGATAAATCAGTAATGGGGACACTTAAGAAGTTTTATATCGAGGAAATCAGAGAAGACGTATTTACGGAAGAATACTTCTTAGCAGCTGAAGCAACCGTTGCAGAAAATGTTGGAGAGATGGATAATGAAAGAAGAACTGGCAGCGATGATAATCAACATCATTTATCCGATATATCCGTTCATCCGGAAGAAATTATGCCCATTCCAACGTTGGAGAAGAAAGGGTCTTGGGGCAGGAAAGTGGGGAAATAAAATATTATCACATCAACCCCTAATAAAGATGAGCTAGAAGCACAGGTTAGCAGTGGAAAAAAGAAAACGGTAAAACAGAAGGTATCTGATGAATCTGGTCCGAGCGCAATTCAAATTAAAGTGAAGCCAAAGAGGAAAGCAGAGCATCGACTTCGGAGCTATCGTCGTTTACTGTCCAAGATTCTTCCGATGAATGACAATTTCCTCAAGAGTGTCCCTCCCAAGATGCGGCATATACACTATATACACTGTTTCTATCACAATAAGGGTCTTTGAAATGCTTTAAAGGCGCGCTTTTTCTCTTAGCAGGATCTATTAGCAGGAGCTTCGACTATGGGGCAGGTGACCTAGCTCGTTGCTAGGCGATAACCGTCATGCTTGAAGCGTGATGCGTTGGTCCTGAAGCGTGACGGCCCAGTCTCATTACACCCACCTAGTGGCAACCTAGTGGCGCCATCTCTAGTTTGCCGCTGCGAATTAATGTAACCACTTCGGCAATATGAGTTGCCACAGTATGACGGTAAGTAAGCCGGAATGATCATAAGTTAGGAGAGGGGCGCCGGAGTGTCTCTCGCACCCGCTAGAGGACCTGTCATCAGAACCACAAGGCGCCGCCTGTCTTCTAGTGAGACCATAACATGCGTTGCTCATCTATCTAGTTCGTTCAATGAACCAATTTGCTTTGTAGCAGTAATTCGTAAGAACTCAAATTACCGCCCCGTTATTTCAATTTGAAATTTGATAAATCAAAAAATATGCGCTTTGACCTGTGGCGAGGTTTGCCCCGACAAATACATGTTTAAATTCAAAGCGACACTTGCATAATTCCCCGGGAGTTCGTCGTGATCCCGGCAAATTTGCATCAACTACTAGAGGCAGGTAATATCAGATTTTATCTAAAAAAAATCTGTTGGCGCCAGCTGCTGCGGTTTATATTCACTTCAGTGGGGGTTATTGGAAATGGCAAACGCCGCGCAACGCTGTCACATGTCACCGGGAGCCGTAGAATAACAATGTACGCAGTACTTATATTGGCGAATTGGTTTTTGACTGAAAAATTATCATCGAAACTCACACCGTCCAAGAATAATTCAATTATTATACACTAAATTCTATACTGTTTACAAGTAGTTAGACAATGACGGCATTAGCTCCCACCGCTTAGTTTCCGCCACCAGTTTGCCCTTAATACTCGCAATGAGTATCCATGATTTTTTTAGACATATTTCACCAATTATACGTTTAGATTAGCGCTAGTTTCATATCTTGTGAATAATAATGTCCCGCGTGAAAGGGTAATTGAATTAAAGTATGTTTACTTATTTTCAAAGATATTTCATTATTTATTCTCAGACAAAAATTTATAGGTTAAAATTTATATAGAGTAATGGCTCAAAAATGCCGACCGTCAAATTCCTAAATAATAATAATTAGTACACTTATCGACAGCTTGTCAATCACTGAGAAGTATAGTGGGTTGTATACTTTATTTTACATTGTCTCAGAATAACTTTAAATTTTTACGAAATCTCATTTGGCTCATTTGGCAAGTGAGCAAGGGTTAGACATTTGCAGAGTGTTCCAGACATACTTTGGTTACGCACATATCACCATATCATCTGGGCTTATCCAGTTTTAGTAGTTCGTAGGACGAAGTAAAATAAACAGGTTAGGGTTATAATTTTTCCAAGAAGATGATACTAATTAACTAGTTAAATTAGTAGTACAAATTTTCTGGGTGGAGTCCATAACATTTTCCAAAAGTCTGTGTGATGTAAAAGAGATATTATAAAATACAGACTTTTGGATATGCTTTGTTTTGATTTAAAAATGATAGAGCAATTGTCACTTGGGGATTGGCCGCCTTGTCATTTGTCGGTTCAATCGAATGCGATACTCTGTTACTGCTCTGCTGTAGTATAGTAACCAGCGCACTATCGTCCAGTTGGAATTTTTAAGGAGATATTCATCACTAAATAAGCAGAAAGGGTGGAGTTTCAGGTTGGAATTCACTCTGGTGATGTTTTCTCCTTGGCGAGCAAAGATTCAACCGCAGCTTCATTTTCTTGATATCTGTGTTACCGACCACCATTTATTCTCACTACAGTGGCAAATAACTGCAATGTTCTTTGACAGCGGTAACGTAAGACGGCAACAGTGAACGTGAGTATACTTTACTTTACTATAAGAGCCCCCATCGAGGATGGTGCACATTTGGTATTCTGCGTGGCGCTGGATATACGCTAGAGAACTTCTAACTACCCTTGTTTTACCGGAAACAGAGTAAACTTTACCCATCAGAACTATTGGCGTGCTGACAATTATTATTAATTTCTAGGTTAAAAACTTGCATAACTGTCACTGGTAGGTTGTGAACTTTTGTTAAGAATGACTTGTAAACTCAAACAGCTGTTTGCGTATTAATGAGCGTAAGTAAATCTTGTCACTTTGTAGCTTACTTACCTGTTGTTCTCCATTGGAACAGAAAGAGTGTTGCAAGCAATATAAATGAATATCTTGTGGCTTGTTTTCGACATACCTAACATATCTTCAGGTGCGTATCCACTAAAGGAACAATGAGGAACTTTTTGTTACCATATGTTACCGTTTGTTTCGTATAATGGAACTTGATGCAACACAAAGAAACTTTCTGTCTCTACCAAAGTAATTATTTTAACAATATTTATAGTTTGCTTCTTGTTTATTAGTTTCTGCAAATACAGTGTCATCAAACCAAAGCCAAATCAAATATATTCATGGCTACAATATTCCAATCTACATTGTTTCCGTAAACAGCATTGGTGTGAATTTTTTTCTAATTAATCTATGTGAATAGAAAAAACAATAGAACAAGAATTGCGATACGTTTGTCCCAACAGAGTAAAACACAGCCGAAACAAACAGCAACAAACTTCACTGCGTAACAAAAAGTTCCATTCAATTTGTTGCCATGTGTTCCACCGCTTCCTTTGATGTTTGCCGCTTCGAATGGAAACAAGAAACACCAAGCAACTTTTCATTTTGTTTAGAGCAACAACAAGCAATTTATTGGAACTTTTTAGGAAACACGCAACAGGAACATAAAAGGTAATATCGGTATCTATATGATTTACGTGAAAGTTCTTACTGCGCAATGCAACAGAGATGTTTGACATCGCAATGCCCGACTACAAACGCAACTACTTGTTGATTGATTTGGATATTTATAAAACTATATATCTTTGCGATTTAGAAAATTGTTGAGTGGTGGTACCTTTATGTGAACATGTGTAGAAGTCTCTTGTAGATCTGAAGCTGGTATACTTCCCTCATTGCAGGATACAGACTCGATATTGTTGTTTGATAGGTAGGTGCCCTCGATTTAAACTTGATGTGATGCACTCACGGATTCACTTTGATTTTATTTAAACGTAGCACTTATTATTATTATTATTTACATTAAACAAATATGTTTAGCTATAATGTTAAAATGTATAGCTGACACTTTGATCCCATTGACAGTACATCGATTTCTCAACCTAAAAATTCCTATAGCTGTCACTTGGATCTAGCTAAATAAGCGTTAATGAATTGTAAGGTAATTTGGAAAATAAACTGATGTGCACTGTCTTACTCACAAATTGAGACAGGGCCCTTTTGTTTTGGTTTTCATGTTGTTCCCACGAGTACCGAAGAAATATACATCGACCAGTGCTTGGATTAGAAGGATTTACAGGATTTACAGGATTTTCAGGAATATATACATCAAGTTTACTATCATATACTAATTTAAATAATTCTGAAATAATTTACTACTTAGGTATCTGGTGCCACGAATAATAATTAACGAATGCAATTTTTTCGTGCTAAAATCTACTTAGTATGATAGTGAGGTAATAATTTAATGTTAAAAGAAAATACTGAAACACTCCAGAAGTTACTAGAGATATCCCTGATTTTTTTTAATATTTAAAATGCCTATACACTTTACTTCTCTATCGTGTTCCGATGAAATTACTCATCGATATGAGACATATAAAGTGTATCTATTTTCGTCTTGTAAATAAAGGGTAGAAATAGGTACAAAGTAGCTCAAAGACTACCTCAAATAGAATTGTATCACATCCCTTTAACTGCAATATTTTCCCCAAAATTATTTTATTAATAATTCGCTTTGTGTGAAGTGGAATATAATTACGTCGATCCGAACTTCGGCACCACATCATATTTATTTCTCTATTACAGGACCCTCTTATAGGGCAGTTATGGGTCACATGCCGAACGTTATCCGATCAAAATATTACGTGCTAAATTCCGGATTATTTTGGCATGAAAGGAGGCAGGCATATAAAGAAACGAGGTCATACTTTACCTTTTCGATTATATTAGAAGGAGATGCAACTGAAATCTAAAAATAATCTAACACAAATGATAGGTATAATAAAATTACTGGAATCATCAAATGCAAATTTTGAATACGAAAAATTAAGTTGTCTGTATTCATTTAATCAAATAGACTTACATCGAACGAGAGTTGCGAGCACTCGCCCTTCTTAGCGGTGACGAATGCGGGCCTGATTAAGCCCCACCCGAATGGTAATTTTTAGATCCTCCAGCTTCAGGAGGAAACTTAGTTCCAATTTGGCTTTTACGAACTTTGTTAACTTGGCTAAATAAAGGGTTGTGTTCTAATAACACAGACTCGCACTTAGTTTCCGGATCGCTTGCCTTCTCTTATTGTGTTTTACTCGAACTCGGAAGAATCAAGTGGATTTTACCTAATAAGGCACCGACTTCTATTTTATTTCCCATGGTGCCCAGCCAATGATTTATATACCTATACGGAGCATTATTGGACAATATTATAGCGTAGAAATAAGTCAGTCAACAAGAGCTTTCTCTATCTCTTGTGGAAATAATTGAAGTAGATGTAAAATAAATTTTTGAAATGTTTTCTAAGTGGCGTACCATCTGATCTATAACTGTTAAAAACACTTTACTTTGCAAAAAAATTTCGTTATATATATAATTATAAACATTCCTAGAATCGTTCTAGATATTGGAAAGGCATCGAATCAACCGGAATGCATACCGGTTGGTAGTTGTGGTTCGTATGTTAGACTGAAATCGGCATTTGGGTGCCGAGACATGACGACCTATGTTACCGACGTATCCTTACTTTACGAGGGTAACATAAGCAGATAAGGAAAAAGAATAGGATAAAAAAGGATAGGCAAAAAGGATAGGGGGGTTATAAAATATTAGAAGTTAAAAAACAATTGCTTTATTGTTGTGAACAAATCTACCCAATGACAAAAGTAAAATGAAGAAACTTGAACTAATTAATAAAAGTATTTGAACAGTGTAAAGAAACAAAGTATGTTTATGCAAATACAGCTTGAATGTTATCTATTTTTTTGATTTGGAATCGCCCAAACCAATATTTATCTCAACGAAATGTTTCGAGTTATGTGGTGCTTTTTCTCTCCTTTTTTATTAAATTCTATCCTGACAGTACTACGAGAACTCGAGTTCAGCTAATATGATATTTTCTTCGCCTTATCTTTATATTATTTTCTTATCATTTCGGCTTAGTCTTTCTCTAAGAGCTTAGTTTAACAATCGGTTTAGCGGGGCAATCAATATTTTTAGACTTTTTTTCCCTATGATTCTGAGTAAACTTTCTGCGTCGATTGTTGAAATGACCCGATAAAATCTTTTAAAAGAAACTGTTGGAAATTTCTCAGCAATTTTAAATGTTTTAGATATTCGCCAAGAGTCTTTAGAGTTTCCCTCTCCAAATCCGAGATCCATTTCTATAAGGAAGAGAAACCTTTCACAATTACATTATTGGTATACATACACCCTACAAAAATTATCGCACCTGGGTTCCTAATGTCCCTTATGTATCGATTGGCCGTCATTCTTCCGTCACTCTGACTGCTCACTCCGTGCGCCCATGAAAAGAAATCCCTCCCCATATCATGATTGACCCACCACCAAAATTTTCCGTTTCACCAAAGTTGCATTAAAAATGACGCTCACCTGGCCTTCTGTATACTAGCATACGTTGATCAGAGGAGTGTAGGCAAAATCTCGATTCATCTATGAAGAGTACATTGCCCGTTCTTCAAGACCCCAATGAGCAAGCTCCCTAGCAAATTGTAATCGAGCAACCCGGTGTGCCCTAGTCAGACGTGGGCCTGTTGCTGGAACCATTGGTCGTATATTCTGTCATGATTAAAGAAATTCTTTCACCCTTAGGTATGTGAATTTTTCAGAAAAGGTCATATTGTTAGGTTTGTAATGTACGATTAATATAACAAATTTGGGCCAAATTCTTGCAGCCGTTTCCAGAATTCTATTGTATATGTAATATTTTTAATATTATTTACAATCTTTTTAATGTTGTATTGCAATATTTTCTAGCATATAGCAAGGAGAAGTAGTTGTTTTAATAGATTCTACAAGATTTTATGCATTTTAACATTTAATATCTTCTGGATAACTGTTGGATCCCAAATGCTTTTATATATAATATATTCAAATAGAACAAATTTGCTTTGTCTCACTTAGAACTTCATTGCCTTTATCGATGTAGACTTCGCTGCCAGGTGCATGCGTCCCCTTTTAAAACATATTTTTAAGTTTCATCATACATTTAGATAGAGAAGTAGGAATAGTGTTATATAGTATAGGAGTATTTATATAAGTTACGTATATTAAAATATTAGAAATGTACAAGTCTATTTATTACTCAGATGAAATGTATTTTAAAATAATTATTATTAACTATAGTAAACCAATTAAAAACCTAACGAAAAAAACCAATGAGAAGTAAACAGTATTAATAACTATACATAAGTAAACACACCAAAAACGTCTATAAAGTTTTAATGGGTTTTCTCCTGTTTATTTACGGTCGCTCATTCTTCTACTCTTTATATCTTTAAAATATGCGGTTACGTCATAGATATAAACCATACGAATCAAATCAGTATTGCACTAGTCAAATATGTATTAAAACAAATCGTCCTGATGTATACAAACTTTACTCGTTCCCAGATGACAAACGTAAACATAATATATAACCTACAATTTGATTGTTAAAGATACGCTAGAGTTACGATGTACGAAATCTAACTTTCTCTTTCTTTTTCGTACAGCAGCTTACAGAAGGTTAGTCGGATATATCAACAGTCACATATAATGGAATTATTTTTATTATCACTCTCGTTTTATTATTTTTTAACGAAGAATACTCGAATAGCGTATGTTGTAATTAAGAATACTTTAGTGACGTAACCGTCAACTTTAAACATGTAAAGAGTATATATTTTACACTGACGGACATAAAAAGTGGCGCACCTAGATTTTGTCCCAAATTTCATGTTCAATAACTTTGAAACTATCGATTTTGATATATTTTTTTTTGTTTGAAAGGGCGATTCTTGCGGATGACTATTTTGTAATTGGCTTTCCATAAAAAATATATTTTTTAATATGTACAGCCTTTAAAAACCGATTATGATTTTGACACGAAATTTGATTGTCGCTGTGGAGTGAAATTTTATTTGTATTGAATTCTTAGGTTGGTCGCGGTGTTTATCATTCTTCTTTCAATATTCTCCTTTTTGAATCACCTCTCTAGCCCCTTCAGCAACGAAGATGCGACATTTTAGATGAAACGGTGTTATTAAGTTTGATATTCAACAAGGAGGCCGTGGAGCTTAAAATGTCTAAAAAGTTCATCGTTTAAGAAATGTTTAGCGTTTTCGATTACGGACGCTGAAATAATTGTTACTTACAAGTACAAACAACATCAAAAAGAAATAATAAACAAAGAATTATTCGACATTTTAGTAAAACGACTGTAATTATTAATGGCTAAAATAATAAGCTTAAAAAATAACTGAACAACAAACTAACTAATAACGAGTATTTCCTCCTCTGGCTGCTATAACAGCTTCCATATGCCTAGGGATGCTTTCTATCAAATTTGTGATAGTGATGTGAGGTATATTGTCCCATTCTTCTGTAAGAGCAATCCTCAATTAATTCAGATTCTCTGGGTTGCGTCTACTAATACGTTGTCCCAATTCATCCCATAAATGCTCAATGGTATTCATATCAGGGCGTTTAGCGGGCCACGGCATACGTTTAATTCCGACATCGTTTAAAAATTGTGTTATCATCATTGCTGTATGCGGTCGTGCATTATCTTGCATTAAGAGGAATTCTTCGCCAATATAAGGTGCAAATGGGACAACATGTTCGTTCAAGATCTCTATGTATCTAACTGCATTTAGAGATTGCCGTGGTGGAAATACAAATAATTCTGTACGGGCATCGCTGGTAATTCCACCCCATACCATTAGTGAACCACCGCCAAAACTCTCCCTTTCACTGAATATACCATCCTCGTATCTTTCCCCACGCCTTCTCCAAACCCTCCGACGCCCGTCTACTGATCTCAACATGAATCTTGATTCGTCAGTGAATAAAACTTGCAACTCATTCCAAACAAGATGAATTCGAGCAAAATCCAAACGAGCTACTCGATGTCGTCGAAGTAATCGCATTCCAATAGCAGGTCTTCTTGCGATAAAACCGAGACTCCTGAATCTCCGACAAATTGTTCGATCTGACACAACTGTTCCTCGTGCGTTTCTTAAATTTCGGTATGTGATCACAGCTGTTTGATAGGGATTCCTCGGTATTTGCAGACCAATAAATCGATCGTCAATATTTTGCATAATCCTGGAACTACCCGAACCTGGACGTCTGTTGTATTGGCCCGTTTCTCGGTAGCGTTGAATCACTCTTTGGACAGTTGATTCTGGTAGACCAACAATACGAGCTGCATATCTTTGACTCCTTACATCTTCTACCAAAGCCACAACTCTAGCTACTTGAATTGGACTAATTTGCACTGGCATTTTCTTTTAGAACGTTAACTGAATTATTTGTTTTTCACGAGAATTTCAACTGAATCTTTTGACGTTTCAGTGTTAACCATTACCATAGCCCCCTTGTTAAATATCAAACTTAATAACACCGTTTCATCTAAAATGTCGCATCTTCGTTGCTGAAGGGGCTAGAGAGGTGATTCAAAAAAGAGAATATTGAAAAAAGTTACAAAACAACAAAAACATATAAAATATAAAATATTATTTTGGCTAATAAAAATTATTAGATATTATTATCATTATATAATACGACCGGAGGTCCAAAGAAAAAGTCAGACTCCTGTTTCTCTATCCTCATTAGGAGAATTTCATCTAATCCTCTTATGCAAAACTTCGCTTTTGTATACTTACTCGCTATAAGCGGAGCAAAGCTTATTTCGTGTATTAAACCTTGAAGTTTGCACAGAATGAGTCGAATTTGAAAAACTTTTTATAGAACTTAAAATGCCAGAAGACAATGAGTTATTTAGACAAATCCGGTTTGGACTTGAACCAACGTTACTTCTCCATGTTTTATCGGTTTGTAGCTGAAGTTACCATAACTATATAATATGATCGGCGCTGAAAATCCGTAACACGATATTTCAAACCCGCCCAAAGAATCGGTTTAATGCCGAACACAAATTCCCGAAATTCCTTCGTGCAATTTATATATAGCCGACAGCAAATATTTATAAATTGTTTCCGGAAACACTAACGAAATATATCGAGCAAACAATGCGAGGGCTTTCCTCGCAAACAATTTCCCAGGATATATGTGGGAAAGTCATTAATCAGAAATAGAAAAAATATAAGGGTCTGCCTACTTAGCTGATTTGATGGCTAAGGGCGATTGTGATGTCATTGCGAAGATTATTTCCCCCGAACCGAGCCTCCATTTACTAAATGGATGGGCAAAGGTCGCTCCTCGAAGTGTCGATGGCTACTGGTAGGTTGAAACAATTTTTTAGACTTTCAGCGATTTCGAAAGATCAACATTTCACCGGTTTTATGTCAATCATAGGCCCACACATAATATTACAAGTAATGTTATTGAAATGAAGTGTCAGGTATAAGGTATGGTAGGTAATACTTACAGGTAATACTTACAGGTATGCTGGGTAATACTTTTCAGGGAAAATTTGCATTTTACAGGATTAGGGTAATAAACTATAGTGCATTTAGGCTTACGGAAAATAGTGGTTCAGTGACTGCTTGTCGTGTAAAAAGTTCTTCGCGAATAACTCGAAAACTTCGCGTTCTCTCAAGAAAGTAATGACCAAAAATGAAACAAAAAGCTTGTTTTTTATGGATGCGCTAGATCCACAAGAAAGGGCGTTATGGCTTGTTGAAGACGACATTTTTTGCAACAACTTGCTTCGAAATATTCAACGTTAAATAACGGAAAACTAATAGAATATTTAGTGTAGTAGGTACTTAGAAATACCTTTAAAATGAGCATAGTTACTTTAATATTGCATTATAACTAAAAGAGTTACGACGCAAAACGAGTACGGAGTACGGTGCAAAACAAATCCATCTTTACCAGCTACGATAGTTGAATTTTTTGTTCTATTGAATTGTGCTATCGCTTTTTCAACTATGTGGACATCAGTTGAAGTTGTCATAAACTGATAAAAAAGGACATCAGAAGATAAATGTTTTTGCTCTTTTCGTTATTCCTTTGGGTGTCGAATGAAGTAATTTCGACATCAAAGTAGAAAAACCAATATTTCTGCTTATTAATCCAGTAACTTTGTCGCCTGACAGTATGGGGTAGTATGCTGTAACGTAAATAAATTCCGTTCCGTTTTATGGCTTATGTTTGAATTCCTATTTCAAATATTTGAAATAAAACCGCGCGAACTTGTAGAAATTTACCGCGACTCACCATCTACCGTTATCCCTACCTTTCCGTCCCGCTATGTCGCGTGGTCCCGGCAAGCACATTTATTTGCGCTATCCGCAAAAATCATCATTTTATTTTCTGCCGACCTGCTTGCTTGAGCGTTGACCGTGGCTTACGTTCGCGAATGTGTGTGTGTTCGACAGCTGGGTAAAGGAATTTTATTAAAAGATTTCCGAAGGAGAATTAAGTCGTAATTCGACCGTTTTTTGCTTAAGTGAAAATCTTAAAATAGGTGTAACGCCATATTAAATTTTACGGTTTGAACACCAGCATCTACTTGGAGTGAACTGTGGGCACAAAAGCCACGTCTATATTTTTTTCTATTTTGGTATATTATTACCACTTTATTTTTTTATTGAATTAAATATATATTTAATTTAAATTTGAATCGTACGATATCGTTCGATTTTACACTACCTACCTGGTAATTAAGAATCAACGATACTGTTTTACCGAACGGTAGCATACTTTTAGTTTATTTAGAAGATATTACTTGATTGAAGATGCTTTTTGTGCAAGCTTCAAAGCAATGGACCAACCGCAAAGCTGTGGGTTCTTTATTTTCGAATGGTGATTGGACAGCATCCAGAAAATGCTCCCAGTCTTTCACGCAAGTGCGCACAATTATATCTGCTGGAATTGGAAAGGAAAATGGACCCACTTGAGTACGATAAATCACAAAAATTTTGGTCGGGTATATGGTCAGATATGACGATTGAGCTGATGAAATCTATGAAAAGCTATGGAGGACTCACCCGAGGACGTGGTATGACTGACAGTGTGTTCTCTCGATGGACATTAGGCATGATGTATCTACATAATATCTGCCAAGAAGTGGAAACATACTGCGAGGTTACCACTGCAACAACTGAACAACATGTTGACTTGCGACCATCTCGTATCACCAGAGATGAATAAGATATTGAAAAACTTTGTAGATTGTTTGCACAGCACCCTCAATTCCTTGGTTGAAGAATCTAGTGTCAACAGCCACATCATGGCTCTAGAGATTGGGAGAGAATCGATGCTAAAGATGGTTGGCCAGAACTTCCAGGAAGTGAAATTCAAACATAAAAGCAATGTGCTGTCCTTTTCTTCAGCTGTACGAACTATTACTGTTGGCGATAAACAGGTAACTGTTGATCCTCTAACACTGTTTCACAGGTTGTGTGTCTTAAAACAATCGGATGAAGAATTGCGAGAGTTCTTCACTTACGAACTGTCACAAATCCTAATGTCACTGTTCTCTGAAGAGGGAATGAGAAAGGTGTCACAAAATCCACCTTGTATTCAGTATTTCAACCTGTAACCTTAAATGAGAAGCAAGGGTTAACGAAGTTTGTAGTAGTAGAGGGAGGGCATCTACTTCACAAAGTTGTGTGGCCTCGAAGCTCACCAGTCTGCAAGCATGCTGCGGGGTCTCTTGTGACAATATACCTGATGGTGCAGAAGTAGATATCCCGACGATCTGTCCGTTGTCGAAATGGAGGATGACATGTGGGCACAAGACGTCGACGATTGGGGGATCGTTGCCCAAGTCAAAGCTGCATGCGATATCTTTGTTTCTCTCTCCTTCATAGCTGTCGTATGCTGTATCTCACTTGCGAGACGAAAATTTTATAAACCGTGTCTCATTCGGTCAAAAATCAAACTAAAATGAGGTCCTGGTATTGTAGAAGTCGATGCTGATAGCATCAGTAAGATGAAGTTAAACGCCACTGTATATGGTGTTGGGTTAACGTTAAATGATGGGCATAGGTGTCGATTGCGTTTTAAATGCGGAACATTAACAATGCCCGTGTTTCCAAATAATGTAAATGTGTACCTGATCATGATTAAAATATTTGACAGGATGATATATGCACGAATGTGATGGCTAATTCAAATACGGGCGCTGGACCAACGACAAGGGTGGACGTATAACTGAGCTGGGAGTATATTGATGTGGCACTGCAGTGCCTGACTGGCCCTGTGCTCACACATATAATATTATGTAAAGAAACTATAATGAATATAATGTGTCAAATGTGTTTTATTCACATGGCTGCTAACGTAAAAAGAAAGTATTATATTGGACGTAATAAAATTTCTGTCCACTACTGTATAAATACGGTAAAAACCTAAAACAAAAATAGTAAAAACGGTAAAATATTTCCATCATTGCCGAAATATACTACATTGAACTTGACGCGGGTTTCGCTAACTAAGTTGGTATGATAAATGTTTTAATTCATTCCGAAAGTTCCATCTCCCCCACTTCTCCAGGTCCACAAAATAGGCCTGAGAGTGTTTTCGATGACTTGCTGGACGACTATTTTTGTGGACATAATCAGACTCAATTCAAACACTCGGAGTAGTTTCCACAAACGCCAAAACACTTTCACTTCGCTCGACGCGCGTATCGCCAACCAAGTTGGCATCATCCGGAGATGATTAAAACTAATCTTAAAATACAAAATCTACCATATTTATACTATTTTCATGGTGACGTCAATAATAATATCACCGTGAAATTTACGCGTGACTAATCACGCTTCAATTATCGGTTGCTAAGCAACGCGCAAAGAGGGCTACACGGTATAGGTCCCTTGTTGCTATTCATACTACTTTTACATTTTACAATTTCTATTCTCTCAAATGCATCCAACTGTCTATTATTGGTCACATTTCTAACTAATTTTAAATTACTAATATCTACTCTATGACTTTTGTCAAAAACATGATGTTGTGCAACACTAGACTTATCTGTTCGTCCATATTTTAGATGAGTCATATGCTCTTTAAATCTGGTGTTAATTGATCGTCTCGTTTGTAGAAGGATATAGAGACTCCAAAATATGTATCCATTCCGTACGAGCCTCGGTTAACTCGTGGTTTGAGTAAGGTCTTCAAAAACGTAGGTATTACAACAACTTTTAGACAATCCAAAGGATAAAATTGTTCCAAATGAAAGTTACATCAAATGATCCAGCCCTATCCAGTAGACTAAATTCACTATATTTACCAATAACTATATCAGTAGGTACATGAATATAATCAGGACTTTTGTTTTTGACCTTTATAAATATTTCTCCTGGATATTAAGTTAATCGACTTCTTGTTGATACGTTATTCTGAGAGAATCCGAAACTGCTTCCAATTTATTATTCAACGATGAAATTTTATGACATTTTCTCGCTCCGGACCTGTCCTTACCCACACATGATACAATGTGCTAACTAACCACTGATCACCAATGAATAATCTGTGCCTGATTAAGATACGTCCATGCGAATTCAGATCAATAAATCAACCATCTCCAATAGAATACAGAAGCAATGATTCAAGCGTTGAACATAACCAAAAAATCGGGTGCGCCACTATTTGCGGAACTGAATTGTATATTATTTAATATTCAAGAGTGACATTTCAAGTATATCGTCATAATTCACAATGATCCTATAATGTATAGTGCAAAGTTTTCTGATATTTACTGCTTTATTTCGGGAAAAGAAAATTAATATAAATTGCGGCCATTCGGAAGAATAAAAAGGAGAGCCCTATAAAAAATTCAAAACACTCCCCCGACACAGAAGTGATTCATGTTTGAATAGTATAACTTATTTAAACTGCAAAGAAACTTCTCAAAGTCTCCCGTCACATTTGCCGTATGCCACTTTCCGATATTTATTGATTACCTTCGTTTGATGAATGCTGTAATACGGCCTTTCCGCATGTTTAGCCGCTTTATTTTCGATAAAGTTTCCATCTATTGGGGGCACTAAATGCGCTTTCATATTTTCTCGAATAAACCCTCAGACGGGAATTACATTGCATTTGTTTTATTTTTCTTCCATAAAAAGTAAACCCAATGTTTGTCATGACAACCTGTATTTACTTAGCTATTTTAGTTAACTCGTTTATTTTAATTCTTAAAATTACTCTTAAAATTCAAATTGTATTTCTAGTTTGCTTAACAGTTATGTATTTGCACTTTGTGCTCGAATTTCTCGCTATAATCCGGTCAATCTAGACATAAAAATAGTGGTCAAATAACAAAACCTGAAATTTCGTGGAGAGCTTAGGTTCACCATGAGAAAGGAAGTTTTAAGAGTCCCCATTAATCCCATGTGCGCTACAAAAGTTATTCAGTCTAATTGGTTCATAATGTACAAAATCTGGAGAGCGTTTGTGTTTTTTGTGAAAAATATAATTTAAAAAAATATTTTGAATCTCTTCGATAATCTTCTTTTGTTTTTTAGTGTGCGGGTCCCAAATCACTGCTGCAAATTCTAATTTTGGTCGTATCAGACTACTGTACAAATTTTTAATAGTATCTACGTTGTTGAAACTACTAGTAATGCGTTTAATAAAAGCAAGCATTTTGTACGAACCCGATGCTATAGTTTCTATATATTTGGTAAAATAAAAGTTTTCTTGAAATATAACACCTAGATTTTTATGTTGCGTTAATCGTTTTAACGGCATGTCATTCATCGTGTAACTGATATGAAATATATCCTTTTTCCTATAAAATGACATATGATAAAAAAATTTTATATTGAAATACAACTTATTTTTTTATGATCAAATATATATAGTATCTAAATCTTTTTGTAGAGTTACTCCATCATTGCTATCATTTACCGCCCTATATAATTTAAAATCATCTGCGCAGAGTAGACATTTGGAAGTTATATTATGTGGCAGATCATTAATAACAACACGAAGAGAAGAGGACCCAAGTTGGAACCTTGTGGTACCCCAGATTCAACATCATACTCAAATGATTCTGTACCTTTGTAATTCACGACTTGTTTTCTTAGCTGTAAATAAGAACTAAAATATTTTATTAAATGTTTACTGAAACCAAATGAGAATAATTTATGTAACAATATATCATGGTCAACCTTATCAAATGCTTTAGCAAAGTCTGTATAGATGACATCCCCTTGACTCCTCTTCTCCAGATGTTGCTCAATGTATTCAGAAAAAGACAATAGATTAGTTTCTATTGACTTCTTTAAAAAACCATGCTGTATTGGCGTAATCAGATTCTCAATTTGGGGGTAAATTTTGTTGTAAATAATCAATTCAGAAATTTTTGCTATTGAGTTAAGAATAGTTATAGGGCGATAATTAGAGAGTTGATGTTTACCGTCACTTTTATATATCGGGGTTGTTTTTGATATTTTGAATAAGTCAGGGAAAATGGCTGTCTTTAACGATAAGTTGAAAATGATAAGAAGAGGTTTAATTAAGTATATGCGATACACGCTTTATAAATATAGCTAGGTATTTGCTCCGGTCCTGTGGCTTTTTTGCTTTTAATTTTTTTACGGCCATCTCTATTTCTTTTTCTGTAACCTTTCTTTGACTAAAGAGAAACCGAATTTATTTAATACTTTTTTTTTAAATATTTTGTTTTCAGTCATGGAAAATTCTACATGATTCCGATTAAATATTCCGATGATACAAATTCAATAGACGCAATTTCATACAATATATCTGTTAGTTGCTTACTTTTGTTAAAACCATCACCGACCAGCTACCCCTTGTTGTTTTCCCGGTACATTAGACGCCCCAGCTGCTGGAGCGAATATTTACTTTCCACTGAAACACAACAACTTTAAATTAACATCAGGAAAATCAACACAGATAATTCGTTTCAAGAAGAACGTTGCCGGAGTACTTGTACCTACAAAACTCCGATATACCCAAGACTTGCGGAAAGCTTTTCGCGCTGACTAATTTCATAGGAAACACCCATGAGTATTCATTGGATTTCAACCTATATTGTTACGTTTCTCGTAACTTTTTGGGCTAGGGTTAGTTTTAATAAAACCACATTCTCTCACTACAACTAACTTATTTATAATAATAATATCTCTACCCCTCATTCTAACCGCAATGGTTAGCCCAGAAGCCAGAGACTTGTGCGGGAGAGGGGGCGGCATATTATTATTTCGCGAGCCGCATGTGCGATTATTTATTCATACTTTTACTTTGACACCTTTGAGGAACACCTATCACTATTTAACAAATTGATATTACTTACATTTTTCCTTTCACTAAATCTACCCCCATGGCTTCAGGAGATATGCCAACTTGTCTATCTCAGTTCTCAAAAACCCACTAACTCTCTTCTTCCCAGCTTGCTATCTCCCCCCAAAAACCTTCCATTTCCTATTTTCTTGTCACCCGGGGATAAAAGCAAGTCTAGCAGGTTCACTATTCAATAAGTTCAATGATTTCTACTTCCTTTAAAGTCCATTCGAAATATCTCTACTCAGCAAATAAACTGTACTTACTAGCTAATGCCAATAAATGATATAAGATACCTTGCATCCTTTATAGCATCCGGAATTTATTCATTATTAATATGGAACTTATTTAACTTTGTAAAATTTTATAATTATTATGCATTAATTTACTATACAGTGTGTTTTCTAATTTGTTGCCAAAATATGTTTATTTTTATATTTAGTTATTTAGTTATATTTGTGACAATATGCCATATTTTTGTTCCATACTGTTGCTAGATGCTAATGTGTCAAAAACGTAAAAATAAACGCTTAAAAATGAGACAAATGGTCGCCGCATATCGATAAGGAAGAGGAGCAATGATTTACACGCTTTGCTTGTCTGTAGTCGAAATGGGCAAATCCCCCGAATCCTCTCGCCGTTATTTTACCCAATAGACTTATTGTTTCATATAAAACCAGTGTTTTATTATTTGCTTTTTTGCTGCAGGGGATATCCGTCGTTCGTGGAATTGATCAAACGGAACGAGACAGGGACGTTGAGAATTTAGAATATATTCGGTTTAGGATACACGTACACGCACATCCCGACGAACCTGAAAGAGACGACACGAATTCCTTAGGTCACTCCGGTTTATCCTACAAATATCCGTTTTTCCGTAACAGCCACTTTCTCCGCTTTCGGAGAGATTTGTCAACATCAAGCCGACTGTTTTGGCGCGGGCGTCAGGATACAGTTTATTAAGTAAGTTTTTATTTGGACTTTAGTCGTCTGAGAAACGTTGCTTTTATTCTTTATCTTATTTTGTTTTAATAATAATAATAATTCATATATTAATTAATCTTTTGAGACACATAATCCAGTCAGTACCTTGCAACGGTGGGGTAGTAATAATTTTTTAGTATGTTGTTAAGGTCTAGGCCATGACCAAAAATCCAAGTTTTCGAACTTGGGGGGGGGGGGGCACTCTAGCCGCCATCTTGAATCATTGAATCAAAGGTACAAAATATTAGTTTTTTGACTTTTTTGTCCACCTTTTTTGTGTTGTTTTTGATCTTGAGAGAGGGGGGGCGCTCAAGCCGCCATCTTGAATCTTTGAATCAAAGGTACAAAGGTGCAAAAAATTAGTTTTGTGACAATCATTCTGCAACGGTTGATCTAACGTCAAAAATGTAAGAATACAAAGTTAAAGAACACAAAATTCCCCACCTTTTTTGTGTTCTTTTTGACCTTGGGAGAGGGGGAGCGTTCAAGCCGCCATCTTGAATCATTGAATCAAAGGTACAAAGGTCCAAAAAATTAGTTTTGTGACAATAATTCTGCAACGGTTGATCTAACGTCAAAAATGTAAGAATACAAAGTTAAAGAACACAAAATTCCCCACCTTTTTTGTATTTTTTTTTGTAAGTCTAACATGTAACGAGGTACAGCGGCGGAATGGTGAAAATTTTTTCCAAAAAATAGTACAACCCCATTGTGTACGGTAAATTTAGTAAAAACATTTGTTTTTCGACAATCACATGTGGGTTCTCAGAACCCCAAAAGCGGAAATTTTGGCGATTAACAAAGCCATCAAGGTGAAAATGTGCTTCATCGCTTAGGATGATGTTGCTCGCAAAATCAGCATCCATTTGTTGATGTTCAGTAATCCATTCAACGAACTCTCTTCGCTGTGTACAGTGGCGGCTGGTGAGGTAGTGCCACGGAGTCATGGCACCACCTTATTTATTCGTAAAAATACATAAATATTAACTGTATCTTTCATTTAAACATATTTTCTATCTAGTGCATTAGTGCATTTTTTCATCGTCAAATTCACATTGTTCATTTTCAATGTCGCTGTCTCTGTTCTCTGAAACCTCATAATTTTCTGTATTGTAGCATATATAGTGACATAGACATGTGTCATCACCTTCTTCTGGAATGTGAACATGGTGTTTAGGGGGAACACAACATTTGTGTCAAAATTGCTTACATCTGTCATATAATAAAATGACATCATATATTTAAGAATTTTAATCATACATGCAAATTAAGTTATTATAAAGTAAATCTATTACTCGACCTATTATAAATGCAACAATCCTAATAATATGAGTGCTGTATTTAAACTAAGAAATGGAAAAACTTTTAGATTTTTCATTAGAATAACAAAAGAAAATACTATAACAAATAAAATCTCAACATTCTTTTGGGATTTACAAAATTCATAAATGTATATCATACTAAAGTTAATATGAACTACTTACTATAAATATAAATAATAAAATAAAACCAACATTTTTTTCAAATTCTATAGACTGAACATATTAAAGACAGTTCTTTAAAAAAAATCACAACTTCATGTCCTATATACAAACAACACAGTAAATCAAACTTTGTAATCAAACCTACTATAATTATTGAATCTATTAATTCCTAAATAATATGAGTTTTGTATTCAAACTTCTTATTCTATTTCGCCTATTGTTTTCTATTTTTTTTTGTTTCATAATAAATACATATTTTAAAAATTTTTTTCAATACCAACTTGATCAATTTAATATGGTGGTCATTCAGTTCATCAACATACATAGATGGAGATGAAAATGGTATAATAATTTTAAAAATAAATTTAAATATCGAATAAAAATAATTTTAAATATCGCACATTATGTACTGATTATGTACCATATAAATTACATAATAAAAATTAATTAAATAATTATTGATTAATTATTGCAGCAATATAAAAAGTTCATTTTTAGTTTCAACGCCGCCCCTGGCCAAGCCAAGCCGTTAAAACTTACCTTAAGGTAGGTAACCTTAAAAATACTTACATTACTTACCGATGAAAAGTAATATTTTCCGGACTTAAATGATCCACCCTTTTACAAACTATACAAGAATGCACCATAGTTACACACTTATTGTTCACCTGAATCGCAATAAATACAAAGATTCGTAGAATACACTTAAGAAAACAAAAGTACAAGAGGTAGCGTTGCGGCAACCTCGCAAATTTCTTTCCATTGTTGTAGTAAAACTCTAGTAAAATTCATCTAACGACGTTGCTGGTGTTGAGATTTATATCTCAAGACAGTACATTTTCGATTGTCTATGGTTTTCACCATATATTATTAACGCAAGCTTGGCAAACGTGCCGTTTGGGAGAAAAAGACGGACGATAAGGATGGAACGATCTTGGATCGGCCAAAAATGTAAACAATTCTGTCTCTTGTATTAATACGTCTATGATTTCTCCCCATTGCTGCCACTTGCTCAAATTCACAGTGAAATGAAATAGATGTTCCAGAATCGTGTGTGAGCGACAGAGATAAAGTGTAGTCCATACAATTTTACATACACAGGTTGCATAGTAAAAGGAAAGAATATTGCTGTGCCAGGCTCAGGCACACAATTATGTTATTAATTCTGTGGCTCTGGGCAGGGCTCAGTTCCTTGACTTCGCGTTTTACTGTTAATGCAGTAATAAATTACTTTCAACAAATGAAATATTCAGGCAATTAAATCCGCGCGTCAAATCTGTCTCTCTGCTTACAAGGTTCCATAGTTCCATAGAGTTTCACATTTATTGTTGGATAGTCACTATATTTCACGTTTATCCGGAACCAGTCTCTACATATTTTTTAAGTTACTTACCCCACTTGACCCTAAAGGCAATTTTATTCCGCACCTAAGCGCTTTGTGAATCGAATTATGATAAATGCCTATTCGCAGCCAATACATGTCGAAAAATCTAAATTTTAATTACCGCAAGCACGAATTTCACCCTCATTTTTCCGTCATAATTTATCGATCCAGGGGGAAGAACGGCTATACTGGGGCGGGCCTGATGTATAATGGATAATGTCTGTCATTGTTCGAAATTATCCAAACATTTATTACGGTTTTTCACACCTTCGACCAGCGATAATCGTCATATAAAAATAAATCTGGAAAATTGTTTTCGAACCACCATGTTTAATAAAATTACGCCACTTCTGTGTTTTTTTTTCTATAATTAAATACATATTTTTATACCCTGAAATAAATGTATCAATCTCCGCAAATCACCGAAAAAACAATTTATTTTAAGTTGGCATCAATCGTAAATATATAAAATGCAAATGCCTATATATCTGCGATCCCCATCTGCTATTGAATAAAAATAGATTTACGCCTCCGTAGAACTCGCTGCACACTCCTTTATTAATGAATTCGAAAAGGATACTTGATAAAAGCACGAAATTAAGGCTATAAAACTTGATTTGATGCATCTCCCTTGAGGAGAGTCCTTTCCACAGTCATCAATCTGCGTCGGAGAATCTGTGTGCAAGAGGAATTGAAAACGGACATCGGGATCGATGACTGCTATTGGAGAACTCCTGGATCATGCTCCATGATCATGAAGATGATTTAATATAAAAATTACTGTGTAATTTCCCCCAGTTCATTTTAGGCCCATCAAGGATAAGCATCGGCTCAGAAGTGGCGAAGCATTGATTTATATGCAGTTAATCTCGGAAAGAAGATTTAAAATATATTTCATCGTCAGTTGAAAGGTTTTTTAGCTTTATCTTGTACTCCTGGCTGAGCCGGATTATAAATTTATTATCGCCCATTTATACCCCTCTAAGATCGTCGGCCCAAATATTTTAACACATACGAATATATAAACTAATCAACAAAATAAACGTCACACGACCAAATTTGACCTAATTTTCTGCTGTCAACGATTCAGTTTCTGTTAGGAGTGTTAGCTAGTTCCATCCTTTGTCTACCAGTCCTTGTTTTTACTCAAACTAGGTATTTCACATAATGTTTCTACAGAGTGGGAAAAAAAACTAAATGAAACTGGGTCACGTATACATTATACTGACGTGGTCGCACATTATATAAAGCAGTGTAATTAGGTCACAAGAAGAATTGATGTATTGATGCGTTGAGGCATTGATGCGTTGAAACAAGTAAGCAATTAAGCGTTGAACGTTGTACGTCTCACTGTGCCTATATGATAATGTACTGAGTTAAATAAATTAATACGAAGTAGTACAACTGTGTCTCATGGGTGGCTCATGGGTGTCTCATGGGTGGGTACCCACTACCTGGTGATCCGACAAAATCACCACCACAATAGTACAAAATTCGGCATGGCCCATTCCAACAAATTATTTTTCCTGCTTAAAGTAATCAATATAAGACCAGGAAGGGTTTTCTAAGGTTCACCCTGTAAATATGGGAAATAAAGGGAAAATTCAAAAACCGTCTCGAGATATGAGGTCCACCTTTATGTCAGTAATGTTGAAACCAAGGACTTTTTTTTTATTAAAATGGGATCATACCGAAATTTTGCATTTTTAGGTTATTTATCATAGTGTATTGTGAAATACCTAATCTATAACATGATCTATTTCCCTCGGGAAAAATATCCAGAAGAAACGCTATATTGTGATACAAGCAGCATGAAACTCGGTATAACCCGGTATAGCTCGGTATAACTCAAATTCCAGTGTTTCCTCAGTCTAGGCAATATACTCCGTCTTATAAAATCGAGGAATTGCAGTTTTCTTCAGATTTGAACTGAGAAATGTGATCTTTATCCATGGCATAAGGGCTCAACTCCATATTTTATTTTTATAAAGAAATAATAATGAAATAAAGGCCACAAGTCAAATGTTGTTTTAGTGGTAAAACGTCGTTGTTCTCGTCCAAAAAATGAGATTAAATACCAGAAAATGTAAGAGAAAAAATATTCACACATTTTTGGAAAGAGACATTTAACTGGGACCAAAGACGACAATTCATTATTAGTATGGTAATCGAGGAACCTAACCTACATTTCCTCATTTCCGGTATATGAATCACATTACAGTCGGGCAATAAGTCAAAGAAAATATTTGAGTCCAGAGCTTAATGTTAGCCAAATATATAAGCTATATGTGGAAAAATGCAAAACAGATAATATTGAACAAAGTCTTATAGCGAAGGAAGGGCTTTATAGGAATATTTTTGGTGAAGAATTTAACTTGAGCGTCTACATCTCTTCTAATGACATATGTGATGAATGTGATTCTTTTCTTAAAGCTATTAAGGAAATTAAATCTGTAGAGGAAACTGCAGTAATTAAGGATCAGCGAAAGAAGCGTCGCAAAAGAAGCATCACAAAGAAGCAGAAAACAGATACAACCCTAAAGGAGAGGACAAAAGAAAAATCGATCATTAATTAGTTAAAAAAAACTTAAAACAGAGTTGGAATTAGTTTTAATATAAAGAACACTACACATGAGACAACTGCATCTTCAAAATGGCTTATCCAAACTAATGTTTATACAATTTCATTAGAGTATCCTCTAAAACTGCTTACCTCGGGTAACTTCCTAATGTACAAGCTTCAATATCGTTAATATTCAAGCAAAAACAGTATGCCTAAGCATAAATCTCACGGAAACCCCCAGAGCATCTAAAACTACTCCTTAAATCTACAAGAAACGTCACACATATGAAACAATAAATATCTCAACACACGTGCTACCTACGTATATCTGCAGCAAACATTAGATCATAAAAACGAGTTTGCTTTGTTTATGTCCTGTTTATATCCCGGCTAGTGCCTGGTTCATCGATTATACCGCTAGAGCTGGCTTGGAAAACACACGGCATCCCTTCAGTGAAGCCTCGGTGTTTTCTAAAATAATATGAGCAGTTCATAAGCGATGCTACGCGATAAGTTGGTGTTAGCTCTGTACCAAGCTAATCCAACTTGTAGTGGATGGTTATTACAAGGTGCTCGAGTTATGAGGGAATGTTAGTATCGTGATTAAGTATACCTTAGGAAAGGCATATGATACGTCAGTAAATATGCCTGAGGTATTAACTAGCGCTATTTACACAAGTTGTACATCACCTTTGGATGCGTAATGAGATAAAAATGATACAGTATATAGTATCCGCAGAAATAATTCATATTCGTATAAAAACTATTCGTATAAAAAAATATACAGCCGGTCCAAACAGCAGCCAGAGTCGGTTTTCCTTTGTTTTCGGAAAATTATTTTTTAACATGATTTTTAAAATACTTTAATTTTTCTTATTGTGTTGTTTGAGAAATAATAACAATTAATAAAATAGAGGCTTTATTTAAAGTAATAAACATTATACCTACATCCAAAATTTTATTCTTTATACAGGAAGATCCCTCAATTGAAACGTTCATCTGTATCATCATCCGATTCCTCTGCCAGATTGATAAGAAATCTTTCATCATTATTGATGATAATTTGTCATAGTTTCTATATTCCTCTTCATATTTACTTACTTTTACAATTGCCTTCGCGCAGTCTTTTGAAATATTTAAAAATTCTTCTTTAATAAGTTCCATGACTTTTTTATCAAATTTTGGTAACAAATTTTTCCTAAGAACTGGAATTTCTAATTATTGTGACAACATGAGTTCAATTGGATTTAAAATACAGTGATACGATGGTAACCTTAAAACAATATGGATTTTTTTCTGTTTTTCTCATTGTTTAGTATTAAGTATCAATAATTGCTTTTCGGTATATGACGAAATCTAGGTCATTTTTAGGAAGAAATACTTGAATTACGTAAAGTCGTAAAGTCCTTTCAGAGCAAGGTGTTTGACGCCCTTTAAATTTATTTAAAACTATTTCCATGGTGCAAACTTGATTGTTTTTATGTTTTCGTAAATTAAATTTCTAAGAGTTTGCTTGTAGCCAAGTCCAAATCTCTGGATATTCCTGCATCAGATTTTTCTTCTTCTATTGTTCCCTCTCTTTACAAGCTGACATGAAGTACTGTATCGAGCCTCTGTTAGCTTTGACAATTTTCTCAGCACTGTACATTTGCTATCTCCTATGTGCATATGATCTTGTTTAAAGTTGTTATACACATTTAGACAAATTTGCTTCGCTTGGTAGTCCACAAATAAATTTCTGAACTTTTTTTGTGAAGCTTCTTCTTCTAAATCATCGCCTAAATCTGAATCGTCGGATTAAACGTGTGGTTCTACCAAATTCATAGCAGAAATTCAAAATCATAATCCACATTTGCACAATAGTTCTTCTCCAATTGCATGGGTCTGGTAAACAGTGAAACTCGGCGGGAAATACGAAGCACGAATTAGTTAATTTAGCGTATGATCGCTACTATACTTACTCTCCTCAAAAAAACCAAGCCCGACCCTGCCTCGGCTTTTACTAAGGACCAGGCAATAATCCGATTTTTTCAATACGAACTTTCAAGGATTTCCTTATACGACTTTTTATACGAATATGAATTAATTCTGACGAGTACGATAAACAGAAAACAGTGTAAAGCAATTGGTACAGTATTAGTTGGAAGATATGATAGACGCTTTATTTTTTTAAACTTTTGATCAATACTATTAGTCTAGTCACTATAATATGTACTTTTTTCCTGCAAAAGTAGTTTTGGCTGCGGTCGACCATTACGATTGTCTTAGGCTGAACCATGGCTCTGATTGGGATTATTTAAAAAGCGTCATATACCTGAGTAACTGAGCTTTCCCACGGTGTTTTGTTCGAAGTCCTAGCGTCAAAATTAATGAAATTATGACGGCCGCACTATCGCATAAACTGAAAAATTATAACTGCCGATTCGTTTATTTTTTTGACTTAATACTGTGATTAGTAGCCGAAAAGGCGCCTCGCTTTTTTTCGTTGGTTTGTCATTAAAATCGAGTCATAACACCAGTGCCTAAGAGGCGGAAATTTTCGAAGATGTGACCTGTAAAATATTTAATCCCGCCGGTAAATCAGATGCGGGAGATATCAGGCCCGTTATGGCTTAATTAACAATTCTATGCATAGTATTGTCGCCAGTTGAAATATCATCCTTCGAGATAAAAAAGTTGTTGCTACTTTCAGGCATTTTATTCTTTCCTTATCATTTTTACAGTCGACTACCGTCAGAAAGTTACATTTCATTTATTCAATTGGAAATATTGAAATAACGAAAGATGCGCGAGAAGCGTGATAACGGCGCTCATCCAGCAAGACGGTGAATCATATTCTAAAATGTGTCTAATTCAGTAGGCCTTTTCGCAAAGCCTTACATCTACAATACGACGTGTTTTAACGGAGATGAAATAATTTTTTTATAATATACTTGTGCTTGGAAACAATCACGTACGTATATCTGGCCGATGGAAGTTTATATTTTACTTGGAAAGCTTCGTGAAATTTGTTCCGTTCCTGTAAAGGTTTGGTGGAAAAGCGTAGAAAATTACGCGAGAGAAAAAGCTTCACCATCTGGTTGCATATAGAACAGATGATTTACAACTGAATGGCGGTAACTGGATGTCGGAATATCTTTCTTTCTAGACAAAACTGATTTAGCTTTACTGGCATCAGAAAAATTATTTTTCGAAATACCTATTCACTTTATTCCTTACTTTTTACAATATGTTTTCAGATGAAGCTTTCCCATAAAGCTGCTACAAAGCACTGATGAATTTTAAAAATAGAGGATAAATATTGCAATTATCGTCCCAAGCGACTCAAACAATAATAATTATCTTTTCATACTTTTCGTACCGGGACCAAAGTAATAATTTCGCTCCCTTATAACAGAGTCTGAAGCGTCACTTTCTGTTCTTCCGGGATAACTGCCGCTAGAGGGGTCTACTTATCCCTCGCTTACACACTTCTGCTTGGTCTACTTGACTGTTTTGATAGTTTTGGTCATTCATGAATTCCTCTATCTACGGTGTACTGATGAAAGCCAACAGCTCGAAACTAGTCTATACTGGTAGAGGATTTGGTGAATGACCATGGCTATCTTATCGGATTTGTAGATGTAATTCAATGCAGGAAGGAGTATTAGCTCTCTGAGTAGTTGTTACATGTAAATCCATCTACAAATTGTTGTACCGATTTAAATATTCCATCCTCTCCACACAACAAGATTTTTGTGATGTTTAGGGTCAATCCGGTAATGCTCAGACAGGCAACTCTTTGTATCTGGCACAGCTTGAGTTTTGCTATTATTTGTTGACTCTTTGGCCACCAAACAACAACTCCGTAGGCCATCATTGGTCTTATGATAGCAGTGTATATCCACAGGACCACCCTGGGTTTCATTCCCCAGGTTTTCCCTACGGTTCTGCGACACTGCTCATATGATATGTAGGCCTTATTTATTCTTCTTTCGACGTGAAGATTCCAGTGTATTTTAACATCGAAAGTTACCTCCAAGTATTTCACCTGTGGTGCAAAATTTAATGCTGTGTTTAGGAGAACTTGTTCTCTCATTGGCTCCAGATTTATTTTCCTTGTGAAGAGTATCATTACCGTATTTTGGTATTCCATATTATTCAGAAGATGTATGCATCCAAAATGACATAAAAATTTTGAATTATTCCAGCCTATTGGCGAGCAGTGTATATCTTTCTTATCTATTGCTACATAAAATTCCTTTCTTTTCTCTAGAAGAACATGTAATTCCTTCTCTTTACTGTTTCTTGCGTCATAAAACAAGGCCAAACGAAACACGAGAAAGTGGAACAAAAAACGATGTAAGACCCCGGCAATCAACGTCAGGGGACTAAGAATATTTTTTTGGAACCATCAAGGCTATGCAAATTTTGATGAGCTTATTCTATACTGGAAAACAAAGAATATCCATATGATTTTGACATTGTATGCTTGTATGAAACTTGGGCATTGGAATTACCGGTGCTCGGACCGGTAATTCCAATTCCGGTGCTACCTAAGAAAAATCAAAAGGTATACCCAGTGGTGGCATATTCTTATTTGTTACTAAACAATTCAATGTCAATGTTATTGAAAAAACAAACCTATGGCTACTAGTTGATATTAGTTTTAATACATTTAGTTTTGCTTTATGTATAGTTTACTTTTCTCCTAACAGGGAAATAGATTTTTGTTTAGAAATGTTTTACGAGTCAATGTTACAGCTTCCTTCAGAAAACCTTATGATCCTAGGAGATTTTAATATTAGAATTGGAACACTTAATGAAATAGAGGTCGACTTATGTTACCAATCATATTTGAACCCAGAAAGACTTGTACTAGATAATGTCGTAAATTCTCGCGGTAGAAAATTGATACATTTTATGGAAGATCATGGTATGTTAGTACTGAATGGGGATACTCCGAGTGATACTCCAAGCCAGTATACATATGTTAGTAGCTTAGGAAAATCAACTATAGATCTTTGTTGGATTAATATAAACCTTATAAATTTGTTATTCCATTCGGGTAATTGTAATATTGATATGTACTCTGACCATCTTCCATGTCAAGTTGTTATTGAAAAAATATCTTGAGAGGCAATGGTAATATGATTTATGATCGGAAAATTAATTATGTGGAAAAACTTTACTGGGATAACGAACTAAATGAGGCTTACAATAATATTATTTTACATAACGCCGTTGGCACGGTAATAGCTGCTATGTAAAATTTATAAAATTTTCACAATAAGCCTAAAACTTCATTATAATTAGAAAATTGCGATCAACTCAAAACTAATTAGTTATTAAATTATGATATATTTGAATACATAAGTTAGTTGTTACTTGAGAATTCAACAATGTTCAATATTTATAATTATTTATTTTTTTCGATTGGTAGTGCACATGGCAGATAATGCTGTTTTTTATTTTCAGTTAACAGATATTACGTATATAAAAAATGCGTTGGTTACTAATCGTGTACTTTATTAAATATTATTATTACCTTAATTTTTTATGTACTTACCTAAATTTAGAAATTCAAGTGCAGTAATAAATATAAATATGAAATAAAAAGTAATAAAAATATATATGAAATGTTTAAAACTGTTTATTTTCTAACACCAGGATCAACACAAGGTTTTTTCTTATAAATTCAGCATAGAGTTAGAGAGAAAATAGAAATAGAAATACCTACAATAAAAGATATACCAAAGTTAGTTAAATATGGGGCCTAGTGTGGCAGTCCATCATAAATTCCATTACGGCTTTTAATTCTTGCAGGTGCTGTATTTTTGTTTTTTAATTTTTATCGGTCGTGTATATAGAGGCTTTGGAATGCTATGTAGGTTGTCTTTTCTACCTTTATGGCTAGTACGCCCTTCAGTAAAATCAGTCCATTCATCTGTATGACGGATCTTATACTGCATTTTTCCTGACGGCAAATATAGTATACTCCGAAGGGGTATTATTTATTCGATTTGGCCTAATACTTGCCATAATGTAAAGTCAATATTGTGGACGTTATAAGGGTGCTGAAGTCTAGCTTGCCTCATTCTGACAATGTAGTCACTGAGGGCAAACATTGGTGGCTTAAAATGTGCCTCTAATGAGGAATGGACTGAATCCGCCTCCATCATAGTATGACCAATATCAACTGTTCTATTATATTTTGCAACTGCTGAGCGAGATTTAACAAGGCACTAGACAATACTTTGTTACGATTCTGATAACTACAGCCATCAAAAATTTTTGATGGCTACATGTGCATAATTTCTGTCTTGAGTAGTTGCTCTGATATAATCTACAATACAACTTGTAAACTCATTTGAAGTCACACCGCCGTTACTCTCATGCCAAACGTATAAATCCACATTTCTGTCATTAGGAGAATAAACAGTGAAATTGTGGATTTGCAGCTTTTGTTTGTAGTAGATTGATAGGCCTCTAGTTTAGGGGCCAGCAAAACACTCTGCAAATCCATAGTAACCACCAGTTTTTCCTCACCTGCCGATTCCTTTGCTTCAATTTTCGATTTAGCAGCTTCCTTTTTTTTCAACGTGTTCAGAATATAACTGTTCTGAAATATTACCAGATTTCCATCCGCAACAGGTATCACACTGATATTTTCTAGGCTTATGTATTGCAATGTTTCCTTCTCCTAAAATTTTTCTAAATAATGTAACTCAAATTCTGATCTTCGCAATATCTTTCATTAACATGGTAGGTACATGTGAAATGTTGATCTAAACACAGATTCCACATAGACTTTTTTCGAGGAACTGCGACAGTAGTGACTGGTAACTTTGAGTATCTGCTCCAGCCATTCTCGTGCACCATCTTTATTTTTCATATTATTCCTAAATTTATCTGTACGCAATCGATCTGTTACCTCGTCATTTTCTTTTTCACTTAAGTTAGTGTTATCCGTCAATGCATTTTTACACCAACGTAAGAAGGTATCCCTGCCAAGATCCAGTGTATTTAGGAGCATTGTTTTACATACGCGTTCTCCATTTTCTAAAGGAATGACAATCATGACTTTCTTTCTTTTTTGCTAATACTTCACCAGTAGTTTTTCTTCTTCGTTGGGGTTTTCTTGAAGTAACCAGTCCTTTGATATAAGCCTTTCTAGCATCCCAATTAGGCAAATCCCAGAAGAATTTAAACAACCTTTCACGGTTTTGTTCTGTCACAGAAGAACACATGAATGTTCTACTCGTTACTTTATTAGATGTGATGGCATCTGCTTTTTACTGCCCTTTTTTTCCAAATCTGGTTTTGTTTCACTTTACCAGTAGATTATCGTGTATATCCGGTGTATTGTTTTCCTCGAGGCCTTTTCAACTTTGATATTTCCCTAAAATTTTTATCTTGTTAAAAAACAAGAGTACAAAACCAAATCCGGTACAATAAAAAACAATATTTTAATGGAATTACTGATAAGGTGTCTATGTCACGAAATCCTGCGCAATTTTGGGAAGTGATTCGCCGCCTGAACAGAAAAAGCAATCCCGATATCCCAATTAGTATTAACGAGTGGGGGGAACATTATGAGCTGCGATTCAGTAATGTCGAAATCCTCAATAATCTCCTTACACCCTATATATTTCATACGGAAATAGACCTTGAAATTACTATGGCAGAATTAAATTTAGCCCTGAATCAATGCAAAAATGGTAAGTCGGCAGGTCTTGATGGGATTCCCTACGAATATTTTACATATTTGGCAACTGAGAGTAAAGAATTTTAATTAAATTTTTTTAATAAGATTTTGGATACAGAAAATGTGCCAGTATTCCTAGTGTTTAAGAAGGGAAATATAAATATACCAGAGAATTATAGGGGAATATCTTTAATTAATTGTATAACTAAAATATTTACGCGAATACTTTCTACAAGAATTAGTACATGGGCTGAAAAACATAACAAGCTTCCTGAATGCCAAGCAGGATTTAGAAAAGGTAAAAGTTGTACTGACAACATATTTATTCCTTCCTCTATAGTAAGTTTTCACTTAAGGTTGAAAAAATAAGCTATACTGTACCTTTATAGACTTTAAATCTGCTTCTGATACAATTCATTCATACAAATCATTTTTTACTATGGGAAAAACTATATGCTATGGGATTAAACTCGAAAGTTTTACACATTATAAAAAGCTTTTACGAAAGAGCAAATATAATACTGCAAGTTAATGGAGACAATTCACCTAGTATAAGAGTTACAAAAGGTATATTGCAGGGGGACACCCTTAGCCCCTTATTATTTTCTCTATTTTTAGCAGACTTTACCGATTTTATACAATCCAGAGGTTGCAAGGGTGTTAATCTAGATAATTATAGTGAATTGGCAGCATTTTTTTATGCTGACGATCTAGTGTTGTTAGCAGACAACCCCTTTAGAATGCAATATCTTCTAAACGCGCTAGAAACATACTGCGAAATCAATGATTTAGAAGTTAACACTAATAAATTAAAAACCATGATATTTAGACGCTCCGGGATGCATATTTACAGATGCTAACGTGTGTTGACACCAGGGTGTTGAAATGTGTGAGGTTTTGGAAAAACAGTACATTTACAGATGTTAGCAGATTTGGACACTACAGTGTTAAAACCAGTGAGCTTTCGTAGTGGATATACATTTACAGATGCTAACGGTTTTTGACACGGTTTGATTTTTAAATAATTAGGTCACTGCGAAAAAATATTGTATATAAAAAAATAAGTGATGCAGGTATTAATAAGCAATAAAACGTTATTAGGATATTAAAAAAATTATTTATGAATTGAATTTTTTTTATTAAGGCACATGAACAAAGTAAAAAAACAATAATATTAGGTTAATGAGTAGATCCATGCCCTTTAGCGTTAGGTTGGTTCTGAGTGATGTTTCTCATCAGGTTTCTAGTTCTTTTTTTCCTTTTGCTATCTCTGTTTTGGACGGTCGTCCAGATTGAATCCTACGAGATCCGCAAGACAATCCTTCACGACGTTTTCGTCTGCTAATGGCAGTAGGTTGAACCCTAATTTTTCTGCCTCTGGATAGGGGCTGTTTATTAACTGACGTACAAAAATCAAAAAAATCTGAAGGATTTTTAATTTGGTTTAGCTTATTGTTAAATAGTCCCAGCATTTTCGTCATATGACTGCCTCATATGACTGTCATATGATTGGAAGTAATTATGTGCCTTATGTTTTCTATGTTGTTTTCAAATGTATTCAGTTCTTCTTCACAATTTTCATTATCTGAAGGACCTTTTGCAAAATTTTCAACAGAAAAATCCATTTTTGTATCAAAGAAGCTTTCGTTGGATGTAATTGGTTGTTCAGACGTATTTATATTGTTATCTGTGTTAGTTAAATCGGTCATGGTTTTAAAAAAGGACTCGTCAATGTCTGGCCCTTCTGCCACTTTCGCCAGTGAAATTCTATCAGCAAAACTTAGTTTAGGGCAATTTTTAAATATATGTGTTCCTTCATTTCAACTGAACACAGGTGCTTACAGAATGCGCCTCCTTGTCCTTGTGGCCAGTCACACATTTCAATATCAGTATGAACTACGTATACATAAAATTTATTGGAGGAAGTGACATTGTAAATATTATCACTTAGTTTTCTTACATGTAAGTCCTTTGCTTTTAAACAAAATTTATTATGCAACAATTCGGGTTTTGTGACACGGCTGAGAGCATATTTTCGTGTACGCCTTACATAATGCTGCTCTAGCTGATTGGACACAAAGTCAATAGTAGATACTGCATTAAATGCTTTACATCGTTGTAAAACATTATCTTTGAATATTCTGATTGATACTTCTACCATATTATTAGTATTGTGTCGTCGCGTTAAGTGAGATGACCTGTAGCATAAGCACCATTCGGTCTTCCGTTCCCAAAGTCCAACAATATGCTCCTTAAGCGAAGGATATGTTAACAGTAAATCGTTGTTTAGAAAATCTTTTATCAATTCGTCGGTGTTCGTGACATCCCTTTCAAACACAATTTCGCGGAACGCCAATATAAGAGGTTTACGGTCGGATTTTTCAATATTGTGTTTTGAATCCCATAGCCATCTCCACATGGCTTGGCATACATGAAAGGAGCATAGCAACAATTTTGATTGAGGAAAAGTTGCAGCTAACGCTAAACATTATCTTTGAATATTCTGATTGATACTTCTACCATATTATTAGTATTGTGTCCTCGCGTTAAGTGAGATGACCTGTAGCATAAGCACCATTCGGTCTTCCGTTCCCAAAGTCCAACAATATGCTCCTTAAGCGAAGGATATGTTAACACTAGATCGTTGTTTAGAAAATCTTTTATCAATTCGTCGGTGTTCGTGACATCCCTTTCAAACACAATTTCGCGGAACGCCAACATAAGAGGTTTACGGTCGGATTTTTCAATATTGTGTTTCGAATCCTATAGCCATCTCCACATGGCTTGGCATACATGAAAGGAGCATAGCAACAATTTTGATTGAGGAAAAGTTGCAGCTAACGCGTTCCGTTCAGCTGCGCTGTCATCAGTCATAACTGCGGGAAATTTTCCATTAAACCCTGTTTCTCCAATAGTCTCTTTTAAAGTCTCAAAGGCTTCTTTATAACATTCTTCATTTTGAGATTGATGAATGACACAACCAAGAGGTATAGCACCTATTTTTGATGCTCTAAAAATAAATGTTATGCAGGATCCTACTTGATCGCAAGAACCTGTGGAGTCTACAAAAATTATTTCAGAACTGAATATTTCTTGATGTGCTCTTTTCATAAGGGGTGTTAAGATGCATACAATAAATGGTTCTTCTTTTATGGTCACTGTCACGTTATTTTCAGTATAATATGCTTTTTTGTTTTTAATTACCTCGATCATGCTTTCCTTTGTGCGATCACCAAAATGATTGGATCTGAAAAAAGTATTGTTGTTAAAAAACCAATCGCAACAGCAACAGCAACGTGACAACCGCTATGTCGCATTTAAAATTAGTGTCAACAACCGTTAGCATCTGTAAATGTATATCCACTACGAAAGCTCACTGGTTTTAACACTGTAGTGTCCAAATCTGCTAGCATCTGTAAAGGTACTGTTTTTCCAAAACCTCACCGATTTCAACACCCCGGTGTCAACACACGCTAGCATCTGTAAATATGCCTCCGGGATATTACCAAGGAATTTAAGTTTCATGTATCGATTGCAACCTTTAGAAATTGTTAATGAATATACCTACTTAGGTATATTATTTAGTACCTCAGATATATTTTTAAATGCAGCAAACAAAATGGTCAATAAAGCAAATTCGGCAATGATAAATATTAAGCAAATTATAACGAAATCAAAAATGCAGTCGCATAGTATATGCAGCATAATTTTGTTTATACGAATCAACATCAACAATAATGTATTACAAGTTTCCATTGCGTCGGTTTGGCATGGTCCCTAATCGACAACCAAAGATGAGGAAATCACAGAAATGTTCGAGACATTTTTTTAAAATTACCATAATGTAATCCGAAAAATATGCCTGGGACGCATACGGTAACAGTTAGCATGTGTCGCATAAGGTAACAGTTAGATTGCAGAATTGGACTTAAACAGTAAGTATCGTATATACGAGTACGTTTATAGCCATTCTGTAAATGAAAACTATTATCGACACGTGGCCCCTACCGCATACATTATTAAAGGCCACTGCAGGTAGCATATACGGAGTTTACAACATATTGCCTATAACAGGATTTAGTGCATATTCGAAGCTAAATCTGGCCTTAATGCCAATAGCAATCACATCATAAAGGGAACTCAATTGAAACATAAAGCTTATGGAACATAAACCGATTTAGTATTGCAATTTAGTATGAAACACAGGAGGATACTTTAAAACCATCGATGTACACATGGTTTTGCGAGCCAATGGTATTTTTAGTGTTGAGCAGTGTATAATTAGCAAATGCCTCCAACTCCCCGTTCAGGCTCTCAACTTAGAACTGGTTAGGTCGAAATATATTAGTTCATTATTTTTTAATTAAACTGGTCGTCCGGGGTGGGTACGAACTAATGAAAATTTTATGCTCCCCATGGGAAACTACAGTGTGTGTTGTATAATCTAATAATAACTCTATTTACGCTACAGATAGAACTGTGGGTTTATAATGAAGTGAAATTCATGTCCAGGCCGTGTCCCTGTCACGATAACTATACGAGGTAATAGTAATAGTTTAGCAATTACTCCTTCCGACAGGCATGGTAGTGAAATGACAGTGAAAGTATTAGCTAGTGCAATATTAAGACAGTAATTATGAACGTATTTTGTTTATTTATTGCCCAGGAGAAAATGACGGTAATAGGACACAAGGTAAGTTTAAAGGGAGTTAAAGGCGAGAATTTAATTGTAAAATTGATTTTAATTTTTTATTATAGGGATTTATTAAAGGGAAATTTAATAAATGCGTAAATTTTAGGTAGGAAAGAATAATATGTTTGTGAAATTTTTTTTTGAAGTTATAGTAATATTATTTTTATTTTTTTTAGGTAATTTATAAATAAACTGCTGTATCTTCCCCAAATTTCATAAAAACAAGTTAAAAATAAGAAAAACGTGGATACGCGACAACCTTTGAACCTAAAACAATAGGCCTAATAACCGAAATGCTACAAAATTACCGTATACATAAATTTAGCAATTTGACCGATCTGCAAATTAAATAAACCGACGCTCCTATCACCGCGACCGCCTCCAACGCATGGAAGTTGAATTAAAGCAATTCATTATCCGGGTACTTGGTATTCTGCTGCCGTGTAATTCGAGGGGAAAATTTTAGTTTTAATTAGAGCGACTATTTGTCCATATCAGTCTCTAAATTGTAGCATGCGAAACAAGAGAGGATAATTTACATTCGCCTGTCTGACGTAGTTGAGCTTATTATCAGCGATGGCCTGCACATTCCGGAGGAATACAGAACACTGGTAATTCACGAAAATTAGGCAGTGGCTGATAAAATGCTAGGACTTGAAAAATTGCTCCCCCAGCACCAAGAAGGATAATTCAGGATATAATTATCGGCATTAGAGGCAGACACAGAGCATACCCTAGTAAATTCAAAGGAATTTAATTCATTATAATATACAATGTTATCAACTTTGTTTAAAAGGGAAAAGGGTGGTGGAAATTCCGTTAAGAGCGAGGGATGAACATAAGTCAGTTTGATGAAAGTTTCTTTCTTCAGTTTAGAAAATTTATATATAAAAATAGAGAATTGATCAAAATAACCTCAAGAGATTTCGGGGAACACAATTGTTGATTCATGTAAGACAGTGGTGGCTAGACAGGTCATCGACAACTTGAATGGCTCAGAGGCTCAGAGGAATCAGAGGCTCGTGGTGGAAGAACTTCAACAACTTTTTTATTACTGCTGCTTCATCCATTACATTCTGAAATACATATTTATTTCTTTTATGACATTATATGTCAGGGTCATCTATATCTAGAGAATCCTATATTTAGAGACTCAGTTTCACCTTCAGATGGATCACTTAAAATGTCATCATTATAATCCGTTAGATGCGACTTGGATTGCCTTCACTTTCACTGCTACTTAATTTTTTTGATGCTCATTTTTTGCTCACTTAAAACTTTTTCAAGTGCGTCTTGAATTTGTATCACTGATGTTTCTGTAACAACCTCCACGTCACATGTATCTGACCAATAACCCCTCTAATAAGGACAAAGTGCTTACTTTAAATATCATGGTGACATGGCCTCTCTGGGGGCTTAACCCAGATGAAGGCTAATATACTCTCTAAGCTAATTCAACAGGCTTGTCTGGGTCGGTCGAAGCGGCGATGCCAGAATGTGTTCCAGTGCGATGCTTCTCTGCCTATATGTTGTACTGTATTTAGAATATAAACAAATTAGAATGTAAACAAAATAAAGTATCTTTCTCAGTAGTCAATTATCAAATCAAATTGGCCGCAAAAAGTCATTAAGAAGCAAGCAACTAACAATTCTCGTGTCAATTGTAATTTGGTAACCCTGTTAACGATGTTTTGTTTTGGGTTTTAGTATAGGACGCCGCCACGTGCCAACAAAAACACCTCTAGTCTATAGGGGATATTGTTATTACACGCGCGCTTGCCTAGTTCCTAATCGATTCTTGATCTTTTTTAACGGTTTATTTGTTGCGGTATTATATCATAATGCCCTAAAAGTGGTGTGTTCCCGGTTGTACAGGAAATTACGATACCAGTAGAAAAATTTGAGTGTTTCGTTTTCCTAGAGACGAAGAGTATGGCAGAAAATGGCTCTGTACAATTCCACGTGAAAGTTTTGTGCCGAGTGACAATTCCCGAATGTGTGAGTGCCATTTTGAAAAGGAAGATTTTATTTACAAAATTTCCCAACAGGATACAAAAACTGGTGAGATCGTTTCAGTTATTTTAGCTTTACCCCTATTAAAAGAAACTAGCGTACCAAGTAAATTTCCAAACTGTCCCAAATACCTGTCAAAAAAAATATCGTATCGAAAAAGCAAACACGAAAAACTTACAGAATTACATGAAATACATTCTCAGACATACATACAGACATGTCAAAGCTTAACCATGTTTTGAACTTTATGTCCAATGTACTTAAAAACTTAAAAATAGAGGACGAAAATATTTCACAAGGAATTGAATTTATTTCTGATCAACTTAAATTGCGAACATTATCAAAAGAACGTTATAGATATTCCACTACCACTATGGTTTTTTGTTCAATTTTATATACAATTAGTCCTCATGCATATAGATATTTACGAAATCGTGGACCTATAATTTTGCCCCATCCCGAAACAATCAAAGGAGTCTCTAAGGGTTTTCTAACTGATCCTCATATTGATGAGAAGAAAACTTTTTTAATATATGCACAAAAAATCTTTAAATATTTAAAAGACCAAGACTAAATATGTTAGTTTACTAATGGATGAAATTCACATTGATCCATATTTAGATTATAAATGTGGTAATGTTTAGGAGCTGCAATAAATAAAAACGATTCTTTAGCGACATCTGCGTATACATTTATGATTACTAGCATTTGTTCAAATTTTAAAGAAGTTGTTCATATTGCTCCTGTGTCTAAAATTAATCACGAATTACTTTTCAGTTTTCTTAAAACAATTAACCATCTAGACTCTAACAATTAAACACACGTAATCTTGACTGTATTTCGAAACAGTTATCCATTTAAATTATTCTTTACCTGTGTTTTTCATAGACTCCGATAGATTTATGCCGTAATATCTTTGTTTAGTTTGATCTTTTTATTGATCTCCAAAACTACATTAAAACGATTTCAGTCATACCTACCTAAATAACTACATAAAGCCTAATAACATAAGTATCTCGTAGGCCTCCGGATGGTGACGTCACGAGGCAGCACTTTGTCCTTGTATTAGAGGTGTTGTTGATCTGACCTGTTACTTCTGCGTTGACTTCTCTTTGATTGTTCCGTGACAGATCTTCAACACGGCCAGGCTGACAATCGCTTCGTACTCGAAGGGTTTTCCCTCATGGTCTCCTTCAGTAGAGGTATATAAGCATCATATTAACATTGATTGAAACAATAATACTTCAGTCAACGATATTACTCATAATCAGACGACATAGCCCGGGAGCTAGTGTCACTTTTTGACACTTTTGACACTTAGTCATTTGATCCACGATATAATGTTATGATAGTTTTCACATCACTTAAGATTTGACCGAGACACAGACTTGGAGAAAGTTGTCGAAAAAAATATGTTAACAAAACCATTTGATCCACTCTGAAAATTATTCATTTTGCATTATACTATGTAAATTTTATAAAAATAATCGTGAGACGCCGGGTATGCGGGTGGAATGGTCGTCAGCTTTGCATAGGGAGTTGTCGTAAAATTCCGAAAATAAGGTTATAGTATCCAGTCTGAAACTGATTGAGGTAATGATTTGTGGCTTATATTACATGAATATAATCGTTAGACGGCAAGAAAGTGATAGAAAGACCGTCAGTCGGGTTTCTAGAGTGTAGCGCAGCGCTCAAAAGCATTGGACGCAAGGCGTCTTTGGCGGTCCAACTGACGGACTTCCCACATCCGACGGCGTCGCACGCGTCGCAGACATCGACAAACATCGTAGATAGCGGCATTGTGGCTTCTGATTCTTAGTTATTTGTGACATTGTGGCCGAATCCCACTTCTGTGCTAATTTTATTACGAAAATTGGCAATTATATATTTCAACGAGGCTCGTCGGCTTGTAAGCGTCATCTCCGTGGCGACCAACATCCATGACCATCCACACCAACATCCGATCTGTTACTTCTGCGTTGACTTCTCTTTGATTGTTCTGTATTGGAGATCTGTAACGACAGATCTCCAATAATATTAGTAGTAATTCACATGTGGCCACTGTGTCCCTCTGGCCACTGTGATCAGCTCTACCCTACTTAACTCGTAATTTTAATTTTATTAATATTGTAAAGGCGTTAATTTTGTTTTTAATAAGAAATGAGAATGGTAAGGAAATATGAAGCTACAGTCTGATTTCAACCGTAAGACGTTACGGTTGCTAATAGTTGATTTCTATACCGGGTGTATCAAAAATGTACTTTTCTTTTCGAAAATTAGTATTACTGTGGGGTAAGTAATACTAATTTTCGAAAAGAAAAGTACATTTTTGATACACCCGGTATAGAAATCAACTTGGACAATATGTTATGAAAAAAAGTAGTATACAATTTGCGACAAATACCCAGTGGCTCGTCAAATTTGCCCAGGTGTTAGTTAATAAGTAGAAACTGTTTCTTTGCTCAGAATGTTATTACACCAGGTTGTTTATTTGTGTAAAATGATACTTTAATAGCTGTAGGAAGTTTCATGCATACAGTATTAATTAAAACGTACCTCGGTGGAACTTCTTCCTCCATGTATAAACCTGTGCTCTGATCAAACTACCAGGCACGGTTTAATCATGCAAAATTAACGAGAGTTGGCCGTTACTCGGAAAAGTGGCATCGAGATCCCGTCCACAAAAAGTTCAAAGCGCGGCAGATGGTGCCAAAAAAGTTTTCCAGCGAATTTCATTTTTATTGTGACGCAAGCTCTGCCTTTGTGTCGGCCATTCGGAGTATCCTCTGTGTGCGGAGGTTCATATATAAATAACGAGCATCGGGAAGTGTCCGTAAATAAAAATTAATAGGGTCAAATTCAGGGAGGTCAACAATTTCGGGAACATATTTTACGTAGATGATACGGGGTGGAAGAAACTGATATATTAGCTTGCGCATCCACGAATGGTGATGTATTCGATAAGGGAGACGGCCTCTCCTGAATTATGGCCCCTCCACTATTATAAAAGTCAGGTAGTAAAGTTATCAAACCCCCCGTTTCCGACATTTACAAGAGCACCAAGTTTCATAATAATTCAGACAAATTCGTCAAGGTTACGTGCTGTACGCGTCTATTATGAGTCATAATTTCCATATGTAGGGGTAATGGGACTTCCGTATGATAAAGCACACCCTGATTATGTTGGAAACATACAGGAAGGAACAAACCCTATCGTCATGTATTCAATAAAATATGCCTATAAAATAGAATATGATAATTCCGCAACCGCAGGTCGAACATATTTTCATTCTCGAGATCTAAACGTACAGCTGCTAATCCAAAATGTCGAATTTTCTAAAATGTTTAACCAATTTTAAATACTAAAAGAGATCGCGATATACCGTTTGCTCCAGTGGATTCTCCGCACCTATTTCTTTGAGTAACCAACAATTTTCAACGATTCTCCCAAATAAGTACACACATAAAGCTAATTCTTCTATTGAGCCCTTAGAGTAATACTCCCTAATAGTAGAGACATAATGCCGAAAGCTATTCTAGAAAACAATTTCGTTCGACATTGACATGCGTCGCACTCGCTCTTACAGCACTCGCAGTTATAGCAGAAACTTAATGTGATACGGAATACTTTATGGTTGTTTATGGGTCTTTTGTGCATTGACATATACTCAAATTTATTTAGTGTTAGGTGTGCGTAGTTTAAGAACAAATTTGGTGTTGTGTTTAATATACATTTTAACAAAATTACTTTTCTGTGTAGCAAAGAGTTAGATTCAGTGTTTGCGTGGTAGTAATATGGCGAAAAAACGCGTGAGATTTAGCTGATCGTCAGTTTTTAGAGTCTTCGTCGAGCGGCCAGGAAGATGAATTAAATTCTAAATTCAGATTGAAAATTAAAAGAAAATTTATCTGTCCGTCGTTAAATGTGTGTTTCGTAATGAAATTGGCAAATTAGAAGACAGTAGTGAGAAGACACTGCTTACTTTCAAACGCTCACTAAAATTAAGAAGTTTGGTTTTAGACAATGTCGAATTCGCAAGACTAAACGATATAGCCAATGCAGATTAAGTGGCATAAAATTTGTTAATCTTCTTTTACAAGCTAGAAGAATATTTCATCTTCAAATGTACAGCCACCACAATCTAAGTCAGTTCAATCGATAAAACCGGGTAATAACTCACCTTCGAGTGCAAACTGCAATACAATTAATGTTTTGCGATCGAAAATGGCGTCAAAAGTGAACACTGATAACTTACCCCCAACGTCTGATGCCCTGAGATACCATTGTGTGAGAGCTTTTTACCAACTTATAATTTGGAGTAATTCCTTAAAACCTGTCATCGATCTACCGGATCCAAAATCTTATGGCTGGAATATTGATGAGGACGGCAGTTTTTCTCCAATATTAATGACAAAAACGCCAATACCAACACTTACCGCAGAAATATCATTTTGTTCGTGTAAAACAGGTAAGCGCAATCATATTTTTGTCAAGATTCAAAACTGTGTTTTTTAGGATGTTCAAATAATAAGAAATGCCGGTGCAGAAAAAATTAAATATCGTGCTTGTAACAATGAATACTCAGATATTACACCTGATGAAGACAGTGGGGACGAATCTGTTTAACTTTTGACGGTTAATAATTTAATATGTAATAATAATTCATTTAGTAATCACTTAACTAATGCACTTCTTCACAATTATATTCATTCATTATTTCATTATAATTTTCACCATTTCTTTTGTTGCAAATGTTATATGTATGTCACTAGAAAGAAAATATCTTCTGTTAGATATCTGTTAGATATATATACTAATGTAAATTTACAGTGATTGTTGACCAAATGTATTATGTACTTACATTATAATATATTATATCATATCATTATTGTTATCATCATAGAGGCAAGATTCTGATTTTATATACTCTCAAGACCGTACTATGCGTATGAGAGCGAGTGCGACAGGAAACGAGCCAAAAAATGAGATGCCCTGAGCATCGATGCAAGATGCGGCCGCACGAATTAATTAATAACTTCCTTATTTATTAAGTATTTTTGAAAATAGACACGCCTACGTTATCTAGATATTCTGGGCTAAAACTTTTATTCTCGGTGTTTTTTCGATATTTTAAGTCGTTTAAATACAATTGCAGTGTAAAACAATTTCCATTTTATTAAAAATTAAAATATCACGCGTTTACGAGATACAAGTACATTTGTAAATTTATATCCGGTTTAATCAATGTAAATTTCCATTCGATTAACACTTGTAATTTTTTTATTTTCCATCGTATTTTGAATTTTCAAATCCAATTCCAATAAAACAAGAACAAGAAACAAGTCAAGAAGACTATCCTCAGACAAAGATTCGATAATTGTCCATCGTCCTCCACATTCTTGGACTAGCATTGCCGATGGTACAGTGCCGTTCAATTGAAAGTAGACGACTCTTATGAGAAATTTTGGAAATTTTCCCATTGTGAAGCAGGCTTTTGTAAACAGATCACATTCAAAATTATTTTAGGTTGAAGTATATAGGGTAACAGCATTTTATATACAGTATTTATTAAGGAAAATCTATATGGTAAGGACCTCTCTTGTAAAAAAAGCCATTAAATTAACAAACTAACTGAGAACTTAAGAAAATTAGTATGAATTAATATTTGGTTCAAGCACCATTCGCGTTTATAACTTTTTGAAGCCTATTTTTCATAGACAATGTTAGTGTCCTGGTGTAATCCTCGCCAATATTTTCCCAGGCATTTTTAATCGCGTCTTACTGGTCAGACGCTCTCTGATTCTCCAAGTAACACCTGCTCCTTGGCAACATATCCATGCCCACACGTTGATAGAGAAGCGACCACTACGAGCTGTTGTACACGTCGCACCTTCTGGATTTGTTTCTGGCATCCCTGGACTACTATTTGTTGTGTAATTGGGCGCCGTTTGTCGGGGATGTAGAAACGAAGGGGACTGCAGCTCTTCTGATGTAATATGGCTACTGTATTCACCACTGGGAAATGTGATATGGTGACCCTTGGAGGCAGGGTCACGTAATGCTCGACGATGGTATGCCTCAGCGAGACTGCGAAGTTTGGTGTCTGAGATTAACCCAGAATATCGTTTCATCAACGAAGAAGTGGCTCGAAAGCGGAAAACAAGTGCGAAAGCGAAGTGGAAGTTGTGCGTAAAGCAATGCGTAAAGCAGGTAGTTTGCGTAAAGCAGGTAGTTTGCGTAAAGCAGAGTAGTCAGTCTGAAGTTACTGGTTTCACTGTCAGAGCTGGACTGGATGTCGGTTCCTGGTTTGCGTTTCCTTTATAGTATGAGCACCGCGGTTTCACGGCGAGGTCGAACGTGCGACTGAGCGCTTTGCTCGCCGCGGCCGCGATGCTCTGTAGGGCCCCTTGAGGTAGGTCATGGTTTGTTATGGTTTCGACGCCGTCGCGACGTCTTGGAGGCGGCGTGGCGGCGACACTGTAGGATTTATATAGCGCTCTACATATCGGCAATTTCTTGGGCGGTATATACGCACAGAGCCATCAAAAAAATTGTGTTGTCCCAAAAGTCCTGTGGCACACCGACAAATTGGTTGGCAAAGTTTAACCTCTGCTCCTTATGCCGTGGCAACAGAGCAACTTTATTTGCAGCCCAAAAATTCTTCAGCTCAGATGCTCTGATACGTCGTCTTGCGGTTTCCACCGAAGCAGGAATATTTGTTAAGAAGCAAGCCTGAAAGCCTGTTTCACATTAATTTAAAAAATCGTTTACTTTCAATTGAACGGCACTGTACCTACTAAATAACGTTTCCTGACTTCTAATAGTTTTTAAGATGATCTTTCTTCGTCAAGAAGATCATGCTAAGGAAAGCTCTCAGATATTCCCCGGCACAGGCCTCCGGTATAAATACAGCCTGGCAGTTTTATTTGTATAGTCGCAGCCTCGCGCCGGCTTCTGGTCCCATAAAGTGTCAGTAGCCTCCTCCAGACCGAAGCAAAATGGGCGCTAATGTCACTAGTAGCATAGATCATCATAAAGCAGCGCCACTCCAATTACCACTAAAATACAAAGAGTCATAAATAGCTGGTAAAACTTAAATGGATCAGTGCCAAGTGGAACGGCTGACAATAAAAACCGCAGAATTTCACCGGAAGAGTAACTGTTATGACCCATGATATTCCCGAATCGCCGGAATTAAAATCATTTCGAATTTCGAAGCCTCATTATTTATACGGTCTTAATGATGCTACGATGACTACGAAACGTGAGCAGCTAGGTTTTATTGTATGAAATAATATTATATTTTATTATTATATTACATTTCTAAGACTCAGTTTATAAAATATCTATACCCTTAGAAACATTCCTAAAAATAACATCTATATGCAGGACCAAGTTATAACATTATTTAGTCGTGGTCTAATATTTTATAAGGCCTGCTAAGTTTTCAAAGTTGCAACCAAAATTAGGTGAGTTTATTTAAAATAAAACAGTTCCATAGCAACGTTAGTGGTTAGTGGTTAAGGTCCTTCTTAACCACTAACCACTAACGTCGCTATAGAACTGTTTTGTTTTAAATAAACTCACCTAATTTTGGTTGCAACTTTGAAAACTTGTTATTTCTGAACGAATGGATCAATTTTTCATTTCTTTTTTTTGGTTGGTAGGTAATTATCTTGTCTTTCAAAAAAATGAAACAGGTGAAATTTTTTTCAAAGCCTCCTAGATGGTAGTGGAAAACCTCGAACCATGTTTTTCCTTAGTTTTTAACTCACCCTGTGTGTTAATCAAGTAATGGTGTCAAAAACGGTTACACTCAATGGTTACACATGAAAGTCGCTTCTTTTATGAGCATTTTATTTTTTCATTCACTGATCTATCTCTAAAATTGTCCATATTACAGCTTTTTATTGTCACCCCTGGCAACTCTAAGAGCTTCTAGTCTACGCGGCATACTGGAAATTAGGTTTCTTTTCGTTTCCGTTGGTATACGATCCCGTTCTTCAACTAATGCAAGTGCCATTTCAGCAAGACTTTCCGGAGGACTCTCGCTAGAACGTATAATTTTCCCTAATTTTCAACTCACAAATATTCTGTAGGGTTCATATCGGGGCTTCTCGCAGGCCATTGTTATGTACTGACACCGTGACACCAGTAGCTTCTAAGAAATTTTGAACTATTGCCGCGGTAAAACATACTGCTGTAAAATGTCAATGTATATTCGGGCTGTCATCGACTGTCTCGGTAGAAAAACATGAAGGGGTGTCTTTTCATTTGTTGAAATCCCTCCTCACACCATAACCGACCCACCATTAGAACTTACGTATTCTGTTATTAAGCTCTGACTAAACCTTTCACCATTCCTTCTCCGCACTCTTTTTCTTCCATCCACCATGTTAAGACAAAACCTTGATTCATCTGTAAACAATACATTCGACCATTCATGAATATTCCATTGTCCATAATTTTGAACGAAGTTTCTTCGAGCAGTACGATGTACAGGCAATAATTTAGGACCTCTTGCAGGTCTCCTAGTTTTTAAATTAACTTCTAACAGACGTCTACATACCGTCTTCTGCAACACTTTCTTTACCGTTTTACTTTACAGTTTTACCGAAAGCTTTGCCTCTGTTCATTAAAAACGATTTCTATCTTTTGGAATCCATTTTGATGAATAACAAATGAACGAAAGGCCCTTCTAAAGGTCCCATTCCTAATTGACCTCATAGAGAATTCATATTTTTGTATATTATCATTTACATCATTTCGTCAAATAACCAACAAATAACATAATTACGGTATCACTCGGTATATTATGAGATATCCTGTTATTTTGTTCCTGAAAAGGTTTAGACGAACACACATTTAGAAGCAGAATAAAATATATTGCTAAATATACTACGACGCAAACAGGTGCTTTAAAATAAAACCTTAGAAGATATAAAAAATCGTTTTATAGCAATTAATTATATTTTATTAACTATTTTAAGAAAATTGCCTTTGCAACATCCTTTATAAATGATCCTGTAATTTATTTTGTAATATGTTTTGAATCTGCTTGTATAATAATCTATTATCTATTTTATTGTGCATTCAGTGCTACTAATTGAATGCAAATATAATATTTTAGCTCAATTTTCTGTAATTTTCTAAAATCTGATGTTATTTGGTGGTTTTGGCGTTTTTATTTTAGATAATTGAAGTAGGGTATCTTAGAAAATTGAGATACATGTAATACTCTATATTTTAGATAAAATAAAACAGGATTTAATTTAAAAAATAATCAACTATTCTCCTCAAAGCATGGGAGTTTTTTTGGGGCCCCATACCGCACATTGTCTTAATAATAGATAGCAATTTTATTAACCTTTTTGAGGTTGCACAACATAACAATACCGTTGAGTATTCAGTTTATAGAGAAATTTGTAGTCCCATTCTAATGACTGTAAAGCAATCTCATTTTATAATGTTCTTCTAGATGTTTCTAAATCTCACGTAAAAACAGTTATAAAATTATGTTGTAACTCATAATAATAGTATTTTGTTACGAGAACTGAAACTGTTGCTTTAGCTAATTTTGTTTTCCTTAACAACTTGTAATTTATAGTTGAATAATGGTTTTGCAACACTGGTATAAAACTTATAAAATATTTTTCCTGCTTTGTAGCGTTCTCGAGTAATTTAATTGTAGACATCTTTATAAAATATTTATATAAGCAACAGTTTTTAGGCATTTTATATTTCTGTTGTAAAACGTTTTTATGATAATGTTATAAAATCATTTTATCACTCAAATTTATCTCTGTGGTAGCTTGTATATAATATAATTGCTTTTTAAAATCAGCAATAAAACCTTGAAAACTGAAGTGTCGCTTAAACAAAATCATCAGAGAGCCTAGTATTATTGAATAGCATGATTTTATGGTTCTACCAAAACAAGTAGAAATAAAAGGAATTATTAACAAGCAGTTTTGAACTGGATAACGAAGCGACTTTAGAATACGGATACCTACAGTGACACAGGATTGAGTATCTCTCTTTTACCGAATAAATTGATTGCTTCTTCCGCCTCTACAATAAAATCTCTGTACCCTACAGATAAATTCAACGAATAAAGCGGAGCACCATACCATTCCTTTGAGACTATGCCCATCCGCCGAAAATAACTCTGGTAGTTGACGTAACACGGAGAGACAACTAAACTGGAATACATTTAATATCTGCAGGCGAATGAAATTTATGTCCTTTCTTCGTCTCCAATTCTCATCGAATCCTAGGAGAGTAGATGCGGCGAATCAAACGCGGATGTAGTGTGAATGGGGTACTTAAATATTGGCAATGTTTTATTGCGACAAATAACTTGACGCAGAGCAGGAAATCACGGTTTAAATTGTGTGACATCGCGTGTTGAAATACTTTTTTATGAAACTGGAATAAACTTAACTAACATAAATGGAGGCAATTACTATTAGTCCAATGTTGATATCATTTTTCAAAAATAAATGTCTCGGCAATCTGATTTTCCAGGGTCGATGGAAGTGTGACTCCCAAGTATCCAATCAAAAAGTCACACTCCACACCGCTTGTACGATTTCGATGCTTTAAAGCTTTCGATGCTTTAAAGCTTTCGATGCTTTAAAGCTTTCGATGCTTTAAAGAAAAGAACCATGAGTAAAAAAAGCGGAAAGTACAAAGGGCCTAAGGACTGTAGTGGAGGTGAACCACTATACTCCGACCTATATACATACATACATAATTAGGGGTGGTTTCTTCTTTTTTTTAATTTTCTTATTCCACCTTTTATACCTACATAGGTAACAGTATTCTCTACAATTTGCCTAATAATTTTTTTTGGTCATTTTTAACGGGCCATTGTATGGGAAAACATCCACCATATAAATTTAGTAGGGTTTAGGAAATATACAAGCAGAGACTGTATAGCTGGTTTTTGCAGCGTTGATCGAAAACCGTCTCCTGAGTCACCTACCAAAAAATCGCAGTCCAACCCCTTCGGGGTTTAGCGTAATAGGGGTGGTCTCATTACTTTGGGCTTGTTCTTGGAGGATACTTATACTTAATAAAAGTCACACCGATGTTCCAGATTGTTTATTTTTTATATTATTTTAATATTAGGTTAATATTTAAGAATATTTAATGGGGATGTTCTGATTAAATTTTCAGGTACGACGATTGAAACAAATGGGATATCATATTTTTGGTGCTGTGTATTCAAGTTATATTTATATAATATTATACATATATAACGATTTGATAATCAATAAACACATTATCCCAGTATGTGTATTTATATATTATATAGGTAGGTAAAATAAAACTGCATATACCTATTATTGCGAGTTATTTTCTTTAATTTCATATTTTTACATTTTATTTTCGTTCTCAACCGTTCTTTATTTTTTCTAATTTGTCTGTTTTACGAAAGAAATTAATACAATCAATTATTATATTGATCTAAAAATAATTGATAACAATATTATATATATTCTCCATGTTTTCGTTAATATTACAGTTTAATATAAATTTTGTTTTGTTTGTTTTTGTCATTTGTAACATCAGATTGTCATCAATGAACATTCAGTGATCAATGTCACTTCAGACATCAGTCATCAATCATTCATTCATCAATGAACAATGAATCAGATTGTTATCATGAACATCAGATCATTTAGAACATCAATTGTCATTTATAACATGCTATTTTAGCCATTTCATTGGGGACATACGTCCTTGAAGATTCTATAATTCTTTTTAAGTGGATATGAGTACTAACATTATCTACATTGTTCTCTATTTAGCATTTTGTTTGTATATTTTCTGAACCATAATAAATAAATATGTTGAATATTTTGCCACATAATGGGCGCTGGAAAACCAAAGTTACCAAAAAATGTTATTAAGCAAAGTTGTAGACAATATTATTATGTACAAATTTGTGATAACCACCTATAGAGAGGGTCTACTTTTACTGTACTATATCAACAGGCTTAATGGGAGATAGTAACCTCCTGAAACTTGGCGCCCAAATAACACCATTAATGCTTCATATTATATACAACTAAATTAACCAGGCACGGATTGTTCCCATTAGTCCCCTAGCGGACCAACATGCAACTACATTAATTGGGCTTTCTCGACGTATATTACAACTATCTCTCATACACTAGTTACGCCTACATAGAATAGCACATAGAATAGCGCCACACACAGTGCTGGGCCCTTTGATTAACAATTATTACTAATAATACAGTGGTAAACAACCCATGAATAGTCTGTCTGTATGCCATAATAGAACGTAATTTGCAAAATAATTTCCTGTAGACCACTCTTATTACATTGCAATAGCAGGCAAAATGTCTGTAATTTATCATAGCATATTATTAAAGGGAACTTATCTTCAATATATTAATTAGGAAATACGAATCACTATAAACAAAAAAACAACCACTATAACCAAAAATACACAGGGTGTGGGGTTTTTACTCGTAAAATGTATAGGCGTCAGGTCAGGGGAACCGGCAGGCCAATTAATGCTCATATTGCCAAAATATGCGTTAGGAAACGGATCAGTCAAATAAAAACAGATAATATGGAAATGAGATTTTCGTCTCGCATTGAAATACATTTATGCAGAATGCCGATATTCTATTTTATTTCTAGAAGTTTACAAACTGTACCGACTTCTTCTAAGGCTAAGGTTTTCTACTAAAAATTGATCTACTAAACGAAACTAATTCTATTGAATGCTTTATCGTGTTTTATGGATAGTTATAGTTTCATGGATATAAATACGGTGAGGTTCGCGGTGTGTTTAACAGGTATGTGTCTCAATCAGTGTAAGCTGGAACGAGGAAGAAAAGAGCCAAGGGTTTTGCGCTAGCACGCTGGGACATCACTGATTCCAATGTGCCGTTGCGAACGAACTGGAGTATCTTTTTATTCCAGAGAACAAAATTGACTTGTGCTGGTTTTTGTCAGATAAAGTCCTAGATCACGCATTGGTAATCTTAAATTGGTGCTCTCAGGTCGTTTCACACGCTCAGTCTACCTATCCAACTTGCAATGTTGATTTCCCGAGAGCATCACATGAAGAAGCTAATTAATACTCATATCGACTATGATTCTTGATGCCGTTGACAGTACAGCTGACAATGTTGTTGTAATGACCAGAGATACTTATGTAGTGCTTCTTCTTGGAAGTCACTGTTAGCTTTTCTGCGACTAGACGCCCAAACTTGTATCCATAACGAAGATATGTGCCTGGATGATTTTCTGTGACGAAAACCTCCAGCTGCTGAACGGACTTAGATGCTGGCACCTTAGTGAGAGTGCTGTCAAGAATGCTTTAGTCGTCAAATTGTATAAGGTACGTAGACTTACGTTTTTAAGTTAAGTTAACGGTATCTCTTGAATAAATATTATTCTAACAATATTTTTTTTAATGCAGGCTTCTATTTGGACCTATAAAAAACGTCTGCTATGCCACCAGTAACTTATGATACGTAAAAACATCGGACATACAGAAAACGAGTTGATATAAAAAAAGACGACAAAATGATGTTTATACGTTGAATACGTAATCTAGGAAGGCCACTGATAGCCACCTTGTGATATAACAATCAACCCATTGCATTCCAATATATTAGTGACAGTGAAACTGACTCATCGATTATGTGATATGTACTAATGGTGTTGGATAACATACTGTTCTAACTTTATTGTTATTTTCATAGTCGTGTAATGCTGTGATGTAACGCCTGGAAATTTAGATACTATTATCGGTTGTTATTGGCAAAAAATACATACGTGTTGAAAAATGCACAATGGATCTTAAATTACCCTATAACCTTGCAATAAAACAAATTCTATTTTAGAAGAATACGATATGAAGCGGCATTACTCCAGCAAGAATTTCGCTCAATATAATTTCCTCACGGGCCAGTTAAGAAAAGATTATATTTAAAAAAAACACATTACCGATTTAGGGAAACAACAACAAATGTTCCATTCTAAAAATCAAATCTAGACAGTGTTGTTAAAGCTAGTTTTATAATTAGTTCCAAAATAGCGAAAACATCGAAGTCATTTTCTGAGTAGATGTTGCAGAACTTTTGTGTCCAGAAAAGAAGAAAGAGTTTCACAAAGTGAGATTATCGCGACGTACAATTGTTCGACGTATAGATGTGATGCCTAGTGATAAAAAAGACATTGACCGATATAGCATTGACCAAAGCATTTTCGATTGCTTTGGATGATAGTATAGATCTATCTGACACAGCCCAGTTAATTAATTTTATACGAGATGTTGATGATGAATTTGCAGTGACAGAAGAATTACTGGCTTTACAGCATCTACAAGGGAGCACTACTGTAAAAGATATTTTTACAGAAGCACTCAGTCCTACAGATACCCTTCGACTTGACATCAGAAGGTGCCACTAATGTTCTGGATTAGAGTGAGTTCTGAATTATGACAGGTACTTAAAAGACTGTGAAATAGTTATTTATGCAACAAGTGCAAAAAGTAAATATTTATTGTACGCGACGTGAATATGTCACGTGGAACAGTACGTCGAGAGCAATAAACACTTTTTGTACGAGTTGCATATAATATTTTTTCTACGTTCATGCAAAAACCAAAAAAAAATTGATTTAGGTGGCATTAATGTCATGATATTAGGTGACATGTCATGATCTTTATGTCAAAACACTGTCGTAGAATGACAGATACGTGCAATAAAATTGCACTAGTGTAATAATGAAGTTTTTGCGTTAAATATAGTTCAATAAAGTTTTGTTTTTTGCGTGAAGGTAGAAAGACGTTATTCAATCTATTTGTAATTTGACAGGTACCTATAATTTGACAGGTAAATCGGAGAATGCTTATCTCACTCCACCGCTGCCATCACTTGACGGCTATAAAGATGTCCCGCGATCTATGACAATGGACCACATTCCTAAGACGTGTCCAGAAGTTGTCATTCGCCACTGTAATGCCAATGACTCCCTGCAAACGTCCTGTCTGGAGAGACACAGTAATCATTTTATGTCGACGATTTATAAAATGCTGACGAAGACATTCATTCGATCAAGGCCGACTTAATGCAACTATTTTGTGTATGTATACACACTGACCTAGGTGACGTTATACAATGCGGTAATTAGGTCACCCGCATATATTCTGTAACATGTTGTAATCAATCTATGATCAGTTATCATCAGTCGTCCATCGAGCATATATTGTTAACTCATGCGTTAATATCAAAGAAACGTTACTGATTATTCCTGGTGAGTTTTCATTAAAATGCAGTCCATCTAACTATCTTGACCCGGTATACTACAGTACCGGGCAGATTTGGATTCAGCGGGGTCGAAATAGGAGGAAAATACCTTGTCTCTAAAATGTCGTTTTTCTGAAAACTTGACTTAACTTGAAGACCGGAGTACGATCAGGAAAATGCCGTGAAGAATATTAAATTATAAGCTTTAAAAAAGGTACATTTGGGTACAAGTAATCACTTGATATTCACTTAGCTATGTCCTTTTCGTTTGAATACCGAAATATCCCGCGTAGTACAGTGCCGTTCAATTGAAAGTAAACGATTTTTTAATTGATGTGAAACAGGCTTTCAGGCAATCAAAACTTGATTGTCAATTTTTATTGTCAGTTTACTAATAATTATTCTATATTTTGAAGTTTTCCTTATAATTATTATTAATATTATTATGCCGCGCTTAACTGAACCGCAAAAAATTAGAGCTGTGATGTTACTGCAGAACGGATGGTCAATGCAAGCAGTTGCAGATACTTTGAATGTGAGTAAAGGTTGCATTTACAAAATTAAGCAAAAATGGAATGCAGAAGGAACTGTTCAGTACGTCCATAGAGGGGGCCGTCAGAAATTCAGTACTATGAAGGAAGACGAACTCGTCCTTGACCACCTCCGATAGAATCCTTTTGATAAAGCAGTGACTGCCTGCTTCTTAATAAATTTTCCTGCTTCGGTGAAAACCGCCAGACGACGTATCAGACCATCTGAGCTGAAGAATTTTTCGGCTGCAAATAAAGTTGCTCTGTTACCACGGCATAAGGAGCAGAGGTTAAACTTTGCCAACCAATCTCTTCAGACGAAAAAGTTTTTCAATCCTGCTATGATGGCTCTGTGCGTGTATACCGCCCAAGAAATTGCCGATATGAAGAGCGCTATATAAATCCTACAGCTCGTAGTGGTCGCTTCTCGATCAATGTGTGGGCATGGATATGTTGCCAAGGAGCAGGTGTTACTTGGAGAATCAGAGAGCGTCTCACTGGTCAAAGCTACGCTCGCATTTTGGAATATGTTATGTTACCTTCCGTTTCCATTTTATATCCTGAGAACTTCACTTTCCAGCAGGAAAATATTTTTATTTCCTCTTTCCTTTTTCCATATTTCAAGTAAATTTATATTTCAGGATAATTCCTCTATTCACAAATCACGAGTTGTTACTGAATGGCTGAATACAAACCATATTAACACTCTGCCTTGGCCCTCCAAGTCGCCGGATTTAAATCCGATAGAAAATGTATGGGCACAAATGGAAAAGGACATGTATAGCAGAAATTTCCGATCAGCGAACGTAGAAGAACTGTGGTTGGCGATTGAAAATGCCTGGGAAAATATTGGCGAGGATTACACCAGGACACTAATATTGTATATGAGAAATAGGCTGCAAAAAGTTATAAACGCGAATGGTGCTTGGACCAAATATTAATTCATAGTAAAGTTCTCAGTTAGTTTGTTAATTTAATGGATTTTTTTACAAGAGACGTCCTTACCATATATATTTTCCTTAATAAATACTGTATATAAAATGCTGTCACCCTATAACTGACAGATACTTCAACCTAAAATAATTTTGAATGTGATCTGCTTATAAAAGTCTGCTTCACAATGGGAAAATTTCCAAAATTTCTCATAAGAGTCGTTTACTTTCAATTGAACGGCACTGTACAATGGCAGTCTCGTTATACGGCCAGTTAAAAATTGTTTAACATAATAAATAAGTCAATGGAATAAAGTATTATAGGTCTCGAATCCCTGAATTCCCCATTGAATATTGTTTAAATACTCTACGTCCCATTGTTCCTCCGTTAAAATGAAATATTTAACCTCCATCCACATTACAGTCCGTAATCACGTTTTAATATTCATCGAGGTTTCCTGCTCTGTCAGATTATTGTTCACATTTTCTTTGCACGCGTGAAATATTTAAGTACCCCAGTGAACTACTTTCGCAGGAAACCAGTTTTGCAGGACTGGCGTTTTGTTTACGGGCCGCAAAACACCAGTTAATTCAAATGCTATATCAAAGGGGGGTAACAATAAGTATAACGTTTCCTTGTTGTACTCATGGAATACAGAAAAGCTGAAACGATTTACTGACAAAAGGCAGCAGTGGCACTCAAATAAAATAATGTTGACCCGTTGTCACCATGGAGTTAGTTCTATAACATTAATCAAATCAGATATTATGAGAAGACCACTCGCGACAATGTGAATGTTCCTGGAACTACCACATTATCGATTTAAACAAACATCAGTTGTAGACACGCCTCTTATTTATATTTGAAACTACCATTCTCAGAATCCTAGAGTTTCGATTTATGATTTAAAACTTTAAACCTAGGTATAACGCAAATACTCTTCATAATAAACTAGTATTTTTATTAACTATTTTTACACCTATCATTACCTATATATTTAGAAACAAATGAAATGTACACGCATTTTCTCTAATCGTAGCTACCAGACAAACGGCGATAAACACATAGCTGGTATTAAACAGGATGCATGTTTCCACGTTTTTCTTTAATGACACAATAAACTGGCAGACTTTCCATATGATAGTTTGGATAACTACGGCCATAACGATAGAATTCTGGTGTGATATTGAGCGAAACAGTGCACGTCTGCTTTTAGTGTTAATAACGTGTTGCAACGTGTCGTCGAGCTTGAAACGTTCTATTGCAAAGTACCCACTAGAAGATCTTTTAACAGTTACCCTTTTGAATAACTTACGTAAAGGTCATACTTTTTCTTGCTAAATATATTTCCGGATAATAATAATTATTTTTCGCCCAAGGTACATTGTAACAATGTTTAAGGCCATACAGTGTAAATAATTGTATGTATATGTATACATACTTATAAAAAAGAAAATAAACATTACAGCCCTTTGAACAGTTTAAAAAACAATATATACATTGAGAAAATGGAGAAAATATCATTTATTTTAGAGATTTATTCAGTATAAACAACTATTAAACTATATCTAATTATCCGCATCTCCGAAAGTGGGGGATGAGGCTTTTAACCTCGAACCAAAACACAGAGGTCGAGTCGCTATTTTGAAGATCCTCTGAGAGGAGTGATCGTCATGCTCCAATATATTTTTCTCTAAATTCAATGTCAAAGGTCTATCTCTATATCAATAAATATAATATAGATATTTCAAATTAATTGTTCTTAAGAACTGACCCATTCAAATAAAAATCCTCAGGAACGTAAGAAAATAAATAGTAAGTATACAAAGACCAATCAAATATCAATTATATCACTTAAAATTAAATTTCAAATATAAAATATTACTTTAAAAGACCTGTGCTAACTTCATAGCACTCGAAATACCGCGATATTTTCGAACTTTTTTCGTTTTTTTTACTATGTCTTCTAATCCATGCGTTTGTTCATAAAACGTGTTAATACGTTTTTTAAGTAGATTAAATTTGCCACAATTTGAGATCAGAACCAGCTCCTCTGTAGGTATAATAGTTAGCAAGACACAGCTCTCCAAAAATTGGCAATTTTTCCAAAAAAGTGACATTTCAAGCTTTGGTCTACATTATTTCATATCTGCGGAGTTAGATTCTGGATTTTTTATTTATTTTTTTGTGCCCACGCTCTGAAAATATAAATACCCACGAGCCGCTACTATATGTCACTGTATATCATATATGTATATGATATACAGTTCATTCAATATGTATGTATAGTTAACTGACCCCATATAAGATACCGCGCAGTTGCCACATGTAATTTTCAATTTTCTCAGTATTCAATTAAAATATTAAATTCCACAATACTATATTAAAGTTGTATATATTATTTATGAATTTTATTAAATAATGATTGTGCACACAATAATATATTATAGGCCAAGATGTTACGTTTTTACATTTATTTTCGTCTACTTTAAATATGACAACTACGTAAACATCTATTTTTATAGTTAAAAGCGGCAGCGCCGATCCACGACCTTTCCAATAACGAATATTCGAGCAGTATATCTCTTTTTAACTTATTGGAATCGTATCTCTCGGATCGGGATCGGCTTCTCGAATCGAATAGGATCAGGTTTGCATATCTTACAGTGGCGTGTTCGCGGGGATTGCTAATATAATATTTATATACCTACCTATGTAGGTATACATCGCTACGAGAGTTGAAATAAAAGCGTATGGCGGTTAGCAAACATGTTTGTTCGTTTCGTATGAAACCTGAAAAACGTAGATTTCCGCTAGGTTATAAATGCTAAATTCAACGATATAAGTTAAGTTTTTTATTGGGTTTTACAAAACTGAAAACGCTCTCTGGTTTATTACATAAGTAGGTACCTATTGTCCATTGACTTTATTTTTATGTAGGTACCTACCATCCTAGATCACAAATTAATAATTTACATCAGTGGGCAAAATTAAAAGTTCTATAGACTGTTTATAAAATTATAACCGTGTACCTACGTAGCCACAAATTTTCAATTACTGTAAAATACCTCAAGGTCAGTTTCTAATTTTGTATGGCTGTAAAAAGTGTGTGTATTGGAAATCGCTTTGCGATGAGAAGCTGGTAGGTAGGTATGTATTGCATTTGTAATGATTTTTAAAAATGTGTTGAATTTAGTCTCGGTTTAGTTATGTAGGTACCTATTAACAAACAGGCTCTGATCTTTGTCAAAGCTTGTCTGTTAATAATCTTTGTCTTTGTCGAGTGTTAACGATTTGGTAGATTAGGTAGGTACCTACTTACACAATAAATATGATTGTATTTCAATCGCAAGTATATTTATATTATTTTTCCGTTTTAAAGTTTATTTTTCTCGACTACTTAGCTGTTTTGTACATATTTATTTTTGTTACTTGTGGGAAATATGGCTACTGGCGAACCACCCACTAAGAAATGGTAACGCGCTGAAAGCAATACTTCATGAGTGGTCTGGAAACTTGAATTCAATATCAGCTGTGGTGTTGAAAATATGCATATAAAAACCTTCTACTTTCACCCCCCTCAGAAAAAAAATGTCTACGCCAATGAAAAACATTGTGTAGGTCAGGGTGCCGCTCGTTCAAATATACATACATATTGTACGAACTGTAAATATATATTTTTTGTGGTTATATGTTTTTCACTTTTTTTAAAAAAAAAGGCCCATAGACGTCGTTCGGTGCTTAAATTAAAGCTAATTACATTCGCTCTATCTTCCCCTATGACTTTACGCGTAAAATTTTTCCCTCCAGCCCTCCAAAAATTGGCAATTTTTCCGAAATAGTGAAATTTCAAGCTTTGGTCAACATTATTTCATATCTGCGGAGTTAGATTCTGGATTTTTTATTTTTTTTTCTGCCAACGCTCTGAAAATACAAATACCCACGAGCCGCCACTGTATGTCACGGTACATCATATATGTATATGATATAATACATAATATATCAGTAAATAAAAATGTTGAATTACAATGAAAAAGTATTATAGGCTAAATATATATTTTTTGTGGTTATATATCTGTATATTAGAGCTGATTCATGTAATATGTTCTTTCATATATTTATATTCTTTATTAGTAGATAGGTATGTAGATTTTCTGTCCATTTTCTTGGTTATTTTATCTTTTATCAGTACGGAAGATTAGGACATGAATATGAACTTGCACAAGTTAATTCGATTTTGCTGAAGCTCTTCAGAATTATGTACAAATTATTTAGTTGAAGCCATTCACACCTTAATTTCTCATTAACACGGATAAGTTGCACAGCGACGTTTCGGCTTAATATTATTAATTATTACTAATTAATCGAAGTAGGTACCTATTAGGTATTAATTAAACCAATACCTAGTAGAAATCACCCTACCGCGTTAATAAAATATCAGGGAATTTCAAATTTACGAAAAATGGTATTTTGAAAATTATTTTGAAAAAAGTTATAGGAAATAAATGTTTACCTTACCTTACAATATTACCTTACAATATTAATATGAAAATTCGTATCTCCACATTTTGTCAAAATGGAACTAATGCGTTTTCCAATATACCAGGAGCTTAAATTGTATGATGCATGATCGTATCTCCATTATTAGTAATTACTAAAGATAGAACGATTAGAAGAAGTCGTATTGGACATTTTCGTCGAGGTACAAAGTCACACCTCAGCTAAATCAAGTTGGTAAACAATCTTATCTCCATATTTTTGTTCTGTTCGTGAAATTCAGTCTGAATAGGAACAAGTAGTCGTTCAAGAAAAGATTAATTGTCACTTGAAAGATGCTAAAACTCGTTATAAAATGATAAAGAAAACTGTCCAGACAAAACCAGAGTAATCATGGTGGATTTACAAAAGTGCTTACCCACACCCCTTCTCTCTAACGCTAAAAGCTTTTACACAATAAAACTTTGGACCTTGAACCTTACCATATATGACGCTACAGAAAAAAGTACTTACTGCATGGTCTGGGATGAATCTGTTTCTGGTAGAGGCGGAAGTGACGTAGCATTAGCCTTAATAAAGTGGGCAAAGGAAATTTTGGGGAATACTGTTAATCTGATAATCTGGTCAGACAACTGCCCTAGCCAAATTCGAAATATTATGATGGCAGCAAATTATTTCTATTTCTTGAATATTTGTCCCTCCTTGAAATCAGTTATACATAAATTTCTGCTGAAAGGTTATACTCACATGGATGCGGGCCATGTTCATGTTCTTATTGAGCGAACTATAAAGAAACAGCCTACGATGACACCGTGGGACAGTTAATTAGGTCAACAGGGGCTACAGTTTTACAGTTTAACATAGAAACGAATGACTTTAAAAAGTTCTAGACTCTGTATTCAAATGCAAACGCTCCATTTGTGACTAAAAAAATTAATACAGAGAACGAAAATTTCTTATTTCTGAGGAAGTGCCCCGTCCAGGTATACTTTAATAGAAAACTTCGTTTACCTATGAAGAATTTAAAAGTGTTAATTTGAAGAGAACTCCCAGAAGATTAGAAATTTCTATACCAGATGAGTTGCCTTTTAGCCGCAAGGTTCCCCAAGTTTATACCTTGGGCGAAAAAGCACCAACACCTTTTGAAGTTATTTGAGTGGATATCGTCTCAATTTCATAATTTTTATAGAAATATAAGAATATCCAACTAAGAAGAAGATTCCGACTCCGAATGAAATCTGAGAATCATAATATCTCATGTTTTCTACTTTTTTTAGCTGATTCGGAGTGGAAAGAAATCACAAGTGTCTTAATTTTAGTCAGGTAAAGCTTAATGTTGATAGTTGTATTATAGACCATGTCAGTTAAATTAGTTAATTAAAAACTTCAGATCTCAAATTCCTAATTTCTTATCGATAGGTACCGACTTTTTAATTATTCATTGTGCATACTTCTATACAATGTATGATATTCAACGCATTGATTAGTAGTCCCAGAATGCGCCATTTGGAGAAGGGACTGGTTTTAAACAAATATTACATTCACATTAAGAATATTTACGACCACGGAGGGAAACAATACATTCAAATGATTTATTTATGGGGCAAATTTGTCTTAATGATGGCACCGAACACGAAAATATTTTTATTTCATTCTATAAGTCACGTAAGAACGACGATGGAGACACGAAAGAAAAAGGATGAAAGTGGGAGTGGAGAAGTAGTAGCGGTCTGGAGATATAGAGCCGGCGGCGGGGAGGAAGTACTTCCGGAGGAAATGACAAGTTTCGAACCTTAACCAGTCTATTAATACGTCGAACTTTCAGATGCCGAGTTTTCAAGAGCAAAGTTTCAAAACTAAAACGAATTATTCACGAGAGAGCGGAGTTTTGTATTTAGCGGCCATAGTTGATAACAAAGTTGCTAGGTATTCGCAGCTCTTGCGAGTTTAACTAGATTTTTAATGAAAGCGGGTTGGAATCCTCGATGTTAAACTAAAACAAAAAATAAACAAACACAGTAATCCACAAAATACCGTAGTACGTACCGCGTTTCGATTGCGCACAATAAGTTTAAATATTACCCAATAATACCAACGTTATCTGTACAGATCATGTACATAGTTAAATATTTCGTGGTCTAACAGAAAACTGCGCAATGTAATTAATATTATCAAGTTTCTGAATTTCTCCCTCCCAGTTTATCTATAACCAATAAAAACAATCTCATATAAAATCGTGCGGAATATACATTTGTTTTAGCCATCCCCCAGGATAACTTTGCGTTCCCGTTCCTAGTTGTTCAGTCAAACAAGATTGATGCCCCTTTTGCATCAGGAAACCGTCGGAGAACATTATGAGGTAGCGGAACTCAAAGACCCCATTGTACATGCCCCTTATTGGAATCCAGCGTCTCCCTAAAAATATATTTACTGTTCGATTAGAGATTGATGGCGATCACTTAATTTTGTCCCTGGTTTGCTATAGAACATATTAAAACCGGGCTGAAAATACGTGGATGTTATAAAATATATACCTACACTCTATCTAATATGTATGGGTAGTTAACTGACAGCATATAATATACCGCGCAGTTGCCACATCTATCACAAACTATCAAATTCCACTATACTATATAAAAATTAAATATATTATTTATGAATGTCATAAATGAATTATTGTGCATACAATAATATATAGGCCAAGATGTTAGCCATTTTTACATTTATTTTCCTCTACTTTAATTATGGTAGTTCCGTAAATATTAATTTTTATAGGTGAAAGCGGCAACGCCACTCTTCTGTAGACACAATACTGGATGTGCGAGCAGTGTATCTCTTTTTAACTTATTGGAATGACGCGTCATCTGTGTTTCGTTTGACAGTCGCTATGTAGTCTCAAGCGTTCCGATCTCTTACAGTGGCGGGTTAGCGGGAATGGCGCTCATTTCTGTAATCTGCAAAGGTCATTCGCGTTGGTTGAGATATTCGCGTATATATATATATAGTGCTGTTTAAATGTTATTTTGATACAATATAATACGGTTATTTTTATTATCCGAGCGGTGTTGGTAGGTGGTATCTCTGCCGAAACAAAAAAGTTATTTATTTTCAATACAGATACTTAGGTATTTATGTATGTTAAGAGGTACCAAAGTACCTACCTCATAGAGTTGGTAGGTAAATTATATGTCTAGTTTTTCAAATTGTTTTCATCCTGGAGACGTTTACCTACGTATATATTATTTATATACCTACCTATGTAGGTATACACCGCTACGAGAGTCGAAATAAAAAAATGGCGGTTAGCAAAAATTTTTGTTCGATTCGTTTGAAACCTGAAAAGCGCAGATTTCCACCAGACCTCGCTTTTTTTACGAGATAGGATAGGTATGTTAAAAAATGTAAGGAAAGATAAGGTAAGGAAAGGTATATGTAAGGAAAGATAAGGTAAGGAAAAATGTAAGGTATTATTTGACGGCAAAAATGAATAGTGGGTGTTAGAGCAGAGCCCACTTTAACAAAAAAAAAAACAAGTTGATTTATGGGCTGCTCGAAGTAGGTACTGACTTATACTGAAGTAGGTACCTATTACCTCCTCCACTTAAGACATTTCTGAAATAATTTTATCCAAAAAATATCCCAGTGCTTGAGGCCGCTAGGTTATAAATACAACGATATAAGTTAGGCGTCTTATTGGGATTTACGAAATCTGAAAACGCTCTATGGTTTATTACATAAGTAGGTACCTATTGTCCATTGACTTTATTTTTATGTACGTACCTACCATCCTAGATCACAAATTAATACTTTACATCAGTGGGCAAAATAAAAAATTCTATAGACTGTTTATAAAATTAAAACCATGTACTTAACTAGTCACGAATGAAATGAAAATTTACAATGGTGTTAAAATACCGCAAGGTCAGTTTCTAATTTTGATTGGCTGTAAAAACTGTGTGTATTGGTAATCGCTTTGCGTATGTATTGCATTTGTAATGATTTTTAAAAATGTGTTGTATTTAGTCTCGGTTTAGTTATGTAGGTAAAGTGGACTGGAGTTTTAGTTTACCGAATATCACAATTTGTTTTCAGTATACAGTCGGCTAACATCACAAGCTTTTTATAGATGTTTGTGTATCCTTTACTCTTTGCCGCCAGCCGGCTGAATTGTGACACTCGGAAATTTAAAACTACACTTTACTATACCTATTAACAAACAAGCTCTGATCTTTGTTAAAGCGTTAAGTCAAAGTAAATCGGCGTTGAGTATTGACAATTTGATAGGTTAGGTAGGTACCTACCTACTTACACAATAAATATGACTGTATTTCAATTGCAAGTATATTTATTTTATTTTTCCGTTTTAAAGTTTATTTTTCACGGCTACTTAGCTGTTTTGTACATATTATTTTTCTTTCTTGTGGGAAATATGGCTACTAGCGAACCACCCACTAAAAAATGGTAACGCGCTGAAAGCAATACTTCATGATTGGTGGCATTCATATCAGCTGTGGTGTTGAAAATATGCATGTAAAAACCTTCTACTTTCACCCCCCTAAGAAAAAAAAATGTCTACGGCAATGAGAAACATTTTTTGCACTAGCTTTGTCTCACTTCTGTCTTTATCGATGTATAGTTCACTGCCAGGTGCTATCATCCGCTTAAGGCGCTGAAAAGTTGTTACTAAATAGAACTTTTTAATTGGCTTTCACCTAGTACATTTTTAATTGGCTTCAATTTCAATAATTTATATTTTGGAATAAGGCGTCGGATTTTTTAACTAAGGCAGATTTATATTCATTCCATTTCACATGTGAGTCAATAACTACGCCGAGATATTTAATGGTCTTTGCAGCATTTATTTTTATTTCCATTGTACCATCATTTAACAAAAGAAAGTCAAATTTGGGAAGATCTTTAGCCATACAAGCAAAAGGTAAGTAAAATGTTTTGTTGTAATTTACTGTTAGTAATTTGTCATTAAAAAAGTTTAAAACTTTCCGTATTTCCGTCTCTACTTTATTTTTTTAGCCTGGCCAGCAATGGATGTGTTGTATAGGTCATTCACATATACTATGAAAAGTAAAGGACCCAACACCGTCCCTTGTGGCACGCCATATTTTTAACTTTCTAGTAATGAATTTATTGGGCCTTAAATTCTCACGTCGTTTAAGGCAGCTATCAGTTCCACATGACTTACGGTATCGAAAGCTTTTGCTAAATCAACAAAGACGCAAAGGGATTTTTTGGACGTATGGATTTTGGACTTATCCAAGAGTTACATATATTCAATGTTAAGTTGGCAATTGCGTCTTGTGTTGATCTAGCCTCCCGAAAACCGTATTGTTTTTCTGATAATATGTTGTATTTGTTTAAATAGTCAGTTAAACTGTTTTAGAATTTTTTTATATACGTTCGATAGACGTGATAGCAGGGAGATTGGCCGGTAGTTGGTAAGGTCCTCTTTATCACCTGACTTATATATTGGTGAAATGATGGCTACCTTAAACGACTTAGGAAAATTTGTATAAAGTATGAATAAAGTTTTTTACTTTACACTTTACTTTTTGACTTTACGAGACACTGCGTCGGTCTCAGTTAAAAACATGGAATTACTGGCGAGTTTATTAATGAGTCTAGTACCATTTCCGCGTTGTAGTAGTTTATTGGCTAGGTTTTCTCCTACCTTATTAAAGTGTATGTTAAACTCATTCGCTATTGCTGCATTTTCAGTTAAAATGCCCCTCTTTAAGGTGTTTATTTATTTATTTATTTATATATATACTACATCCAGCAGGCAAAGCCCAATTACAGGAAGTATATCCTTAAATTTAAAATTAAAAATTCAAAGTACTTAAAATACAGACTAAAGTAACAAATATATACCTAATAATAAATAAACTAAATTACAGAGGTAGGCTATTAATAGGGTAGCTATTAATTTTCAGTTTGGAAGTAAGCTGGAAATCTTGTTTTTAAACTGTTTTTTGGTAAGATGAAATATATCAACATTTGCAATACTATTATAACTTCTACATATAGTGGTTAATGGGCAATTAAAATGATGATAAGAATTGGGTATTGAAAATAAAATGTTTGCTGATTTCTAGATACTTGTCTAGGGACATTAAAATAAATAAGTTCCAATAGTACAGGAGAGTCTATCAAATTGTGTACAATCTTATACAAAAATAGTAAACCCATAATCTCGCGCTGCTTATAAAGTGAGAAAAAGTCGAATTCATCTAATAAAAGTTGATATTGGTAATTTCTTTCGGGATAAAAATTGTGCGTTTTGAAGAATAAATATTTTAACAATTTCTTTTGAACGGATTCGATGACATCAATATATTTTGCATTATGAGGGTTCCAGACAATACTGCAATATTCCAACTTACTTCTGACAAGTGAGAAATAAAGAGTACAAATTGCATCCGTTGATGTAAATTCTCTGCTACTACGTATAACGAACCTTAACATTTTTACAGAATGTTTCTTAATATTTTCAATATGGTTGTTGAACGTTAATTTCGTATCAAAAGTGACACCTAAGTCGGTGGTTTCAAATGCACGAGTTAACAAAGTGGAATTGATAGAATAATCATAGGTAATTACATTAATTTTTCGGTGATACGTCATTATTTTACACTTGCCAATATTTAAAGATAACATATTCTTCTCACACCAATTTTTTAGAGTTATCAAATCATTTTGCAGAAGGTGACACCTTATATCCGCTATATCTACTATTTCTCTGTAAATTTTCATGTCGTCAGCAAATAGAAGATTTGGGGACTTAATTTTATGAGAGATATCAGCAATAAACAAAGTGAATAATAAGGGTCCTAAATTTGAACCTTGTGGTACACCGGAACTGGCAATAAATGCAGTAGATTTGACACCCTCAATTTCTACAAAAAGTTTCCTACCGGACAAATATGATCTAAGCAAATTTATAATGTGACTGGATATTCCAAAAAAAGATAATTTTCCCAATAACAATATATGTGAAACGCGGACGCTTTGCTAAAATCCGTGTAGACAACATCAACTTGGTGTTTGGCATCGAGCGAGTGTGACGTAAATTGTGTGAAAATGCAAAGATTGCTTTCCGTACTGCGCGCTTTAACGAAACCATGCTGCTGTTCTGGTATATTATGTTTTACATGTGCGTATATTGTATCACTCAGTATAATTTCCAACAATTTAGAAAATACTGAAATTAATACTATAGGTCTGTAGTTATTAATGTCGGAAATTAAACCAGATTTATAATATAGGACACACACGAGATAATTTCCAGTACGTGGGAAAAGTACCTGTTTTAACAATAAGGTGGAATATGTGATATAGGGGTATTAGGAAACATTGAATGCAATCTTTAACAATTATAGGAGGAACATTATCGGGACCAGTAGTTAACTTATTTTTCAATTTTTTGCTAGCGTTTATAATTTGTTCATTGGATATATGATGAATGTCTAAATAACTACTTATATTTATATCTTTTACATAATCATTTGTTGTTAATACTGGTCCAGGAGGTAGGTATACACTTTGGAAATGTTTAGCAAAACCATCGGCAATCATATGCGGTGATGTCAAAGATTCCTTATTATATGACATTTTCCCGGGTATGCGTGACATTTTCTTTTTAGAGTTGACAAATGACCAGAATTGTTTGGGGATACGTTTTATTTCAGTTTCGGTTTTTTTTATGGAATTTGTATATGCCTTGTTTATATCATATTTGATTTCTTGTCTGAGATTCTTTACTCGTTGGAGATAAAAATTAAGTTTATATTGTTTAAACATTTTACGATAATGGTTTTTAGCTTTAATCTTATTAATTATGCTTTTATTGTACCAAACAGGATATTTAAATGATCTACAATTTTGTATGGGAATACATTCACTAAGAATTTTTTGGAGGATATTGTTAAAATACTCACAAACCTCATTTACATCATCATATAATGTTATATAATGCCAGTCCACTTCATTTAACTTAGTGTACAGTTTAACAAAATCCGCTTTTCTGAAGTTAAACCTGGTTGCTTCTGATATAAAGTTGCTAGTTTCCTCAAGTTTTATATCAAATTCTATTCGGAGCACTGGATGATGTTCATCGATGGGTATTAGTGGTTCTTCTTCACAAAACACGTTGCCTTTAATATTATTAGAACATAATACCAAATCTAACAAACGATTGTTAACGTTCATTACAGAATTAATTTGAGCAAGATCACAATAGTTTAAAAAATTATCAAATCTTATAGAAAGATTTGATGGAACGTTTTTGTCACTGTATTCTGTTATGTTAAAATCTCCTAGAAGAATAATATGGTTAAAGTTCAAAATTTGTTCCAAGGATTCAAAGAAATTAGTATACTCCTCCAGTGAGGTGTTTGGTGGAATGTATAGTACGATTATGAATACTGGTAGCTGATTTTCAGTACTAACTTTAACACAGAGTAAGTCAATTTTTTCGATTGGTGAAACTATGTGGATCAATTCAGAACTGTAACTGACGTCAACTGCTAATAATACCACCACCACCTCGCAGCCCATAATTTCTGTCCTTCCTGTACACAATATAATTATCAGGAAACAATTCGCTATTGAACAATTCCCTGATCCATGTTTCAGTAATAGAAATGATTTTATAATCGCAAGATATTACATTTTTGAGAAATTGGTGAGTTTTTGTATTCAAGCCTCTGGTATTTTGATAATATATACTTAAATTATTGTTACTATTATTTTTTGTATGCCGACTAGATGTATTTACATGTTTTTTGCAGAAATTGTCGGAAGTCCATAAACATATTTGATATACAAATTAGTTTCGCCATTTGCAATACGGTTGTTGAGTTCGTTGCGAAGTTATAGAAAATATTGTCGTTGCTTAACTGTTTGATCCGGTCTAATATACACATTCTTGAAAGTATATTGGATTTTTTTATTGTTTTTTATCAACACTAGTGCATCATTTTTATTGGGTAGAACGACTTTCACTGGGCGGCATTTATTGTCTTTTGGAGCAGTTTTCCAGCGCTTTATTTTAGCTTCGTTAATGACAGGGTACAGAAATATAACGGTTTATAACGGTTACAGAAATATTTCTGTCACCAAACTAAATCAATTTGAGTTATTTGGCGATATAGCATCTACGGTAACTATTATTATAAAGAACAACGTTTATTGGGCTGCTCAGTTGATTACGGCAACGGTTTTTGTTTCATATAACTAAAGGGTCCGCCAATAAGCGCGCTCGATCTTTAAAATGAAATAAAGCAAGTTGTGTGAGAGGTATAAATGAAATTTATTTTTTGTTTGAAAGAGTATTCGAAGGCATTATGTATGGAAAATAATATCGGTCAAATGTCCACCTCGGCTTCGCTGGGTGGCGCGCATACGAGAAGTCCAATTTTCAATGACTCTGGCGCACAAATCGGGCTGTATTTCATCGATGGCGTGGCGTATGTTGACTTTGAGGGCATCAGTGTTTTGTGGTTGGTTTGCGTAGACCTGTGATTTAAGAAAACCCCACAAGAAATAGTCTAGTGGGGTTAAATCGCACGATCTCGGTGGCCAGTTGATGTCGCCTCCGCGCGAGATAACCATTCCTCCGAAGCGCTCGTGCAGAAGATCCATTGTGGCGCGCGCTGTGTGGCTCGTAGCGCCGTCCTGCTGAAACCACATATCCTCGACATCCATATTGTCGATTTCATGCCAGAAAAAGTTTGTTATCATGGATCTGTATCGTTCGCCGTTTACCGTGATGGACACACCATCGTCGTTCTCGAAGAAATACGGCCCGATGATGCCTCCGGCCCAAAATCCACACCAAACAGTTACCTTTGCTGGGTGCATTGCGACCTGGTGGACCTCCTGTGGATTGTTCTCGGCCCAATAACGGCAATTCTGCTTGTTAACATTCCCATTTAACCAAAAATGTGCCTCATCGCTGAAGATGATTTTGCGACCAAAATCGGGGTCGACTTCCAACTGCTCTAAAGCCCAATCAGCGAAGATACGGCGCTGTCTATGGTCGTTTATTTTGAGCTCTTGTGTCAGCTGGATCTTGTACGGATGCATGCCCAAATCCAGATGCAAGATTCGGCGAAGTGATGTTTCCGAAAGGCGGAGTTCCTGTGCGCGACGTGAAATTGACTGTCGCGGATTTTCACGCACACTATCGCGCACAGCGGCGACATTCTGGGCAGATCGGACGTTTCGACGACGCGTCGGTGTTGGCTGATTGTTCACCGAACCGGTTGCCTCGAATTTGTTAATCAAACGACGGATAGTCGACTCAGCAGGACGATCAATTGCACCGTAAAATTGGCGGAGCGCGCGGAACGTTGCTCGAACCGATGAATGATTTTCGTAATAAGTTTTAACGATTTGCACATGTTGCTCGCGGCTGAATTGGTTCATGGTGATTTGTGAAGATACACTGAATAATAACAACTACGTTTGCCAACTCTACCACAAACAACATGGCCGCCATGAGCTGTCAAAGATCGAGCGTCCCTATTGGCGGATATATGTCTTTTCTAGAACTATTCCACAAAAGTCTAATTTCGATTTTATCGAATTTACTCCAACATTTACATACTCACTGTACAATAAAACACTGCACTAGTGTTGTGAAATAAGCAATTCGATTTTATGTACTTCAAAAAAATACTATGCAGCAATAATTAAACGTTTCCTCTCCGGAAGTGAACAAACAAAGTCCAATTAGCAGATGTGCCAATGGCGCCCGAGAAAATATAATCATTTCAATTCACGGGAATATATCAAAGGAAATTCATTAAAAGCTTTATTCCATCACAAGCCAATCTGCGCGAGCCTGAAAAAACGTTGATATAAAACTATTTGCATCCTTTGTTGTAACCTGCTTTTTCCCTTTGCCTGATTAGCAATCTCATTTTTCCCATTGCGATTCCCGAGTGCCGGCAATCCGAGAATAAATCCTCTTTGTGATTTATACACCGAATTATTGTATTCTGTTACATGTACCGGTTGGTGCGTTTCAAGGCATTGTATTAAAAAAATAGCAACGGTTTAATGAAATTCAAACATTCTATCATTTGGATTTTTGATGGATTTTGGCCACTTCCGAATCGTATTTCACATTTTACTGTGCGTATCTTGAAATACTCCGACCTGTAAATTTGCGTACGTATTTGCATTGATTGACATCGCGTTTAGTAAAATAATAATACAGCATACAACAGCAAACTGGTCGTATATCCCAACTGTTACCACTACTGCAGTGCTGACTTGTAGCCTACATCAGGGAACCCATTCCTAAAGGTCATCTGTGGAAGAGATGCCTCTGGGGCTTTCCCGACAGCGACAATTTCCACAAGCATATGTATGCAGAGTAAAAAATATTCTTCAGAGAATCGACCTGACATCTCAAGATGAAACTGTAACTAGGATAGAGTAGTAGCGTCACGTTTTCGAGGGGGAAGGTATATTTATATCTGTATGCGGATGAGGTGGTGTTGTATAAAATTAATAACACTGAAGTGTAGAACGAATTTCGGATACATTAGGAGGAATGTTTTATGCCGATAATTATATTACCTGTACTTTATCTGCATGTGAAATTCCATAAGGGCATCTCCATAATATTATTCTAATAAATCACATGACAAATGCCAATCAAAATAGAACATGAGTCTCGGCCAAGTTAGGGGTAGCAATCGAATTCACCGTCCAATAAACTAACTTCATTCCCGGTAAATCAAATTACCATCAGAAGCCTGCCAGATGGACTGAATTTGTTGAAATGAAACACGCCGGCATAGTATATATATATGGCGCCAATGCACCTGTGACAATCACGCAATGGGGAAATCCTCTATCAGTATACCATAGACAAGGCACAAAAATTTGAATGCATTACGTATGACGGTAGCGAGTTATGCCAATATTTTCCGTTACCGGCGACTTCGCCCAAATTGCAAATCATTTTTAATATTCAAACAAATATTATTAAAATATGGATAATATATTATTTCCGGTGGGTATGGGGGCGAAACAATTCTTGACATTCCATATGACATTATCGTTTCATAGCAACCTTGGTTGCTCAGGATATTATTTTTTAATAAAATTGCAACACTTCTTAACTTGATGGCGATTGTGCACCATACGTAAAAATTGAAGCACTCTTTTTTCCGTCTACTTAGTACAGGCAATTAAAACATATATTTTTTTATTAAAACCTCATTGGCGTGTACCAATTCTAGACATAAAAGGGGTTATATATCTCAGTTTCTCACAACTCAATATTGAGACAAAAATGTGTCGTTGTTCTTGCCCCCTTTTCAACTATTATCACTACAATTAAAAGCATTAATGAAGAGGGATAGTGAAGGGGGTTTAAATGACAAGCCTGTAGAATCTACATTTGTTTCTTGAACTCGTCACAGAAAATGAGAAATAATTAACATAATTTCAAATATAAAAGTAATCCAGATGGAATAAAAACAGAAATAATAAAATATATACATGAACATATTGCTACACCACTTGTTCAGTTCAATCTCTCGTATAAAAACGGTAATTTTCCCATACGATATACAAAATCAGTTATTACGCCCGTACATAAATCCGGTTATCAACAACAATTAACAAACTATCGACCAATCTCTGTAATAAATAATTTCGCGAAAATCTTCGAGCACACTAAAGATTAATTATGATATTAATAAAAATGATGTGACAACTAGGAGGTAGTTTGGTTTTGTAAATAATTCAAATGCAGAAAATGCTGTTAGAGATTATCTAAAAACTACGTTGGGAGCTTTGGACGAATCAGAGAAATGTTTAGTCATTTTTCTTGATGTGGCCAAGGCGTTCGCCACTATCACGCGCTTTGTTCCTAGATAAGTTATATAATTATAATTATGGTATCCGAGGACCAGTTTACCAAGTGCGATCACTGAAATTATCTCTGTTATCAAATCTATTAGTAATATTTTATTATATTTAATATTTTGACATCATTATATACATTACAATTTGTCATCCCAACGTGGGACCTCATTATATATATATATATATATATATATATATATATATATATATATATATATATATATATATATATATATATATATATATATATATATATATATATATATATATATATATATATATATATATATATATATATATATATATATATATATATATATTCAGTTCGTTATTACGCGTATTAATATTAAATTTGGAATGCGTGTTGGTAGACACAAGGAAACATCCTCGTGAGGTTTCGTTTATATGAAGTTTGACGCAAGTTAAGTGTGATCCAACCGAATTCCTCGAATTAGTATGTGGAGTTAATATAATACTCGTTCCAAGTTGGATTATAGGCATTCCATTTAGATGTTGAATATTTGATAATTTCTGTTATGTAGATATTAGATGACGTGTTAAAGTTAATAATAATAGTGAAGGTGCGGTAATTGAGGCTTGGCGGGTCGGGGAACAAGTTGATAAATATACTTTTATAACTGGTGTCGTCCCGTGTTTTCGAGTTATTGCATTGGGTTGACTAATCTACGAGATTGCAGCGTTAGAATGCCAGGTGGAAAACCGATGTTAAAAGGGTACATTTATGCAGACAAAGAAGCTTTGAATTGTTGATAAGTTCAGTCACTAACGGAAATCCATTGTGTTAAGTATTTTACATAGATTAGAACGGTTTGCAGCAGCCGCCGCTGCCGCCGCATTCAATAACGCAGGATAATTTATACAAAGGCTGATAATGGCTGAATTTAAATACTGATTTAACAAACATTACTCTAATGTTTTATTGTGGTCTGAACAATGCATCGTGTGTTCTGGAGCAGATTACAGATAATTTATAACGCAAACGTCAAGGGCCTGTTTGCCGTGGAAATTATTATCCGCAAACGCCAGTTTACCGTTTGACTGGGGTTTATAATTTCCAGTCTCGTCTATACTCTATACCGTAATGCGATCTGCTCCTTAACGCTTCAGCTACTTTGCAATTTTCATTACATGTATAGTGCAAAGACGATTATCTACATCCTCTAATTCGTTAATCAATCAATAGTTAATTAGGATAGTTAACTTCAATCAATCTGTTCTACTTTTCATGAGTCATGAGTTGATTTTTTCTACAAACTTTTTGTAACTCGCAAATGTGTTTGTTGGTGCCGAAATGTGCTTGTGACTTTATTTGCGACTTTACGGTTTTTATAATTTTTCCAGGGTTTGTTACAAGACCGGAAATCGACTTATTCATTGAAATAAAGCATTATAAGTGGCAATAGTCATCAATTAATGTAACCTTGCGCAATCATAATATGATCATTTATTCATAAGTAAAAACCAATTTTCGGTATTATCAAGTTTAATTATTCTAACCCAATTCATTATCAAAAACAAATTAAGTTTTATGAGTTTCATATAAATACATTTTCGCTTGGCAGTATAATAAATGTTCACCAAACATCGAGCATTTAGAATACTAAATTTGTTGGACCGTGTTTTCAGTCTGGTAACAAAAACAATTTGTTTTCAATTATACGCATTGTGTTTTTCGATCGATTTTATGAGAGTTGTATGTAGTATATTTTAAAATTTCCGTTCTCATATTCGCTTATTGGTACACGTAGTAAATTTGAAATATATCAGGATATGTGAACGTGCTTTCTTATTTCAGAAAAGTTTAACAACGATATTGTTAAACGTTAATTGCAATTTTAATTTTGAAATATCGTCAGAACATCAGGAGTTGACAATAGTTTTAACAATAAAATATTTTTATTAGTTGGGAATCAACACCCCGAAGTAATTTACTAAAAAGTTGTAAGTAGCTGTGTTTTCATATTTAGTTTTTGGAATTTATATTTACTCTAAGGAAAATTAAATTAAAACTAAATAAAAATGTTTTAGTTGTATTATTAATTACATATTCGTCATTTCACGAAATTGAGTTTCATAAAAAAATTAATTTGGCACCTTACACAATTTGGACGTTGAATTGTGCGAATATATTATAATTGATGCCAATCAAGTACAAAATTATCAAGTAATTGATTTTAAAAAACATCCCGAGGTTCAGGTAAAAAATAAGTTAATCTAAATTATATTAGAAAATACTTAATCAATTTTCTTAGAAGCAAACATTGGTTTTTATAAAACTAGAAGAAACCAGACAGCCAAAAGATGATGGAACCATTTTCTGGGGGTTGGTGGAAAATATCAAACCGATTATGAAGATACTGAGAAAAAAATATTGGACCGTTTAAGCTGCACTTTTGATTATCCCCAGTGTATTATTTACTAGCATATAGTACACGAGCTTAGTAATAAGCACTATTACTGTTGTGTCGATTGTATTGAAGATGTAACAGTCAGTATTACGGCCACATATTCAAACATTGCAATAGTACATGAACATGCACATTGAAACAATCATTATAGATAGAATTGAAAATATGGCGCGAGAGTAATAATACACGCGTTCTACTGTCTTCCACAAATTTGATTTAATTACAGGTAAACAAGTACCATTTTAACTATTGTTACAAGTGCGATTTTGTGGTAACAGTTACTTCAACCTCTCGTATACTAGAGTTACTGAAATACTGTTTTATAAAGTAGAGATAAGCGATAGCGAAAAGTGTTAAAAGCATCATGGTTCTTACAAGAAATGATTTGGAAGATATCGCAAAAATTATGGAAGAGAAAAAATAAAAGAGACACTCTCCAGTGAACAATTTGTTCACAATAAAATTGTGAATTCTGTATATAAAAAAATGGAAGAAAAATTCAAAATACAAGATGGTATAATAGAGCAATTAAAAGGTCATATGGAGCAACTGAAAAGGGATAAATATAAGTTAGAAAAGGAAGTAGAGAAAAATCAACAAATTTCAAGAAATTTAAATATAAGGATTTTTGGTATTACGCAAGAAACAGGAAAAGAAAATGTTAGAGAGGTTGTATTAAATCTAATAAATGTTAAAATGAACTTAAAAAACATACATGATAAAGACATTAAAAACTGTTATCGTGTTCAAGCAAAAAATATAAACATTGGAAAGCCACGGCCACCAGCTATACTAGTAGGATTCTATATTGACAACATACGTGGTGGATCAACGGGGATCACAATAAAGGAGGACTTAACTAAATACAGATTGGCTCTACTGCACAGTGCAGTTAAAAGTTTCAACAGTGCAAATGTGTGGTGTTACAGTGGCAATATATATTGTAAATATAATGGTAAAGTACATAGAATTGAAGACCAGAATGACATAAGCAACATAAAACAATAGATAAGTACATTTTTATATTTCGATTGTTTATTTATAGTATTCCTGTGTAATCGTAGCCATTCAAGTTCGCGCATAAAATTAATATAAAATTAAATTTTCAATGAAATTGGTGTAAATCTGGTGGAGTCTTATCTGACTGGTCGTACGCAGCGAGTCAAAATACACGATAAACTTTCCCAACCTTGCCATTTAGCTACTGGAGTCCCTCAGGGATCTATTTTGGGTCCTCTATTCTTTATTCTATATACAACTGATATTTTAAATTCAATTAATGTTAAAAAGCACGCGTATGCTGATGATACCCAGATTTATGAAATTTTTTTAGTTGATGATGCTGTCACTGCTCAAAATGTAATTAATGAAAACCTGGAACGTGTGTTACAAATGTCCCTCAGTCACAACTTGACGTTAAATCCGAATAAATGTTGCGTTTTAATTTTTGGAAATAAAAGGAAAGTAGATTACGTAAAAAATATATTAGAGGTAAAAATTAATAACGAAATTTTGACAATTCAATCTTCTGCAAAAAACTTAGGTGTATTATTCGACTCACAGTTACAATTTTCATCACATGTGAATAAACTCATTCAGAGATCTTATTACACATTAAAATTGTTATATAGTAATAGGCATATTTTATATTTTAAGCTTAAAAAAATATTAGTTGATTCTCTTGTGTTATCAGTTTTGAACTATTGCGATTTTGTGTACGGTCCATATTTATATTCTGCTGATAGAAGTAGACTTCAAAAAATACAAAATGCATGCTGTAGATTTTTATATAACTTGCGAAAATATGACCATGTTTCCCAAAAATTAAGAGAAACTAAATGGCTTTCTATGGAGAATCGCAGGATATTACATTTATTACGCTTCACACATTCTATATTAAAATCAGGTAGTCCTAGTTACCTTAAAGTTAAATTAATTTTTAGGAGGACACTGCACTCAGTTAACGTAAGATTTAAAGATTTATTAAATACTCCTAAATATAAAACAACCACATTTCGTAAAAGCTTTACCTATAACGCCGTTAATACATACAATAGTTTACCATCGCATTTCAAATCTTTAAATGCATCCAATTTTAAATTTCACGTTAAAAAATATCTGCTTAATCTGCAGTGAGAAGTGACGAGCGTCTGTATAGTGGCGGGTCTTCCGCTGCTGGGTTGTTTTTTGTGAAGGTCAGTCTTGCGCTTTTATTATATTGAAAATTTTGTATACACATTTTTATTCATATATATGTATAGATTACTTATATGCCCAGAAACTTTACTTTAAATAATTTAATTTAACTAAATTAGTAGAATAGTATATATCTTACTTGCCATGTTTTAACTTTATAATTAGTATTATTGTGAAAATATATAGGGTTAGGTGTAAGAGTAGCTATGCTAAACTTCGCCCTTATATTTTCTTCTCTAAATAAAGACGTTTATTATTATTATTATCATTGTATGCGTTGTAAGAAATCCACCGAAATTCACAGTCCAAAATTTCATTGTTTGGTTAAAAGTCCAATATTTTTAAACTCCTACGCTTATTTGCGTTCTATTTGTATATCAGAAAATGTTATTTATTAAATTTAATATATATAGAAGTCTACTTTTTTTCTGTTTCCACCTGCAAATCACATACAATTATGGTCATAATAATATTAACAACATTAACATAACAAGATAAAGCAAACTAATCACTTCGCCTTGAGGACGAATGCTAAATGCATACAGCATAACAAGAATGTGGTTTAAATTTATTGGCGCTAGACAAAGGCGGATTAAGGAGAAGTTCTAATAAGATTAATTTTCACAAATTTCATTTTTCTCATTAACACGAAATACTTAAAGAGACTCAATTTTTATTATACAGAGTATCCCAAGAGGAATATAAACGTAAATTAATAATTTTTAAACAAATAATTATCTTAATCATCTTATTCTAAACAGATCATTCAAGTGCATCTTTTCTTTTTGGCTGCCTGTTGATGATCCAATTATGTATAATGATAAATCTAAAAGAGGAATCTTTTTAAAAAATTCAAATATCTCTGATGGATCCAGTTATATGAACTTTTTCGATAGACCAATCAGAGCGATCCTTTTTCTTTTGACGACGATCCAATTATGTTCAATGATGAATCTAAAAGAGGAATATTTAAAAAAAAATCAAATATCTCCGTTGGTTCCAAGTTTTAGGAAATTTTCGATGGACCAATCAGAGCAGTCCTTTCTCTTTTGTTATAGTCATAGTGTGGTTATGGAGGGGGGGTCCAGAAACACGTTCTTACACTACTGATTACCACTTCCTATGCCCCAAAATGTTCTTTACAAGATGGTATAGGTTTCATTTGGTTATACCCCGGAATTACTCAAAACCATAATATTGCTGGGATTTTACTCCACAGATAGCTCGCGCATTCCAGGGCTCTTCGGTAAAAAATTATATTTCTATAATTAGTGACGCTAGCGACTTAATTTTTTTTATAAAAACTTTCTCAATGTTCTGACTACATTTGACTTAATATATGTATAGCGATATTTTCAATAATTCACATAGCTCGCCGTAGGGTAAAGTTTTCGATGCACGATTTTCTTAATTCTATATTCCTAAATTACATTTCAAAAACTTTAAACATATTCGAAATTTTGAACTAGTCATTGGAAGCACTCATATCTTAAGTACAAGCCTGCAAAAAATCAGAATCCTCCCTGCTAAATTTGAATGAATACAACGGTAAATGTTAAGAAAAACGTAGTTTTCGAATTCAAGCTCAGTCGAAGCGTCGTTTTCAAAGTTCGGTCCTACTAAAAAAAGTTGTAGATTCCCATTTCCTATGCCCCAAAATGCCCTCTACAAGATGGTATAGGTTTCATTTAGGAGTCACTCAAAGTCATAATTTCATTGAGATTTTACTCCACTACATCCTGAATGTCTTCATCAATCGCATATGCCGGATCTGGTTCTTAATGTGAAGAATGTTCTGATTGGTATATATTTGTTTCTATATCAATAGGAAAAATTCTCCTCGTGTCTTCTTCGTCTAATTCGACCACTTCCAAAGTATTGTAACAATATGAAGAACCACATGGCGATATAAATAGAAAATGTGTTATGCAAATGTTATTTTTATCATCTTTTATTTTTTAACTCATTTCAAGGCACTGAGGATTTAAGCCTTGGTTAAAGATTGATGATATCCTTTAACGAGGCGAAAGTTTAGCTAAACCATTTAGAAGGCAATAATAAATGGTAACATTCCCTGCTATTTTTACAAGTAGAGTGTGACGTTGTCTCTATGGAAAGCGAGTCAAGAAACCGATAATCAACACTAATTTCGCGGAGAAATTCCCCTCACGTTCCCGACACATTTTCTCGGGTACGTGTGAATGGGCGACTTTTACAGCGAGGAACTTTGTATCTCGTCAATATTGGCGTGTGTGTGTGTGTGAATCGGAGACTACGAGACAAGATCGCACTCAGAGAGGCATTCCGTGAACTTTTCCATTTATCAAATGATTATTGTTTCCTTTTTCAGGAAGACATCCCCGATCTCTATCAGCCAGCGGAGTAAATTGGTCTCGTTTCCGAAGAGTACAAATTCGTGTCGCGGACGTGTTTACGATATTACGGAAAAAATCACGCTGCAGTGCCTTAAACACTCATAAATTATCGAACGGGACACGTACTTCAAAGCATTGCAGTGGAATATTCAGGGTGAATATTCAGTAACTAATAAAATTAACGAAACATGCCCTTTAGAGGTTTAAACTGTCGTTCATATCAAATCAAATCAAATTCAGGGTCAAAATATGGGACAATAAAAAAGTAATATACGCAGTAGTGAGTCTACTATTACTATTAAAGTCTATTACTATAGACTATTAAAGTCTATAAAATACAGTCAAGAATACTGTAGTTACGGTTACCCCATCCAAATTTGGTGCCAGGGCGTTCGCGGGGTATAAAATTAAAAATAATTATTGAAGTAGAAAAGCAAATTCAAACTTTTTTACGTACTTTTACGTACGTTGTCACAATGGCAGACCACCGGTGGATTAACTTTGAAATTAATCTTGTTAAAGCACCAAAGAAACCATTTCGGAGGAACCGACAAAAATAAATATCGAAGTCAACTCGGGAAGAACCTGGAGAAACTCGTGGAAAAACTCATGCTCAATGATAGTGGCAGAATAGAGGAATATACAGAGAGTCTAAAAACAGCCATGAGGAAAGCTTTTGAAACATCCTGCCCCCTCAGGGTCTCAAGATTCCCTGGGGAAGCCACCAAATGGTGGTGCCGGGACTTGACGGACTTGCAACAGAGGAGAAGGTCAACTTTCAAAAAAGCAAAACGGACAAAATCTGAATCAGACTGGGACCAATACAAGACCCACATGAGGGAGTTTAAAAACTAGTCAGACAAGAACAAAGAGAAGCGTGGAGAGCCTACTGTGGGGAAATTGAAGACTACCCACAGGCTGCCAGGCTATGTAAAATCCTCGCGGAAGACAAAAACCATGATATGGGTATACTAAAAAGGGATGATGGTACCAAGCCCAACAACCTTTGCGAAAGCCTAGAGCTGCTCATGCAAACTCACTTCCCTGAATCTGCCACAACAGATCGAAGGGAATGGCCAAATAAAGTCGACGTCCATCCAACAAATTTGGACTGGAAAACCAAATAGTAAGTAAAGACAAAATCAAGTCGGCAATACAGAGCTTCTCCCCGTTCAAATCTCCGGGCATTGACGGCATATATCCAGCACTACTCCAGTGGGGCCTGGATAAACTACTGCCGCACCTGGTTGGGATGTTTAGGATGTGCTTAGCCAACAACACCTCTAATACAAGGACAAAGTGCTGCCTCGTGACGTCACCATGTGGAGGCCTACGAGATACTTATGTTATTACGGGCTGTATGTAGTTATTTAGGAAGGTATGTCTGAAATCGTTTTAATGTAGTTTTGGAGATCAATAAAAAGATCAAACTTAACAAAGATATTACGGCATAAATCTATCGTAGTCTATGAAAAACACACATAAAAAATAATTTAAATGGTTAACTGTTAACTGTTTCCAAATACAGTCAAGATTAGATGTGTCTAATTATTAGAGTCTAGATGGTTAATTGTTTTAAGAAAACTGAAAAGTAATTCGTGATTAATTTTAGACACAGGAGCAATATGAACAACTTCTTTAAAATTTGTACAAATGCTAGTAATCATAAATGTATACGCAGATGTCGCTAACGAATCTTTATTATTTATTGCAGCTCTCACGAAACGATCTCACCAGTCTTTGTATCCTGTTGGGAAATTTTGTAAATAAAATCTTCCTTTTCAAAGTGGCACTCACACACTCGGGAATTGTCACTCGGCACAAAACTTTCACGTGGAATTGCAGAGAGCCATTTTCTGCGATACTCTTCGTGTCTGGGAAAACGAAACACCCGAACTTTTCTACTGGTTTCGTATTTTCCTGTACAACCGGGAACACAACAATTTGGGGCATTATGATATAATACCACAACTAATAAGCCGTTAAAAAAATCAAGAATCGATTAGGAACTAGGCAAGCGCGCGGGCAATAACAATAACCCCTCTAGAGGTGTTGTTGTTCTTGTTGGCGCGTGACGGCGTCCTGTACTAAAACCTAAAACAAAACATCGTTAACAGGGTTGCCAAATTAGAATTGACACGAGAGTTGTTAGTTGCTTACTTCTTAATGACTTTTTGCTGCCAATTTGACTTGATAATTGACTAATGAGAAAGCTACTTTATTTTGTTTACATTCTAATTTGTTTACATTCTAAATACAGTACAACATATAGGCAGAGAAGCGTCGCACTGGAACACATTCTGGCATCGCTGCTTCGACCGACCTAGACAAGCCTGTTGAATTAGCTTAGAGAGTATATTAGCCTCCATCTGGGTTAAGCCCCCAGAGCGTGACGTCACCATGATATTTAAAGTTAGCACTTTGTCCTTATTAGAGGGGTTATTGGCTAAGCACATCTCTACATCCCAAAGATATGGAGAGAAGTAAAAGTATAAGATATGGAGAGAAGTAAAGAGTTTTTTCTAACGAAGCTCATTTTCAATTTACAGTAGGTATGGGCCCGGGCGTCGGTATTATAACTATCGATTTTATCTCAAATTGCGCAATCACAATTATTAGAGCCGAACTAATTCTTATAATAGCCAGCGAGAGCTTGCAAATTAGGGGATTAACTGAACCGAGTACTTTTACTGTACCTTTCCATAATATCTCATTTCGTTTGAGTTCATTAAACCTCACCTGAACTGGTTAAATATAAAAATGGCTCAGCTTAGATATTTCGTGGCAGTCTCATATTCCGCGTTATGATAAAAGTTTCAAAATATATCTTCGGCATAGGCAACATCCCCATTTCGCTCACTATGCATTCAGAAGTTTGCGCATTCTCATAGATAAGGAATTTTTATTATTTTTCCTCGACTAGCTGCAAATTCCTTATCTATATGATTTAATAAATTAAATTTCCCGAAATCTTATTAAAAGTTTCTCCACTGGATATATATACAGGCCGACGCAACACCGGCAAAGTCAGTAATTGAGTTTATGGTTACCCTCATATAGGATTTACGGCTTTCTAGCAACATCGCCTAGAATAATATGAATTTGATTCGCCTCTAGTGTTTTCCGCTAAAAGTTTGATTACAGAGGATGGCAGCGACCGAAATGGTAATCGTTCTACTGCCGGTAATGTAGGAATCATTTTATCGTGCGTGGTGTTGGAAAATGTCATGCCAATATAATCAGTTGTAACGAGTTCAAAAACCCAAAATGTCAATTTAATAGGATTGCCTGCCAGTGCTGGTAACAATCAGCGTGTTAGAATAATGTGTAGTTACATTTATCACTATATATATATGGCCGCAGCGAGATTCAAATTGCAAACTCAGGGGCGTGCATGAGAATTTGATGGTTATCACTCTAACAGAAACGACATAGCAGTACTATAAACCGAAAAAATTAGGTTCTAGAAGCAAATCGTGTTATTTTTGAAGTTACTGTCCCTGACGGAAACAGCAACGTTATTGGCTTCTGCATGAACGGCGTGAAAGACCATCCTCGTGTCATCTTCCTTATGTATTGATAGCAGATGACGAAGGGATCGATGCTTTACGGTACCTTTAACCCACCGTCGGAGTCACCTGACAGAACTACTTCTTGGGAACCGAAATCGTGCTTTAAAGCTTCTTCTAAAACATGGCTAACCATGTTAATGGAATGGAACAATACACTGTCAGCGACATGTGAAACTATCCACCTACCGTTTGCTCCAGGCAATTAAAGTAGATTCTTGTTATCTCTACACTAAGATGGCCATAACGTGTAAAAAAAATTGATTAAATTCCATCAATAAATGATGCTAGTAAGAATAGCTAGAGCTATGTTGAGGTAGTTTACTTATTAACATAAAGAATGGTCAATATTATTTTGACAATGCTGCAAATAATGTGTAAAGATATCTACTTGCGTGTGTATGCGGGCAATATTTCGATACTCCAAGTAATAATGGTTAATGCTAACCTGACTTCATTGCCTGAAAGTTTAGACAAATAGCATCTCTTCGGGTGTAAGTACACGCCAGCTTCCGCCTCCAAAAATTGCCTTTTCCCTTTCGCTGCTTCCGCGTCTCCTATTTCTGTTAGAATAAAGAAGTAATAGTGGCTGTTAGGCCCCCCTATAACGTAAATGCGTCGAAAATAACGAGCCTCGTACCGTAAAATTGCTTCCTGAATGAAATCCGTTCCTGTTGACAAACAAATTCGTGCCCGACACACCTTTCCCAAACTTCCAGGGGAGAATTAACTGTGGCTCCACCGGAACACAATTGTTAAACGCTAAACGCTTGTATGAAATGCAACAAATTAGTTGTTATGTTAATCGGAAAATGCTTGCTGATAGCGTCATTTAATTAACCTCATTCATGTATAAGATGTTTAAGGAAAGTCATTACTTGATTGGGTATTCGTAGCGAAAGGTTTCTCTTTAGTAGCTCTATCGATTTAATATATATTTTATTCTGAAACTAGCAGATAATGCCTATAAATATTAAATGCCTCTTTTATAAATCCACAACCTTTCAGGGGCCTGCGAAGTGTATTTTCCATGACAAAGATGAAGTATATACCCCGCCGTAATAATGTTCACTTCATTTTATATGTTCGACTGCTGTACAGCCATTATTAATCTCATCCCATCAATCCCAGAGCGCTAACGCCGCCGATAATGGGGGTCTAAATATAGTGGATATTGCGTGATATTATAACCAAACATTTACCTGCATTATGATGTCAATCATACGGATTGATGAATGCGGTGATAGTGCAGAACGATTCTTGTGTCGTGCAAAATGCCCCAACCTAGTTCCTTAAGACATCGTTTCATTTATTTGTCGGATTAAATAATCGTATTTTCTAAACTCCTGGATAAATTTAAGTGACTTTCAAAAATATCCGGGGTAATATTCTCCCATTCTGCGGTAAATGCATCCACCTGTTGGTTGTGATTAACAGGTTAACCTTTTTTTAAAGAGGATTCCATAACGCTCTATGGAATTTCTCCATAATGCTCTATTTAATTAGGCTGAGAGTTGGCCATTCCATCAATGGAACATTCCAGTAGTCGAAAACCTGTCTGGCCACGTGGAGACGAGCATTATCTAGTAGTGATGGGAATAATCGGGATATTTTCATGATCATAATATTCATAAATTTATTAATTCGAGTGTAAACGAATGCCCAACGATAATTAAAATAAAAGAACAAGTGTAGGCTACAAACGTATATTATTCTAAACTAACTAACAAAACCTCTACATATTATTCCTTTAAACAATAAACAAATCGCTCAGCCGGTACGGTCCTATCCTAAAAGAGTCGACACCGGGCCACAGAACCGGGCGTTAGTACACGAGATATATAATCGAATTTATTTAGGATGAACTTATAAAAATTCGAATTGATTAATCGAATTTGTAGTATATACAACATGAGTAGGTTCCCATTGTGAATTATGATAGCAAAAATGAAATATCACTAAATAAGAGATTCTGATTTAGCTAATGAGCGGCCGCGTCTTAAGAATATACATTCAGCAGCATACACATTTAAAAGAGTAATCTGATGAATTTGAATAATGAATTTATTATTTGAATTGTTTCTTATTTATAATTTTTTAAATAAAACAGAATGGCTGACAGCATTCACTGCATAATTCCCGATCGTGAAAGCTGCCTGGGTCACTTGGCCGCTAGTGTTTATTAATTATTAATCTTATGAATATTAGTTTTACCTGTAATATCAAAACTGTTCAAGTATAAGTAGTAATTCCGTTAATTATACTTGCCCAAAAAATAGTAATGACGTCGACAAATATCATATTTTTTATACGGGGTGGTCACAAATTACAAAATCTCAAAAAAAATTTTGTTTTCGGGAAAACGATATTATTTATAAAAGTTTTTACTTGTCCAAAAGATAGTAACGACGACGACAAAAATCATATTTTTTATACGGGGTGATCACAAATTACAAAATCTCAAAAAATTTTCACTTTTCGGGAAAAGCTATTATTTATAAAAGTTTTTGCTTACCTAAAGCAATGTCGACAAAAATTATGTTTATTATACGGGGTGGTCAAAAATTACAAAATCTTAAAATTCGGTAAGAGTAAAGTTTGTACCTTTTAATCATCACGTATAAAATTATACATTGTCGAGAAAATTTTATTGTTTATAAAAGCTTTTACTTGCTCAAAAAATAGTAATGACATCGTCAAAAATCATATTTTTATAAGGGGTGGTAACAAATTACAAAATCTCACAAAAAGGTTTAGTTTTCGGGAAAACGGTATTATTTACAAAAGTTTTTGCCTGCCTAAAGTAATGTCGACAAAAATTGTGTTTATTATACGGAGTGGTCAAAAATTACAAAATATTAAAATTCGGTAAGAGTAAAGTTTGTACCTTTTGATCACCACGTATTAAAATTATATGATGAGTTTGCGACAATTATGTTTTTATATGAGGTGATCAAAAATCACAGTTCTCTTCGATAAAATCCGCAAAAATCATATTTTTTATACGGGGTGGTCGCAAATTACAAAATCTCAAAAAATGTTTAGTTTTCAAGAAAACGCTATAATTTTTAAATGTTTTTGCTTGCCTAAAGTAATGTCGACAAAAATTATGTTTATTATACGGGGTGGACAAAAATTACAAAATCTTAAAATTCGGTAAGAGTAAAGTTTGTACTTTTTGATCACCACGTATAAAAAACTAATGATGATTTGGCCGCAATTGTTTTTATACGGGGTGATCAAAAATCACAGTTTACTCTTCGACAAAAATCATATTTTTTATACGGGGTGGTCGCACATTGAAAAATCTCAAAAAATGGTTAGTTTTTAGGAAAACGCTATTATTTTTAAAAGTTTTTGCTTGCCTAAAGTAACGTCGACAAAAATTATGTTTATTATACGGGGTGGTAAAAAATTACAAAAGAAAATATTATTTATAAAAGTTTTTAGTTGCCCAAAAAATAGTAATAACGTCGACAAAAATCATATTTTTTATACGGGGTTGTCACAAATTCCAAAATATCAAAAAATGTTTAGTTGTCGGGAAAACGCTATTATTTATAAAAGTTTTTGCTTGCTTAAAGTAATGTCGACAAAAATTATGTTTATTATACGGGGTGGTCAAAAATTACAAAATCAATTCAAGAGTAAAGTTTGTACTTTTTGATCACCACTTATAAAAAACTAATAATGATTTAGCCACAATTGTTTTTATACGGGGTGATCAAAAATCACAGTTTCCTCTTTTCAAATTTTAAGATTTTGTAATTCTTAACCACCCTGTGTATACAACACAATTTTTGACAAAGTCATCACTATTTCTAGGCAAGCAAAAACGTTTTTAAAGAATAGCACTCATTCGAAAACAAAAGAAATGAGACTGTAATTTTTGACCACCCCATGCAAGATAACCTCAGGGTCAAACGAACAAAAAAATCGTAACACAACTGAGTTTTATTTTTATTCAATTCACTTGAGAAAATTTTACCAGTTGTGTCTGGTATTTTCAATACGCCTGCGATACTTGTGTAACATGTAAGATCTGTGAGTGATTTTTTAAGTTTAACAGCAAATCCAATATAAGTTGGTTAATTAAAAATTATGTTTATTATTCTTACTACATACCTAACTCGTAAATTGAGATGTGTATTATATTAGTAATACTTAAGTTTTTCAAAAATAAAATGCTAAAAAATTATGTTTATATTTATATATAACCTTGTGTGTATGATTTTTGCGGACATCGCGTATAAATGTACTTCCTGGGAGCACGCGACATTTAGCGGGACGGAAAGGTAGGAATAACGGTAGATGGTGAGTCGCGGTAAATTTCTACAGGTTCGCGCGGTTTTATTTCAAATATTTGAAATAGGAATTCAAACATTAGCCATAAAATCGAACGGAATTTATTTACGCTACATCCTACCTTTTCGTCTTATTATCCCTCTAATCAAAATGTTCCTATAATTATTCCTTCACCAGCAGCCAGGAAGATTACATGCAGTGATTGAATCCCACAAGAACGTATAATACATTGCATGATAAAAATCTGATGTTTGTCATACATTTATGTTTATTATTTTGTTTCGAGATTATTTATATCTCCCATCTCGCCTGCATAATACTTGACCTACATATATCAGGATGTGGCGCTCTAATAACGCCTCCAAATGAATTCCACTATACCGCCTTCACTTCATAAGTTGTCATATAATTTTTTTGCCGTCCGTCAGCCGCTCCCCAACTGACATATATAATGCCGCATTCGGTGAGGGATAAATGTGCTTCCGGGGAATAATTTATATATTTCGAATATTCGGCCGCCAAGGTCGCAAGGATAATAACATCCCGGCCGTCTTGGGCCATAAACAGGACGCTTGATGTCCTGATATGAGTTTTTGTCCTTCGGAGACCGGCTCAGTTATTATCCTGAAATCCCAGGAATTATAATTATGATAGTCTTGGCAATTCGCTCAAGTAATAGTACGGAAGTTAAAGCATTCGATAAAGGAATTTCTGTCAATAGGACGGAACATATATAACATGGTTTTTTTAATTTTTGGTATATCTTTGTTCTTGAAACATCAAATAATAACACTAAAAAAATACTAATGAATATACCCATTGAAAATAAAATTGTTGATCTAATATCTACTCCAGGCAATGTATTTTTGGATCGTAGTTTTTCAATTCCCAGCAAAAAATCTCACCGAAAACATCTCTATTTTGAAAAAAATGGTGCAAAAAATTATTTTTTTTCAAAATAACTAAACTTGTGTTAATTTTTGAAATATAATGGTTTGAAATATACAAAAAAAATAAACAAAATAGGTTTCTAAATGCTTTTTTGACAGATCAAACTCAAAGGCACTTGTGCGTCGTCAATGTTGCGCTGTGGAACTGCAGTCATTGAAGGATTTCCTCTTCGAATTCTTTGAACTTCTACCGATTGACGTGAAATTTGGTAAGTAGTTACAAGATGGCTCAGTAAGCAAGTGACACAACGCCGATGTGTAATTTTATAGCCTGAGGGTGAATGCCACCTCTCCTCGGGGGTGGAAATATTTTCACTCAAAATAACCCCAGAAATGGATTGAAGGACAAATTTTTAGGAAAAAAATATTCTATAACGTTATTTCGATATATTCGGACGCAGCACCGATGGGCGCCTCCTGCCGATTTCCTCTCCTACGACTTAATATCATAAAGGCTGCCTATCGCGCGGGCTCAGAACGCCCGTTAAATTCGCACTGACCAAGTCGCGGGTAACAGCTGGTATTAAATAATAATTTTAACTGCCATGATCTCTTGCCATAATAAATTTCAAGGTACTTAATCATATATGCTAAGACATTATGAAATGTTTAATTAATCTTTTGAGAGAACAAACTCACTATACTGGTAACTCACCCATTTGTAGAATGATGCATGCTTATATAATAATTTTTGATCTGATATCGCTTTTTTACAGTATTGGTTATAGCATTAAAAAATAAGTTAAGAATAGTTATTTTTGTATTAAGTGTGTAAAATGAGTGTTTTTTTAATGGCAGTGTTAATTTTCAAAAATTCTCTCGAATGTGCCATGAAAACACGAATGTTATACACGAAATACAAACAACATTTTTTGTACAACTGTTAATGTGAATTTACATCGTCTGAAATATATTAAAAATAAATACTTCCAATACATCTTGACGTGGTTTTTTGTCCCGATAAGCTATCGCTTTTAAACGACTATTGTCTTGAAAATATTATTCAATATTTTCAGTAAAATCGTATTCAAAAAATGTTCCTGTCTGAAAAAAATAAGTCCAATAAGTAAATAATACGACCTATCCTAAGACCAATGTTGGCCTATGGAGCTGTTGTCTGGTGGCCCAAGGGTCAACAAATAACAGCAAAACTCAAGCTATGCCAGGTACAAAGAGTTGCCTGTCTGAGCATAACCGGAGCCATGCGAACAACACCAACGAGAGCAATGGAGATAATGCTGTGTCTTCCACCGCTAGACCTACATCTAGAAGAAGTGGCTCTGACTACCATGATTGGCATTAAATCCGTTGGCATACTACCAAACGCAAGCTGTGGCCAAACCAGAAGCCGCCTGTGGACTGAGGCTGTCAGAAAGATACCCCTTTTATAGGCATGCGCAGATGGTATTCCGCCTCGGGTTGTCTTTAACAAACCTTACACCATACATACTACTGGTGAAGACGAGGCCGGCGTTGAAGGTGTAAATTATGTCTTCACGGACGGATCAAAGAAAAAGTATGGAGCAGGCTGTGGTATATATTCCAGGAATCTGCGACATATAACTATTGATGCCACTGAAGATGCTGGATCTATATTGATTGTTAAAATACCTGATATGAAGACCTATTGCGCAAGAACGTTTACTGTTTCAAATTCTGATTATATTGAGATATACTGCAAGTATTGAGCACTACGGCTGCCTCAAACAAAAAGTAACAGATTCTTTTTGAAATATTCGAGAGGAAAATGTATTACCCAACATGTGGGGATAAATAAAATTGGAGAAATTCCCAGCTTGATTGCAAAATGGCTTGGAAAAGACATTTATAAGAGCTACACAGGTCAGTGTTTCAGAAGAAGTTCTGCAACTCTTCTGGTCAATGCAGGGGGCAACATTACATCCATAAAACGTCACGGTTGCTGGAAATCTGCCTCCGTAGCAGAAGCATATATAGAAGATATTTTGAATAACAAAATTGAGATTTCTAACAAAATATTGAATTAGTCCATCTTCTTCAAAACAAATTAAAATATCTGATAAAATTTTGGAATCAACTCTTCAAGAAATATCTAACATTTCTGGTCAGCAACATGGAAGTAATTGTTAAAACTTTGCTATCAGTTATTATTCCAATAAATAAAATTGTTTCATGATTAATAACAATTAATAATTGACTCTGTTAAAAATAAATCCTTCAAAAAGTAATGTTTCATGTTTATTTTGTGAATTATTTTGGCAGTGAAAAAGCCTTTTTTTCACGGTGAAAAAAGTAAACATTTAGGCATCAATAGAGATGCAGAAATGTTCGAATAGTTTTTTGACAGTTGTACAAAAAATATATTTTTAAGGTTGTAAAATTGTACATGTATTTGCATTTATGCGGTCCTTTGTTTAATTTTTTACGTGACCTTGTTTAAATTTGTACGTGAATATAATTTATGCCTTAAATCCATATCCCTAAATGTTAAAATCAATAAAAAAATTACATAGATGGAATGTACGTCTTACGTCTTACTTCTATCCGACAGACGTTACTTTTAACGTATTATTTTCTAGTAGTATCATTAGTTGAGATAAGGTGTATGGGAAAATATTTACATTGGTTTGATAAACACATGCTACACATTCGTAGATACCTATGAATGTAGAAGAGCGATCTACAATCGTCCTTTCCTGGAGTTTTTCCTGGAGAGAGTACGATAACTTTATTGCCAGGGAGAAGTAAAACTAAGTGAAAAGAACGGTGAACAAATTCAATTTACTGTCGCGGGCGGCAACTTTTATTTGGGGGATATAAAAATCCTTATCATCGTCCTGGCGGAAAGCGAAGTAGACACATTGGGGAAAGATAGTGCGACATGTCATGTAACCATATCTGTACTTGAGGGCCGATAAGGAGCTTTCCAGTGAGAATGTAGCATGCGGTCACTTTTTGAGATTTTGACCCAGAAGCGCTGAAACTACGAAACATGGCAAATTGAAATTGCAACAACATTGAATTGTGTTTTTGTCTGCTAAACAAAATGCTGCGAGTGGAGGATCATCTGGCTCTAGAGAGACCTAATTAGATTTTCAATAGAATAAACATCGCTATAACTAATGACCTCTTTCTCTCTGTTACGTAAACACAAAGAATATTTCCCCGGAAATAATCGGCAGGGCTTTAATTCGGTATTTTATGTTTTTTCATCGTAGTAGAACAATGGAAGAGCCAATGAAAAACGACCTCTCCGTGCTTCCGTATTACTTAACCTAGTTTACTACAAAATCAGCAGCGGAAAGAAAAACAGAGGGAATTTTAAAGTTTTATAATTAACGTCGTTAGCGAGTATTATTTTAAGTATTTGGTTGGGGTCTACTTGAATCGGCTCTATATGAGGAGTGATCAAACAAAACGCAATATACCCACTTTTTGGTCATTTATAAAACCTCCTAAGGACCTAAGATTTATTCAAAACCTAATAATTCCCATTGAAATTGAGTCTTAAATGTTAGTGATTCAATCGAAACGTAATAAATCCAAAGTGTTGTAAAATTTATTTTGTTTTCAATCAAATTGTAATAAATCCAGTTGCCGAGAAAGTAAAATCCTTTATTAAAATTGAACGTTTATCAAGTTAAGTTAAACATAAGTTCGGTTGAAGGAGACATCCAACTTTAGTAGGAGTTACTAGAAGGTTTTTCCTCGCCTGCTTCAGATTGCTGTGGAACGTGCATGAGACCAAAGCATCAAATAAAAATGGAAAGCGATAAGCAATAGAAAAATACTATGATATTTTATAAATCATCATTATCTAGATATTTTATAAATCAAGATACGCATAGAATTAGATGAAACACATAGAATTAGATGAGAAGTACACGTGCACATGTCCTATGTGCACGTCGTCGTTGGAATGCTAAAAAATTCAGGACAAAATTATCTTGTGTAAATAACATCTGTCAAGCAACATCTAATGACAAGCCACACCCCTAGACTAACGGCTAACTAGGCGCCGAAATGGTGCAAAATTCAGTGTTAGTTGCAAATGATCCCTCTCCAATTTCACAACTTAGTAAATCTACAGTTGACCCTTGACTTAAGAAGTCTTGCCGGTCGGGAACTCAAACAAAGACGGCCCCCCAACAACTCACACAAACTAGCAAGAGTCACTTTGCGGTTCGGTGGCACTGCTTCTCTCTTTTGTCTTTGAAGGGAACATTCGCAAATTGCCGGGAAATGGCGCCCACAAGTTTATATTAAACCCTAGCCGAACGGCGGGTTCAAGAAACTGGAGACGAACTACTTTCTGGGGTTCCTCAACTTTCTAGTCGGACCTATAAAAAATTAATATATATATATATATATATATATATATATATATATATATATATATATATATATATATATATATATATATATATATATATATATATATATATATATATATATATATATATATATATATATATATATATGGTCCTACGTTGGGTAAGACAATTGTAATAAATTATAAAGTTTAGAAAAAAGTCCCACGTAGGGAACGATATTATTGAAATAAGTTTGATAATGTAGCCTCAAGTTGGGCTAGATAACATTGAAATGATATCCTAATGTTATATTATTTTCTATATTGATCATAGATATGTATATATACAATGATGGACAAATATAGGTAATATTAGTTGAAATAATTTGAAGATACTTAATTAATTAGCTTATACTATGCTGACTCTTTGTTATATGAGCGTCGGTTCACATACCAGTGAACAATGTTCAAAATTTGTATCTATCTGTATGTATATATTAATTTTTTATTTGCATAGGAAATTTAAAGACATAGCTTTTGTAAATTGAAATTTAAAATCAGAGCATGGAAACACTTAATCACAAGTTGAGTTTAAAACAGACTAGTTCTTTTAAAATGGAAATAATTTTATAAACAGTCTATAGAACTTTTAATTTTGCCCACTGATGTAAATTATTAATTTGTGATCTAGGATGGTAGGTACCTACATAAAAATAAAGTCAATGGACAATAGGTACCTACTTATGTAATAAACCAGAGAGCGTTTTCAATTTTGTAAATCCCAATAAAATTCCTAAGTTATATCATTGCATTTAGCATTTATAACCTAGCGCCCTCAAGCACTGGAATATTTTTTGGATACAATTATTTGAGAAATGTCTTAAGTGGAGGATGTAATAGGTACCTACCTACCTCAGTACACGTCAGTACCTACTTCGAACAGCCCATAAATCAACTTTTTTTTGTTTAAGTCGGCTCTGCTCTAACACCCACTATCCATTTTTGCCGTCAAATAATATTTTCCTTAATTTTTTTTAACATGCCTATCCTATCTCGTAAATAAAGCGAGGTCTGGTGGAAATCTACGTTTTTCATGTTTCATACGAAACGAACAAACATGTTTGCTAACCGCCATACTCTTTTATTTCAACTCTCGTAGCGATGTATACCTACATAGGTAGGTATATAAATAATATATTAGCAATTCCCGCGAACACGCCACTGTAAGATATGCGAACCTGATCCTATTCGATCCGAGAGTCCGATCCCGATCCGAGAGATACGATTCCAATAAGTTAAAAAGAGATATACTGCTCGAATATTCGTTATTGGAAAGGTCGTGGATCGGCGTTGCCGCTTTTAATTATAAAAATAGATGTTTACGTAATTGTCATATTTAAAGTAGACGAAAATAAATGTCAAAACGTAACATCTTGGCCTATAATATATTATTGTGTGCACAATTATTATTTAGTAACATATAAATAATATATACAACTTTAATATAGTATTGTGGAATTTGATATTTTAATTGAATACTGAGAAAATTGAGAATTACATGTGGCAACTGCGCGGTATCTTATATGGGGTCAGTTAACTATACATACATATTGAATGAACTGTACTTTCAAAGATTATATGTTATTAATGTATGAAATTTATAGTGTGATAATAATTATAATTATTATCACTGAATTAATTTTGGAGGAAAATATATTGATTTGCCATTTAACTAGTACATTATTTGTAATAGTGATTTCTGGATGGCAGTTCAATAGTATTGAACAAAAATATATACTTAGTCTACCTCGAGATAACTTAAACTATAATGAATATAAAAATCTAAAAATCCTAGGCGAACAATATGAGACATATTTAAAATTAAGCAATATTTAAAATTAAGCAATATATATTACTTATAACAAATCTTATAAAAATGGTGTTTTGTTTGTTACCTTTTCTTGTCAATGTTAATTCTTTTAAATACAAAACTATCACAAGCGTAAGACACTGTTGCACTATGGTGGAGACTCCTACTGGTGGTTTGCTTCAACTGCAAAACATCAATACCGTCCTTGTTGTGTTAACAGCGCAAGACAACTCACAACGAAAAACACTACTTATGCTTGTTGTTATGCTATTTGATAGCTTTGAAATCCTTCTCTGGATGCGATGAAAACTGCTACATACATTACGTACGTATCTAGGGCACCCTTGATATTATTGTACTGCTTGATTAAAACTACTACTTCTTGAAATTCACTGTTTTATATGACATAACACCTTGGAAACATGGGTGATTAATGTTAATCCCAAATTTATAATATTTATTTAAATTTTACTATATTTAATGCTACTTTTATCGGAGTGAAATCTAAAACATGGCTACCGTATTCAAGTGGCTTTGTGAACTCTTCGCTTTATTATCCGTAACGAAGGAAGTATATCCACATAAAACAAAAAACACTTCCTTGGTTACATTGTCTTTCCTAACAATAATAGTAAACTGCCAACCAATCATGTATTGTTATTATTTATGAGTTTATATTTTCACTACAGTTTATTTTATTTAAAACATTTCACATATTAAAGGGACGGTGACCTGTCGACTAGCGCGCTTTACTCAATAAGTATAATATCGTATACTGTTTTCAGAGATGCTTCAGTGTACTTAGCTTCAGTGTGTTATAACTTTCACCCATAAAACTCTTACTTCCCACGATATTTTACTTAGCAGGACTTAGAGGTTACCTTTAATTTTAATGAATCAATTTCATATAACGTTCATTTAGTTTGGTCAAACGGTTTTTATCTACCCTACAGAAATTGAACGCCAAACCTAATCCTCTAAAACTTAATAATCTTGGCGGAGCCATGTAATAATTATTATCATTATTGATTCGTGCTAACAGATCATGAATTTTTTAGTAGGTATTTATTTCTCGGATGCCTTGATCTCTCCTTTTCAACGTAGTTTCTTCAACCTTAAGGCTATTACTGAAATAACGTGACCCGGCTAATTTTACAAATAGCTTCTGATTAGTTTGACCTACTTCTGATTTGACGATGGGGGATCTAATTCCGGCGAAACGATTGTTTATTGTCGTTAAATTTAATAGCCTAACAATAATGATGTCCCTCAAGGATTCGAATGTAAATGAATCAGTTTCAGTAATATAATTACTTTATATGATCACAATATTAAAATATGGTGCAATGAAAATATGCCGAAAAATATACGAATCTTGAAACAATTAGTATAAGCAAAGGATTTTTTGGAAATGCTTATTGAATATAGGTATAGTTTGTAACATTGAAATATGAGACATAAAACCCCTCATTATATCGATCTCTTCACACGTGCTATCGCATTTTTAACAGCGTTATCAAGTATAACCGATTCCCAGGAATTTAAGGAAAAACAAATGATTTTATATATATCGCCAATCACATTATGACATTATCATGTAAAGGGTCCGCCAATAGGGACGCTCGATCTTTGACAGCTCATGGCGGCCATGTTGTTTGCGGTAGAGTTGGCAAACGTAGTTGTTATTATTCAGTGTATCTTCACAAATCACCATGAACCAATTCAGCCGCGAGCAACATGTGCAAATCGTTAAAACTTATTACGAAAATCATTCATCGGTTCGAGCAACGTTCCGCGCGCTCCGCCAATTTTACGGTGCAATTGATCGTTCTGCTGAGTCGACTATCCGTCGTTTGATTAACAAATTCGAGGCAACCGGTTCGGTGAACAATCAGCCAACACCGACGCGTCGTCGAAACGTCCGATCTGCCCAGAATGTCGCCGCTGTGCGCGATAGTGTGCGTGAAAATCCGCGACAGTCAATTTCACGTCGCGCACAGGAACTCCGCCTTTCGGAAACATCACTTCGCCGAATCTTGCATCTGGATTTGGGCATGCATCCGTACAAGATCCAGCTGACACAAGAGCTCAAAATAAACGACCATAGACAGCGCCGTATCTTCGCTGATTGGGCTTTAGAGCAGTTGGAAGTCGACCCCGATTTTGGTCGCAAAATCATCTTCAGCGATGAGGCACATTTTTGGTTAAATGGGAATGTCGACAAGCAGAATTGCCGTTATTGGGCCGAGAACAATCCACAGGAGGTCCACCAGGTCGCAATGCACCCAGCAAAGGTAACTGTTTGGTGTGGATTTTGGGCCGGAGGCATCATCGGGCCGTATTTCTTCGAGAACGACGATGGTGTGTCCATCACGGTAAACGGCGAACGATACAGATCCATGATAACGAACTTTTTCTGGCATGAAATCGACAATATGGATGTCGAGGATATGTGGTTTCAGCAGGACGGCGCTACGAGCCACACAGCGCGCGCCACAATGGATCTTCTGCACGAGCGCTTCGGAGGAATGGTTATCTCGCGCGGAGGCGACATCAACTGGCCACCGAGATCGTGCGATTTAACCCCACTAGACTATTTCTTGTGGGGTTTTCTTAAATCACAGGTCTACGCAAACCAACCACAAAACACTGATGCCCTCAAAGTCAACATACGCCACGCCATCGATGAAATACAGCCCGATTTGTGCGCCAGAGTCATTGAAAATTGGACTTCTCGTATGCGCGCCACCCAGCGAAGCCGAGGTGGACATTTGACCGATATTATTTTCCATACATAATGCCTTCGAATACTCTTTCAAACAAAAAATAAATTTCATTTATACCTCTCACACAACTTGCTTTATTTCATTTTAAAGATCGAGCGCGCTTATTGGCGGACCCTTTAGTATAACAAAACATTGATCACTATATATACCTTTCGTCATATAAAACAATTAGATGGTGAATGTGATGCAGAATAAGAATGTTTCCCATTCAAATATTACGGATCTATTTTACACGTTCCTTGGCCGTGTCACATCGGAATCATTGGCATTCATTTGGATGCCTAAATTGCCTAATACCATCGAACGTTTTGTGGTAAAGTGGGGTCAACAATAATTCTTGAAATATAAGTAATACAATTATTCTCTCATTTAGTGTATTATTTTGATGGGTTTTGTGTTAAAATTGGTTAGTTATTAGTATGCTATCAAAACATAACAACTTCTCGAATGAAAACGCCTTTATAGTGACGACTTTAGCTTGCTGTAAGAAAAGTTATACTGCCCCGATCTCCCATTGGGTATTCTTTGAAAAATTTTTGTCTTATATTTCGGTGTTACAAACAGTACTAAAAGTCCCCTAAATCGAATGTAGCACAGCTTCGATTTTAGTACAAAATTGGGCTTGGGACTTTGTATAAAATTGGGATTTACGAAAATTGAACATTTGAAAATATGAAACTTGAAGTGTGTACCTGGCTTGCTGGGGAATTGGTGTTCTATGATAATTTGTTACTTTTTACTCTTTAAATTTTTATATTGATGCCTTATGATTGATAAATAATTTTAGGTATTTTGGTGAACATCTAAGACACACAAAAACATATTTTTAAAAAAATTCGAAATAAGACGGAATTACGTAAATTCATGGCATAATCTTTTTTTGTGTTGACAACCGGCATTATTTTACGAGCTTCAATCATGGCTCTTAAAGCCGTCTCGGTTAACAAAACCACATACAGCAAAAGATACTTCAGTGACTGTTTCTAAATACATTACCATAGCTACAGTGTGACAAGGGCAACGAGCTACGTCACGCAATAATTTATTTGCATCTATATTTCCTTCGTGTATCGCTTTTAAGATCACTTCTTCCTTTAACGACTTGGTGAGCGATGGTTCTGTGATTTCACTGCTTTACCAATCTATGAAGGAATTACGTAAATTCACGGCATAATCTTTTTTTGTGTTGACAACCGGCATTATTTTACGAGCTTCAATCGTGGCTCTTATAAAGCCGTCTGGGTTAACAAAACCACATACAGCAAAAGATACTTCAGTGACTGTTTCTAAATACATTACCATAGCTAGAGTGTGACAAGGGCAACGAGCTACGTCACGCAATAATTTATTTGCATCTATATTTCCTTCGTGCATCGCTTTTAAGATCACTTCTTCCTTTAACGACTTGGTGAGCGATGGTTCTGTGATTTCACTGCTTTACCAATCTATTAAGTCAATATACTCTGCTGTTAATGCAAACGCGTTTTTTTACGCAAAGCAGCAATCCGTGGGCTATAGAGGACACTTCGCGATGCCTAGCCATGTCTGTCCTGCACTACGCCAATGTGCCAATCATAGCTTAGCGTTCGCATACAACACCTAGAGCTGTGACCTTGAACGCTCCTTCTTACGCGTAGATGCCTCCTACACAATAGAAACAGAAACAGAAAGAAACCATTTCTCTTTATCTCCGGATCAATTATAGTTTCCAGTTATTGCGGTAAATATCGTGACAGAATTATTGATTGACAGATATTATTAGACCCATTGACGCAAGATCGTTGTCGTTTTATTTGAAACCAGATCGTAGCATATACTCTCACAATGAATGATACCAACGTAATTAAATTAGGTGAAGGTGAAGGTAAATTAGGTGGTTGAGAGGATGAAACATATAGCCTCAAAAGTCTATTCCCTGTGGTCAACTAACGAGAATGCTCCATTTTGCCTCGACTGCGGTTTGTCAAACTTTCAGAACCAATACCCAAGTGGATGGCTCTGACATGCAGGTTCGAAACATTTTAAACATTCATAATTTGCAAAACTTTTGTTCATGGCAAAGTCATGGCAAAATTTTGAAAAAGGGTTGGAAAACTTACAGGAAGGTGGAATATTATTTCGTTTTAGTTGTTTTAGCGAATGATTGTAGTTTTTACAATTTTTCATAATGTTCCGGACCTTTAAATATGTTGTAAAATTAGTTTTAACATTTGAAAACTTTTGGGTTATTCAAATTCATACCTTTTTCGTCTTCAGTGACTGGCATATGTAGCGGGCGAAACAGATTCCTTTTTTAGGGAACTTACCCTCGAAATTCCTTGCTTGTAAAAATTTTTTCGACGTCAACATTTGTATTTCCAAAATCTCACCTGTTTTTATTAAAATCAAACACCAGCAATCAATTAATCTATTACATGAATGTAATTGACAGGGTCTCTGATTGTGGTCGGGCTTCGAAACTTACCATTTCATAGTAGGCGCAGATTTCACGGTTATCAACGCCAACGTATAGAATTTGACCAGACGTGTTATTTATGCGGAAGAGTATTATAGTAGCTGTGCGCCTCCTTTTTGTCGGGGAACGGCTAATTCCGAAGCTACACACTCGAATACGTTTTCGCAGTTCGGTAATTATTTATGCGAAACTTGGGCCATATATCATGGCTATCTTGATTCGGATGTGTTTGGGGTCGGTCCTATTATATTAAACGCCGGGCGCTACTTTATTGGCCTCTGGAGCGGGCGTGCGGAACAGTCCGATAGTTAGCTGATCTGCTTATATATGATGGCTATCAATATCGGCCTGATCTGACGCCCTGACGTTCGCAGCCTCCCGGGGAATGTCACCGTCTGCCGGCTCCATTTTTCACCGGCTAGTACTTGTAGAAAACGTACAGAGTCTTCGGTACAGAGCATACGGAAAATGAACCAAAAAATTATTTATTCCTTAAACGTCCGCGTGAAATAATTAATAAATTTTATACTAATTAGATATAGGGTGTCCCAAAATTAAAGCAAGATTTGAATTAAATAGAAAACACAGTTTTTAGTCTTTTGAGTGTTATTTTTTTATTGAATCAAAAAGTACATAGGATAGGGTTATTTATGGAATATCACATCGGGCAAATGGCCTCCACGGCTTTGCATGCATATACGCACTCGTTTGTCGAAATTTCCACCACCTTGGCACCACCTTGTTGAAACCACATATTGGCCACATCAATATTATCCAATTTCGGCAGAAAGAACTGTGTTATCATGTCGCGATATCGAGCACCAGTAACACTCATTTTCAAAGAAATATGGTCCAATTATGCCTCCAGCCCAAAATCCATGCCAAACAGTGACACGTTGTCATGTTTTCAACGTGACAACGTTGTCAACATGCATTTGTTTTTCGAGCATCACATGTGGGTTCTCAGAACCCCAAAAGCATAAATTTTTGCGATTAACAAAGCCATCAATGTGAAAATGTGCTTCATTGCTTAGGATGATGTTGCTCGAAAAATCAGCATCCATTTGTTGATGTTTAATAATCCATTCAACGTTCTCGCTTCACAGTGCATGGTCATTAGGCTTCAGTTGTTGCGTTGATTGAATTTTGTAAGCATGGAGACAGATCTTTAGTGAGTATACGCTGTAGAGAGCTTCTTGAAATTTGCAATTCTTGTACACGACGCCGAATTGAGGTTCCTTGATTGTCACCGACACTCTGACGCACTGCTTCGATATTGACATTTGAACGGCTTGTTCTTGGACGGCCAGTGTGATTGGCGTCTCCAACGGATCCAGTGTCCCTGAATTTTTCAATTAATCTCTTCACAGTTGACGAAGTTAAAACACTATTCCGACCATATTTTGTATGAAATTTTCCGGCAAGCTTTCATTATTTTTGAAATATTGTTCAGTAATGAAGACACGTTGTTCTATCGTGTAACGCTCCATTTTTACTAACCCTAAACTATCAGCTATCGAATTGTTTTTTGTTTAGTGTTGCCAACACTTTACTGCACAAATGGCCTTTATTATGCACTAGTTCAGTCACATATAAGCTATGGTATTATCGCTTGTTCAAAAATGGATTTTTCCCATCTAAGAAGTTATATAAAGAAAGCAGTATACTAGATCCTAGACAGCTACTTTGTCAAATTCTATTGATTTATTGCTACAAAAATAAACTCAATATAGAAGCGATTGATCACCCACATAATACTAGGTATAAAAATTACCCATTGAAAGTTCTGATAACTCACAAAATGATTGGTCAACGTACACTAGATTATCTAGCCATTACAGTTTTTAACAATCTTCCTAATGAAATTAAAACTATTAAGTTTGAAATTACTTAAGAAAACAATAAATTATGGATTCTTGATCAAAGAAGAATCGACATCCATCAGATGGTAGACAGGAAAAACGGTTATCTATAAAATACTGTAAATCTTAATTTATATTACTGACATCAAAAAATACAAATTAGCAACACGTACTTACCTCTTATCTAGTCCTCGTACATGTCCTGTATACATGAATGTAATTGTAAAAAAATGTCTATCAAGAAGTTCTGTTGTCTATCTGTTGTCTTATTTGAAATTATTAAGGAAGTACAATCTGCGTAATAAATTTAATTCGTTTTTATATAATAAAAAACAGGAGTACCCAAAATTATCCCTGTGGAATTCTTACAGGGAAATAGGACCTTAATGGGTTAGTTCTCCCAAAGCGTTTTTCATCAATATATTTTACACTAACAAATTATTGTTTCTTACCCAATTTAGCGCTAGGCCTCTTATTCCGTAATTATATATATAATTTTAACAATCAACTATTACTTATTAACAGAGTCGAGTAATCTACGAAGGTCACAACGACATCGAACTTGCCAAAGGTTCTGATGTATCGTCCTCATCTTCATCGTTGCTTTTTTCATTCGTATCTGTCGCAGATAAAATTTCAGAAAAAGTCATAAAAATAAATTCATAAGTCATTTCATAAAAAGTCAGAAAAACTCACACTGCTAATGTCAACTAGTGGTTCTATTGTTGGTTCTTCATCATCCATAATTATTGGAAGATTTTCTTGATCTTTTAACAAATTATTTTCAAGCATGGGCAAAACATTAGCTAATAAAATTTCCAATTTCATAATAAGAGGAAATATTAGGCCAAATTCTTTTGTCTTAGTTCCTACAGATGCTAATGAAATCAAACATGTAATAATATCAGAATTAAAAAATAAGACATCACCTGGAGTGGACAATATTAATGCTGAAACTCTGAAACTAATAAGTCAATACATCTTGACACCCCTGGTATTCATCTTCAACCGATGTATGGAAATTGGTCACAGGGCCAACAACTTTTAAGGAATCCATTATTGTCCCTATCTATAAAAAAGAAGATAAAGAGGACGGCAGTAACTATCGACCCATATCTCTTATAACAAATGTAACCAAAGTTTTTGAAAAAATTATAATAAAGAGACTAAATGCTTATATTACAAGATATAACATAATTTCTGAAAACCAATTTGGATTTAAAGAGTATGTGTCGACTGAAGATGCAATAGTAGCTTTAACAACAAAAATCTACTCTGCACTAAATCAATCAAAACCCTGTCTCTGTACGTTTATTGACTTATCAAAAGCGTTTGATACAGTTAGTCATTCCTTACTTTTACAATCACTTGATGACATTGGTATCAGATTGAATAGTTTAAAACTGTTTCAAAGTTACCTAATCAACAGACATCAGAGCGTGAAAGTAAATAATGTAATAGGTGATACACTACCTGTAGAATATGGAGTGCCACAAGGTACAGTGTTGGGTCTGGTTTTGTTCTCTATCTATATAAATGATCTATTTTCTCTATTCTTGTGTAGAGCAGACATTATAGGATTCGCGGATGACACTGCAATATTTTTCAAAGCCAACTCATGGGAAGAATTAAAAATAAATGTTGAAAAGGACTTAACGGATATTAAAAACTGGTTCGATCACAAGCTACTAACAATAAATTTCGAAAAAACTAACTACTTACCATTTAGCTGCTACGCTTCTGGTCTTCCTCTATTTTCACAAATACAAATTGAAATTCATAAGAAAGAATATATCATCATGCCCTCAACAGAAATTAAATATTTAGGAGTTGTCTTTGACAGGCACTTACGATGGGATAAACATGTAAAATATACTATAAGGAAACTACAGACGATACTCTATAGATTTAAATACTTACGAAATATCTTTAACATACAACAATTAAGAATATTTTATTTTGCCTTGAAAGCCATTTGCGCTATAGTATATTAGCGTGGGGCAGTGCACTTAAAACTCATTTACGTCCTCTGGAAATTATTCAGAAAAGATTCCTGAGAATATTACTACATAAAGACTTAACACACCCTAGTAATCTATTATATAAAGAGGTACAAGTTTTTGATATTAGACAATTGTACTATTACAATCTCAACATAAAGTATCACCGGGTAAAAAATAACATATCATTGCCGGGTCATACCTACAAAACTAGACAAAGACACCTCCATACTATACCTTTGATGTTAACATCTATTGGACAACGATCCTATGAATATCTAGCTCCTAAAATCTATAACACAGTTCCTGTCGAAATTAAAAATACAGTTAATATTGCATCATACAAAAAAAAAATTAAACATATATTTCAACAGTCAAGAATCATATTTCACAATTACTTTTCTTAAATAACTTACCTAGCTTATAATCTTTATAACTGAAACGTTGAGATTTTTGTACTACTACTCGTACATACTCGTACTACTCGTAACCACTCGTAAATTGTAAATACTCGTGACTCTATATTGTAATTCATACTAGTGGTATCATATTATATTATTTATCTAGTTCTATTTTATCTTAGTTATTTTATCTTACCTCAAAACAACTGTTAAGTCACTTATTGAGTATATTTGTTTATTTGTAATTTTATGTGTTTATAAGTATTTAGTGTACTTTATTATTGTTGCGTATTATTATGAATTTAAATTGTTTGTTTTCAGATTTAGCTAGTTAATAATACTGTCTAACATTCATATACATATATACATTGTTCATATTTTATAATCTACTATTTATGCAAATAAACATTATTATTATTATTATTATTATTATTATCTTTTATGAAACCGGATTTTTTGAAGCAGTTGGGAATCGTGAGGGGTGTTACAGCTCTCCATGCCTTGTAAATCAGTAAAATAGCTGTCAGAACCGCGATATTCGCAGTAAGCTGCTTGTCGAGAGATTCTAAAACGAACAATTTCTTTGCGATAGAACGTCTTAAAATTATGGATGATCCCTTGGTCCAATAGTTGCATTTTAGAAGTTATATTCGGCGGAAAGAAGTAGAGGTCTACATTGGACAATGTAGAAGGACTGTTGTGGACAGTGCAATAGTAAAATTTTCCGCTTTTGTCGTTTCACGTCCTATAACTGCCCCTATAAAAGCCAATTGTTAAGAAGTCGAACGACAATCCGACATCTTCAAGCAAATGTAAAATATTTTAATATCGTATGAATGTGATAATTCCTTCCTGTTTTTATTTAATAAAATGGTGATGCACTTCAAACAACGATATGGATACCTAAAACACGTTAGAGTTATATGTAATGTAGAATCTCCGCTTGATACCCATTCGTATACGCGTAATGAAAACCCTGTTGTAACCCATAAACGTAATTATCATCCAACTCAACTCGAACTGCATCGCATTTCCACTTCGGGTATCCTAGAAGTAGTAAGTGCACTAACTGTCGGGAATATCCCGTGTCACCCGGATCTGCATAGTCCGGATTTCTGTCAAATATCACTGACATAATTCAGCAGAACTCGAGATCGGGCTCACAGAAAGCGCACAGCAATCCGATCCCGTAATTAGTCAGGGGGGCTTTATTCAAAAGCCGGGGCTCAACTATCCGCTTGACTTGACGGAATCACTTACTGAGTGTCTTTTATACGCATAATTGCGAATTTTAATCACTTTTAGCAGTAGATACATGGAATTATGCCAAATTAGGCATCTTACGAATGTACTAACCGAACAGTAGGTATAGTATTAATTGAACCATTAATTATAGGTATTATTTATGCAGGGTGAAGTGCCCGAGTGAATAATGGCTATTAATTGCGAGTTGAGTACTATACTTTGCCCAAGATCATTATAATTTTTTATCTTGAACGTTGTTTCGCAGTTCTTAATGTGATTTTGGGAAAAATGGAACAAAAATAATTGCTAGTATATAATGCCAATGTCATCAGTTGGCACGCGTTGGCTGTTATATAGCCACCTTGGTTTTTTTTCTCAGTATAAATACCCGGGATGTTGTGTGATACGTTGCTATGGCAACATAGGTAGACCAAATGTAAACTATGATTAATTATTAATTACAATTTTAATTCACTATTATATATTTATGGATTGTAACACCTCTTTAATTACATTACTTTAACTAAAGGGCCTCTCATCCAGGAGATGTGACGTAATGAATTTTTTTTGTTGTTGCCTATCGGCTGCTCAGTTAAATACGGAGGTCGTGGATAAATGGATTTGCTAGAGGCTTGCACTTCGATACCTTTAGATATATCACCAGAAAAATCACAGCTTGACAATGACCGGCTTGATCTACTCCTACTTAAAATTTTGTTTAAAAATACTTGGACGCCAGGTCAAGAGTACTTAAATAGTACAGAAGACCGCAGAAATGATCAGCCAATAATTATCAGCTGTGACCCCTCTTGTGACTCAGACTTTTCCCAGAGAAATAAAAGATAAAGATTTTTTTTTAAAAACAATATATTACAAAAATATTTATGACCAGTTAATGGTTCACAGTTATTCTTACAGTCTAAGGGCGATGTATACCACAATGGGTGGAATGTGCCGGCTGCAGGAGGAGATACCTTCCAGTCTGACGTTCAGGAATAGGTAATAATGGTCTGCTCCGCTCACCAAAGGAATTGATTCTCGGTCATCAAGGTGTGGAGGAAAAATTTACCAGTATCAGGTTTTACAAATTTGGAAGAAAAAAATATGTATAAATTCCCGCTTGAACCGGATATCAAGAGTGAAATTTATACTAAAATGAATTTAAATAAAATAACTAGATTAATAGTCAAAAATATGAGTTTCAATTATATAAAAAAATATTGTAATTTTTAATATTGGAAGTAAATTTTGATTAAATTCCCAAAAATTGAGATTAGACTTTATCAAAGTAAAAAATAATATTATCAAGATAGGAATGTGGTATCCAAATTTTCACTATACGATTAAATAAAAAATAAAAAATTGAAATAAATGCTGCTTTTTGCCGATGCAAAAGATAAACAAATACCTATAGCCTACGCCGTCGAAGTAATATCTTCTAAATAACTAAAAGTATGCTACCATTCGGTAAAACAGTATCTTTGATTCTTAATTACCACACTAAAACACCGAAGATATATCTTTGCGAACGTAAGCCACGATCAACAGGCTCAAGCAAGCAGGTCGGCAGAAAAAGAATGATTTTTGCGGCGGATATCGCGTATAAATGTGCTTGCTGGGAGTACGCGACATTAGCGAGACGGAAAGGTAGGGATAACGGTAGATGGTGAGTCGCGGTAAATTTATACAAGTTCGCGCGGTTTTATTTCAAATATTTGAAATAGGAATTCAAACATTAGCCATACAACGGAACGGAATTTATTTACGGTACAGGATACCATATTATATCTTCAGTTTTATTTGAGGGAATGAGAAGAAATCAAGGGCTACCTAGCCTAGTTACAGAAACAGTAGCCTAAGGAACTGCTACAGTTTCTTTGTATGTATTATAATTTCCCAGTTTATCATTTGGTAATTGATAACTTTTTAAAATATTTATTAAATCAATAAATTAAAGCAAAGCCAATACCATTTTTTCCAGTATTTATATTTGAACACAAAGAGGCTATAAAATATAATTTTCTGTATGAAAGAGAGGTAGGGATATAAATATATCGAAAAGATGATGCTGGAACATTTGTCTTGGTACAATTTATTTAGTAAAGACATTTAATTAGACATGCAGATCGACGTAATGATCAGTTAAACCAATCTCTATAGATCTTTATTTCTTCTGTTTAAGCAGTGTATTTGGAAAACTTAAAATAGTGTCTGTTAGAAAGATATTAATTAAAGAGGGTCCCGGGTGGGTTTATCCGTTTTGTTTATTTTGGTGGTTAAATTATCACGACTTTCAGATTAGTCAATAGGAAGAACTTGAGCACATTTCCACATATTTTTTTTATAGTTTACGGTGATAGAATATATGAGAAACATATTTGAAATACTATGCTCTAATTGTATATCTGATTGTGTTGAATTATACGTAATAAACGCTATAGTCCAATCATATTAAGCAATAAATTGTAGAATAGAAAAAATAAATTATAATGTTTTGCCATTGGGGGATAATACCCGCCAAAGTAAAACTTTCTAAAATCAAAAAAGTTATAAACTGTCACCCTCACCTTCACCCCCATAAATAACCCCAAACGTGCACTATGGCGTTTTTGTTTTTATGTTTATGTTTTGGTCTGTTCTGTTCTGTAATTTTCTTCAAAACGGTCGATCTCATAGAAAATTTTGTACTTGCTAAAAATTCAAATAAGTTTCTATATCCAATTCCGATTGGTCTAGTGGTTTCCGATCGATGAGCAATCCAATAGAGAGGTTGCGGATAGCTCAACGTGCGCTTAGCGTTATCTTGATATAAAGCAATGACCACAGTGCATATAACTAAATTTTTGATCTGATTTTGCAGTAAGATAACTAAAGCGTCTTGAATTAGTTTCCACGCCTTAGAGGTAGAGCTTCTGGAGCGTATTTTTTCATAGGTTTCCCCATCAGGCCTAATCCGCTGAGTAGATTTCTTCTTTACAGACTCTCGTCATCCCCAGTGTCTGCTTCCGTATTTGAACAGCTTTAAACAAGACAATTTTTGCACATTGTAACGAAATGGAAATATTTTTCCACTCGTTACTTAAAATTGTACTGTCATTGCTATATTGTTTTAATTATTAAGCTAAGTAGGATTATATTTTCGTATTTATAAGTTACTATTGACCGTATGAGTCCGTTTCTTTTTCGACAAGCATTGTTATTTTATTTTAAATTCAGTTCTGCTTACAACGTGCATACAAATAAATATTTTCTGAAGAAGAAAACTATCCGCAGGCTGGCTCGATATCACCGAGCGCGCGCCGGAACAATATCGAACACACATGATAACGCTTCGGAAATTCATGGTAGGGAGTCGATCCCCACCGCGCCGAAAGATTTAATAAAACTAGAGCTCCCACACTGAAACAGTCAGTCTGTGTCCAAGACTCCCAGCAGTCAGAAGCCCCAACAGCAGCAGCTCCGCCTACCTGAACCGTCTAGTAGTTCCAACCGTAATCCGAGACCAGAACTAAGCCCTATACACGCAGTACAGGACTCAGGAAGGACAACATCCAGAAGCCATATCAGACTGGAGTGAGTACGCGATTTCCTTCGAATCGCGGTTTCTACCAACAACCGGTCGAAAGGCCTTCTTGTTGGTACCTGCTGACAACCGGTCGAAAGGCCTTCTTGTCAGCGTCCCCAGTTGGCAACCGGTCGAAAGGCCTTCTTGCGAACACCCCAGTTGACAACCGGTCGAAAGGCCTTCTTGTCAACTCCCCAGTTGACAACCGGTTGAAAGGCCTTCTTGTAAACAAATACGCTTCTATTATACACGCCGACATTAGTAAAGGTGCACTTCAATCTAACAGTACTTGCTCGCTCACTATAACTGGTATGGTAAGTCAAATCATTTAAATGACTATTTCCGATTAACACCTGAGTTCTCGAACATTCGATCGGTCGCTTACACTGTTGCTTCTTCCCTCGAACTGTATTTGTAACCTGCCTGTCTGATAACCGCTCACCGCTTAAACTTACGCCACAAGCCCATTGTACCATAGTTATTAATTATCATCCAGTAATATTTTCTCATACCACGCTTTCCTCGCGCTACGCTAACTCCATCGGATACTCCCGCTTAATCATTATCCAAGTATGACGTAGGCAGACTGAATAACCTGTAGATAGTAGTGTCGATTGTTTGTTAGACAAGGATAGAAATACCAATAAGATGTCCTGAAGAATAAATAAACTTGTTGTAACCAGATACATGTGTATTACTGTAGATAAAGTCTATATATGTCACGTGACCCCTGGTTTACTGCCTATCTCCACTCGCAGCTACCCGTGGCCCTTACAGAACTGCCTGTAAGGAAAAGTGGTCTGTCTACACTATAAACAGACAGTGGTGCTCGAATAAAAACTCCGCACCGAACGCAGAGCGTCACAACATAGTTGTGCAACGCAATCCCCCTTAAGCACATACGCTTTTGCTCAAACGCACGCCACATGAGATTGTTTTTGATGACAACGCGGTATTAGTGGAACCATAGAATAAATTCAACAAAAATTTGAACAACAATTTGAAGGAACTATTTATTCTGCAGCTAGCTGAACATTTTCTGAATAGCGATAACATGAGTATATTTATTGCAGTAGATGATACTGATGCCCATATTGTTTTTACTGCCACAGAAAAAACCGAAAATATTGAACGCCTTGTCGTTATTGGAAAAAACGTCGACCTTCTTGTTTTATTGTGTTATTAATAGCACTTACTCCATAAGAAAGTAGAAATAATGTTCTTAAAAGAAGGACAGGGTAATTCAAGAGATTTAAAATAATTGTCCAGCATCCTTCGCAAAGGTAAAGCATCAATGTTATGTATTCATGCTGTGGCTGCGACACAACATCTGCGTTGGAAAAGGAAAGCAACAGTCGGTATAACTTTTCAACATCAACAGAGAACTTGACAACGTAGTAGACCTTCTTAACAACGCTGAGCCTACTTATGCAGAAATTGATAATGCTAAGAACTGTTCAACCAGCCTAAATGAACAGATATATATGTTTGGTTTCTTTTTTTTGTTGTTGGTAGGTAATCATCTTGTCTTTCAAAAAAAATTAAAGAGGTGAACATTTTTTCAAAGCCTCCTCATAAATGATAGTGGAAAACCTCGACCATGTTTTTTCTTATATTTTAACTCACCCTGTGTGTTAATCAAGTAATGGTATCGAAAATGGATCACATTGTAGGATCACATTGTCTATGGAAAAACAGTTACCGTTGTCATAGCAATTACTCACTATTTCACTCTATTGTTGTGTCATTAAGTGTCAGTAAAAAAGTTGAGACTGTTGCGTAAAACGCCTCAAATAAACTCTGAACAAGTAGCAAGATTAGTTGCATTAGTAAACGATGGACGTAGTAAAGCGACGGCTCGTAGAGCGACCGCAAGTACGAACAAACAGGAAGCACTGCTCGGAGGGTGGGTTTTGGTTGCCCTCGAAAAACTTCTCCAAGAGATGATAGCTTCTTGAGATTACGGATTTTACGAAATCGATCAAATACTGCGGTAAATCTTCAGCAGGATCTTCGCCAATCGTGGTGTTGCAGTAAGTAAGCAGACGGTATATAGACGTCTGTTAGAAGTTAATTTAAAAGCTAAGAGACCTGCAAGAGGTCCTAAATTATTGCGTGTACATCGTGCTGCTCCAAGAAATTTCGTCGAAAATTATGGACAATGGAATATTCATGAATAGTCGAATGTACTGTTTACAGATGTCCTGCGTACAATGTCCTGCGTACAATGTCCTGCGAGAAGCCCCGATATGAACCCTATAGAGCATTTGTGGGATGAATTAGGGAAAGTGGTACGTTTTAGCCAGAGGCCTCCGGAAAGTCTTGCTGAAATGGCACTTGCATTAGTGGAGGAATGGGATCGTATACCAATGGAAACGATTACCAGCAGCACCCAGTTTACACTTTTGTGTTTAATAAAAATGTTTTCCTTAAAATTCGTATTCATTGCACTAGAAAATTGTTTCACGATGAGGTCAAAATTTGGTAATTATGCAAGGATTCGGGAAAAAAACATGGTTCGAGGTTTTCCACTACCATCTAGGAGGCTTTGAAAAAATTTTCACCTCTTTATTTTTTTTGAATGACAAGATAATCACCTACGGACTCAAAAAATAAATCAATAATCGGTCCATTCGTACAGATATCAAATTTGGAACCAAAATTAGTCACTTTTTTTAAACTGAGTGTATTTATCATATAATGTCATTGTTTCAAAGGTAATTATTTCTCTGCATTCGAAAGGGAATAACTATATTCCCCAGGTTCCAATTTCTCCTTCAAAATCAATATGGAAAATATCCAGCGCTGGGATTTGTCCAGCGATAATATCAGTAGGCAAAATTTACAGTTGGTTTTGCAGCCCCGAGACTTCGGGGAAAACTGATACACGAAATAACATCGGAACGTGTAACGCCACCCGTAATGCCGCCTATAAAATACAGTCTGTATAGCTGCAGTTATTACCAGGGAACTAGGATATTGCTGCATGTGAAATGGCGCTATATTCCCTGTATTTCGCACTGACATAGCCCATCAGATTGAATCCCAGCACCTGCTGTTTCAATTCAGGATAGTCTCTGGAATAACTGAAATCCACACCATGAACGGAGAGGATCCATAGAGGCCGGTTTTACGAGTGTGACTTATTTTTCTGACACACTTTTACGTGGCAATTAGCATTTTCGCAGTCACCGATACTTGAGTAATTGAACTAGAACTATGATGGAACTCAAATTGCCTAGGGAAGTAGCAATCATGCTTTGTTAGAATATTGCCCAATTGGAACTCTTATAAATTCGTAGGGATCATCGCTTTCTATGAGAGCCGCAAAGGAAATATGGTCTAACGGTATTATTCACCTGATGATTATAGGGATAATTTTATTACCTATTGTACAAGTATTTGCCAAATGATTTAAGTGAACCTGAACTTACCCTAATTGATTTAATCTGGATATCATAAAGATATGTTTTTCTTTATGATCATGTTAAATATATTTTTAAAGTTTTATTGATATATTAGATACAACAAATATTCAAAAATGGAATGCATTCCATTGTGTGTTAAGCAGTATAATATATCGGAACAGCTCATCTCCAAAAGTCTCCAGAACTTCCTGTCATTTGCATACGCATCTGAATAAAACATCAAATCTCGGATCGGATGAAATCTCTCGCAGCCTTGGCGGGGGAAGTTTTCGGCAGTCGATGTCGAAAACGTCCATAAAATCGAGTCGACTGGCGAAACAGAATAAGTGTTAAAGTTCCATGCCACTAACTCGACGTCTCTGGTTTCTCACCGCCTTTCGGAGACCACGGGAGTCGAGGGATTTGCCACTTTTGCACTTTGAAAGTATTATGTTTAGGCTTATTTAGATTCTGGCTGCGTGTATGGAGATTACCTAAAGATTCGACCCCAGAATTTTATATATTGCACGCGAGGTGCACACTAATACCGTTTGTTCTTACATGCTCTCTAATAGATGGCTCATTTTTTTCCACCAATTTCGAAGGCGGATGTTTTTTGTTTTCCAAAAGAGTACCACTCGCATGAAAGTGACAATTTACAAGAAATCGCCTCATCGTAAGATCAGGCAAAGCTTTTCACAGTTATATAATAATATACCTACCTTATATACTATATTATCTATATTATCTGGATATTATCTGCATATTATCTTGATAACACAATTTTCTCTATTCCTCGCTTAATAAACAATTATCCCAAACACTAACTCGTATTTAACCAATAATCCCTCTAATAAGGACAAAGTGCTTACTTTAAATATCATGGTGACGTCACGCTCTGGGGGCTTAACCCAGATGGAGGCTAATATACTCTCTAAGCTAATTCAACAGGCTTGTCTAGGTCAGTCACAGCGGCGATGCCAGAATGTGTTCCAGTGCGACGCTTCTCTGCCTATATGTTGTACTGTATTTAGAATGTAAACAAATTAGAATGTAAACAAAATAAAGTAGCTTTCTCATTAGTCAATTATCAAATCAAATTGGCCGCAAAAAGTCATTAAGAAGCGAGCAACTAACAACTCTCGTGTCAATTGTAATTTGGCAACCCTGTTAACGATGTTTTGTTTTGGATTTTAGTATAGGACGCCGCCACACGCCACGCGCCAATAAGAACAGTAATACCTCTAGAGCGGTTATTGATATTGCTCGCGCACTTGCCTAGTTCCTAATCGATTCTTGATCTTTTTTAACGGTTTATTTGTTGCGGTATTATATCATAATGCCCCAAAAGTGTTGTTTTCCCGGTTGTACAGGAAATTACGAAACCAGTGGAAAAGTTGGGGTGTTTCGTTTTCCCAGAGACGAAGAGTATCGCAGAAAATGGCTCTCTACAATTCCACGTGAAAGTTTTGTGCCGAGTGACAACTCCCGAGTGTGTGAGTGCCACTTTGAAAAGGAAGATTTTATTTACAAAATTTCCCAACAGGATAAAAAAACTGGTGAGATCAGTTATTTTAGTTTTACCCCGGTTAAAAGAAACTAGCGTACCAAGTAAATTTCCGAACTGTCCCAAATATTTGTCAAAAAAAATATCGTATCGAAAAAGCGAAGACGAAAAACTTACAGAATTACATGAAATACATTTTCAGACATACATACAGACATGTCAAAGCTTAACCATGTTGTGAACTTTATGTCCAATGTACTTAAAAACTTAAAAATAGAGGACGAAAATGTTTCACAAGGAATTGAATTTATTTCTGATCAACTTAAATTGCGAACATTATCAAAAGAACGTTATAGATATTCCACTACCACTATGGTTTTTTGTTCAATTTTATATACAATTAGTTCTCAGGCATAGGTATAGATATTTACGAAATCGTGGACCTATAATTTTGCCCCATCCCGAAACAATCAAAGGAGTCTGTAATGGTTTTCTAACTGATCCTCATTTTGATGAGAAGAAAACTTTTTTAACATATGTACAAAAAATCTTTAAATATTTAAAAGACCAAGACAAATATGTTAGTTTACTAATGGATCAAATTCACATTGATCCATATTTCGATTATAAAGGTCGTTTACGCAGATGTCGTTAGCGACATCTGCGTAAACATTTATGATTACTAGAATTTGTTCAAATTTTAAAGAAGTTGTTCATATTGCTCCTGTGCTCTAAAATCTTTTCAGTTTTCTTAAAACAATTAACCATCTAGACTCTAATAATTAGACACATGTAATCTTGACTGTATTTCGAAACAGTTAACAGTTTACCATATAAATTATTCTTTACCTGTGTTTTTCATAGACTCCGATAGATGTATGCCGTAATATCTTTGTTTAGTTTGATCTTTTTATTGATCTCCAAAACTACCTTCAAACGATTTCAGACATACCTACCTAAATAACTACATAAAGCCCGTAATAACATAAGTATCTCGTAGGCCTCCGGATGGTGACGTCACGAGGCAGCACTTTGTCCTTGTATTAGAAGGTGTTGTTGATTTAACTCGATGGAAACCCGTTCGAAAATGAATCATTTTGTCAGGACTTTTGGCTCCAGTGATAATTTAATGTTAAATGTTTACAAAAAAAATTTCACTATTTTATTTTCTTTCGTCACATTTTCTTACATCAAATCCCACACCTAATTTACATGTATTTTGAATACACCTAGTAGTCCAATCAATAAATAACGACCCAATATACAATTTTACCATAAATCCAACCCGGAAACAAAAAGAAGGTCGTACAGAAAAATATTTTAAAAAAGTGAGCGTTTTATGCCCTAATAGACAAAGGTCGATAATTTTTTAAACCAAAAAAAATATTAGTAGGATGAAACCGATTAGAACACGAAGAAAATATAATAATAATGAAACGAAAAATAATTTACGGGCCATCTGAGGTCGGGAAGTGGAGGGGGTGAGTTTTTAAGGGTAAAAAACGGTTTATCTCGATTTACGACAAAAGTACAAGTCCTATGGAAAAAAGTTAAACGGCAAAGTTGGAGGTAATAATAAGATCTACAACTTTTGCGTTGACACTTTTTTCACATAGCCTCAAAATTTATTTGAAAAATTCAAGTTTTTGGTTTCTTATTTTTCTTTTACAAAAAATTTAGTGAATCCTTACCTTTTTATGTCCCAAATACACTGTAATTTTTTTGGTGAAAATTCTCGCGTCAAAATATCTGCTTTTTGAAAAAAGTCGGTGGCCTTTTTGTTCGTTGAAATCTCTACTTTCTGATGGTATAAAAAAATATACATTACTATGGTAAATGTTCTCAGAAAATGCAAAGAAACAAAAAAACTCGAATCCGAATTTTTTTTTAAATCATTATGTACAATTTTGAGCTATTTATTAAATCCATGTTACATTGATGACAAAAAACTTTGAAATAGAAATATACTACTATAATATAACCCTGGTCTATAGCAGCGAACTTAACCTAAAGAAATTTGTACAGTAAGTTGAGAAAACTGTTTTTCGTAAATAAAAGAATCAGAAAGTTGTAGGTAATAAAATATTACTCAATACATATTTGTATGTGTATTACTTTTCTAAATATGTCGAAAGAAATCTCCTATCTTTGAAACCATACTGTATAGTAAAATTTACCACTCTACTAGGCAGCTTATTTCGTCACGTCAACATGGGTTCATACAAAGGAGGTCAACAATATCTAATTTAGCGGTTTTTACTCAATATGTCTCTGAGGTTTTGGATAATAGAGGACAGGTCGATGTCGTCTATACGGACTTCCAAAATGCATTCGATCATATTGACCACAACATACTCCTTTTGAAACTAGAAAGTATTGGTTTTTCTGAAGCATTGATTAAATTATTCACCTCCTACTTAAGCGATAGACACTTTATGGTCAGATATCAAAATTTCAATTCAATATCATTTTCTCCAACTTCGGGAGTTCCACAAGGTTCCAATCTGGGCCCCATATTGTTTTTAATCTTTATTAATGATCTTCCTGAAGTCATTACTTGTGAGCATTTGTTATTTACCGATGATTTTAAACTCTACTCTGAAATTAAATATTCTACAGATTCCATCCATCTTCAAGACTGCATTAACAGAATGTCTTCATGGTGTGAGACAAATCATCTTAAACTAAATATAGCCAAATGTAACGTAATGACTTATACTCGCAAAACTTCATCTTATACTCACAACTACTTCATTGGGAATGACATGATCAGTCGAGTTGATTCAAAGAGTATTCAAAGATCTGGGTATTTATCTTGACAGCAAACTCACTTTTGTTGAACATATAAACCATTTGTTACTAGTGCCTTTAAATCTTATGGCTTCATTTACCGCAATTGCCGGGACTTTTCCAATATAAGCACCTTCAAATCTCTGTTTTACGCTCTGGTGAGGTCAAAACTAGAATACGGGTCGATTATATGATATCCGATTTATCACGTTCATTGTCAACATTTAGAATCGATCCAAAGAAAGTTCTTAAAGTTTTTGATCTTTCTGCAAGATGGATCTTATCCTCCTAGAGGTCTGGATCAGAATTATTTACTTGTGAGATTTAATTTTGACTCTTTAGAAACTAGACGCAATATCATGCTAATTAGATTCGTATTTAATATCTTGAATGACAATATTGGATTGTTGTTTTGTATTATTTTACTTCTACTTATATTGTTATATTTTAATTTTTACTTGTATTGTTTTTATTCCTGTAATTGGGTTTTTTCCTGTTGGAATAAATAAATATTATTATTATTTTTTTGTGTGCTGGTAAGTCCCCCCTGGCCTCCGACTAGTCCAGAGAGTCCCTCCAGCCTCGTTACTCAACGACCGCTCCCCACGTCCGCGGGGGTAAGCGGTTATTGAGGTCGCAATTCATGTGTCCTGAGTAGACGCAACGAGCCCAGTATGACGGCCTTCTGCATCTTCCCAGCGATGACTTCTGCCGATTGACGGCCTGCTGGGATGGTTCTTAATTCTGAGAGCAATTATTGTCGCATACCTCAGAGAGAGCCAATAATAAGAACCACAATTTTAACAGAATAACCCGGGTACAGCCTGCGGAGTTCGGAGAGTAAATCTCGATATTTTGTCCGTTTCTCCTCCCTTTCAAGACGATGTTCTTTTCAGCCGGAGCCGAAAACTCTATAACAAACATCGTCTTGAGTTGGTGATCGAGGAGGACTATGTCAGGCTTATTGGCTTGTATCCGCCTGACGGTGGGGAATGAATAGTTCCAGTATATCCGGGACCTCTCATTCCCCACAACGGACTCAATATCCCCCGGAGCATAGGGCAACACCGGTGTCTGATCTATACCGTACGAGTGCCGTAGGTGATAATACAGCACTCGTAATGCCGCGTTATGTCGATGGATATAGGCAGAGACCGCATATGCTGGACAAGCTGACAGCAAATCCATAATGGTCTCTGGGGCCTGACGACAAGCTCTGCAGCTAACGTCAGGCACTTCTATACCCATCACGCGGCTTCGGTAGACCAGGGTGTTCAGTACACCATCTTGGCAAGCTAATATAAAACCTTCAGTCTCTGACTTCAGCCCAGCTGACCTCAAAAAGCTAAAGGTCAGCTTTCGAGATAAGCCTAAGTCTTCTATATTTCTATAGTAGACTCCGTGCAATGGCTTATCCCTGTGCTGCTGAAAACGAAGTGTATTTCCAGCAGCCCTAAGCTGGGCTTTCAACCGAGCAGAGTCCAACTCGGTGACAGAGTTTGGATTATTCTGCTCGGTGTCGAAGTCGAGACCTAGGCTATTAGCTGCTCTGTGTGCTGCCCTATATATAAAAGCTCCTACGCCAGCTCCTTCATGGTCTTTGACCATGAGGAGTAGGGGATCCGAACTCCTAATAATTTTACAGGCTGTGTCCAGAGTTACTCTGTTATGGAGACACTCCAATCCCAAGAGTCCACGGCCTCCCTGTTGTCGTGGGAGATATAACCGCGGAACGGACGATCTCGGATGCAAACTCCGACAGAGATGCATCACTTTGCGGGTACCTACGTCGAGTTGCTGCAGGTCCTCATGTGTCCATTTGATTACTCCAAAGGAGTAGAGTAGAACCGCTTTATTATTATTATTATTATTATTGTTATTATTAAAAACATCAAAAATCGGCTATGTTTGTTTTTACAGTATCTTTTTCAAATTATTTTAAAACTCTCTGATTTGATGTTCGATACTATTGAAAAAAGGCGATATTGAATCTCGAAAATCGGTACTGCTTGCTCGAAGGATAGTCCTAATGTAACGATTCGGAGCGTATTTTTTTTCGAAAACTTGTAAAAAAGGATGGTATCAATTTTAAATGACAAAAAATTTAAAAAATTTGTTCACGTATTTCTTAAATATCTTTCAAGTTTCATTTCTGGTAATGGTAATGTCACGGAAATGGATTAGTGACATTTCTACGAAAATAAAAAAAAATTTCTACGACCCTCTGTAACCGATAGGTATTTTTACAAAAAATTCCAGAGGTCGCAATTTGCGGAGTACAGCGTCACCCTTTACATAGATTAAAGTTAAATACTTATATTTCTAATAAAAAAATAGTACTGTACAATTTATCGACCACTAGCGTTAATAAACGAGCTTCTACAATCTTCAATATCTCGAATTCTGGACCACGTACAAAAATCCTATTGCTCATAATAATGGGTAGGTCGATGAGACAGCCACGAATATAATAATTATATTTGTCTGGTAAGCAAGAGACCCCGAGAAACTTATTTTTTAATATTTTTTTAAATTATCTGCCATTTCTTAATATTATAACAATTATTTATAACAAAAAAATTGACTTCATAAGATCATACTTTGAGTTTATATTGAGCCTTTGAGCCATTAACAAGAAATAAAAATTAAAAAATATATTCGGATATTGTAAATATTAAGGAGATATAATTTTCGAAAGTATACCTATATATTTTTAATTTATTTATTTATTATATAATAAATAAATAAATAAGTAATTAAATAAATAAATTTATAAATAAGTAAGAAAGTATATTAATAAATAAAAAACTAAATAAATAAATTAACAATATATACTTTCGAAAATAATATCTCCCTAATAAGAACAATATCCGGTATACGCTTTGTTTGTAGAATATTTTGTTGTAATAACAACCTCGCGTATTCTCCTATAAAAATGTAAACCGAAAAGTTAAAAATTTTAAATCTCGCTTTCAATTTGTTTGATATGGATTGAAAAGATCCCACGGCTCTCGTTAACCAGCATATATAACACCTCCGGTATCTTTTATCAATAAACTGGAAAACTCTTACAAACTTTTTTTTCAATATAGGATATCTCAGTGTAGCATCTCGGGGACTTAATTTATACCGGATTTCCGATATATGTACAGTGTCACCCCGGAGCGTACGGATTTAGCAGGCTGCAGCAACGCCCACTACACGGCCGAGCTATCTATAATGTCATCAACTTCCGACCCGTCTTGTACAAAAGCCGGTGTAATTGAAAAAGTTCGATGCGAGATGGCCGTTTTTTTATTGCGGAATCGCGATCAGTTCTCCGTCTTTGCCCGCACTCAAAATCATTGCTGATAAACATGATAACAGCCGCGATAGCTATCTAAAAAATATTCTGCGGATTATACATTGACCTGCACAAAAACTGGTTGCGATACATGGACAACGCGTTTTCTCGCGACCAGCTTTTTTGAGTTTGATGTCTTCTTTTTTTATTTGTTTTTAATTGGAGATTCAGCCTCCAATTCTTCAGGAACGTTGCTATGCCAGAAGTTCATTGTTCAGATTTTATTTTCGAAATGGATTTATTTTACAAATTTCAGATTTACCCCCTGTGATATTCAGTCGCTGTGGTATCGAATCAATAACATTTGTAAGAAATTCTTGAGGAATTGAGTCGAATTCTTCCTGGTGTGAAATTCGTTATTGAAGGCTGTCGGATAAAACGGATCGGCGACGATTGCGAAGTTGGTCACAGAGATGTTCAATTATATTTACATTAAGGCTACAAGCTGGCCAAATCATCCCTTCAATACTCACGTCGCCAGTCGGTCAGGCACTTGGTGGTGGAATATTAACACTCCATAGGATGCTACAAATTTTGGAAAATAATTTTGTTCGGAATCTTTACAGAAAAGGCAACCTACAGCTGTAATACTCTCTTCCATATCACCTTCTCTCTGTCTCTCCACCTTCAGATATCACCCATTTAAATACCAATTTAATTTAACATCACTTAAGCGCAATATATCCCACTGGAAATGAATTTTCACCCCGTACAATTTAGATTCCCGTATTGAACATAGTTTGACCTAGTTCACACCTACCGCTTTGTTATAGAACATTGAAGCGGTAGGTTCTTTAGATGTCAATGTTTACCCTCGGCAAAACAAGGGTTGTGGATTGCTACAGGGATCGTTCTTTCATTGGAGTTATCTCTGTTTATTGATTGTAACAAATGTTATGTTGGAGGTAATCATCTTAATAAGTATTTTAATTATGACCCTAAATTATAATCAGATTGATATGAAACATAACCGTTTGTCATTTTTCTGAACCTGAATCAAAGATTTTATTTGTAAAAAATCTTAAAAAGCGTACTTCTGTAAGTACGGATAACATTAGCACGATCTTTTTAAAGAAATGTGTAATACCAGTTTTGAAACCTTTAACATAACTTTTAAACTATTCCAGAAGTGAAGGATTTATTTCAGAAAAATGCTACAACAGAATTCAATACGAATACAACTGATAACTCTGATGAGTCTACCAAATGTTGCACACCTTTCAAAACAAACACCTGAACTTAAGTCATCATTTAATATATTCGTAGATCGTACAGTCCATCAGAAATATTCCTCCCTCGAAATATTCTTATTAGAGAGAAACTTTAAGTCCCTTAAAATTTCTTCAGCACACATCGAAATTGAAAATACCATCCTACATTTGAATAAACATTATCCTACTGTCATGTCGACGTTCGAGAAAAAAGACTTAATAAAACCCCCATCGACGGAGAGCAAATAGATTTCCCCTCCCCTCGTGGTTCCCTTTTATTAGATAAAGATATTTTCGTAAGGTCCGGCTTTATATTTTTCAGGCGCTGTTTCCGAAATACTCAAACCCATCAATTATAGCGAGAATATTCATTGGCATTAAATCATCTGATTTTAGCTACTGTTCCGGATTGGATGCAATATTGTGGCTGCCCAGTATTTGCGTTATTGAATATAGATTATAGTTGTTCCCTTACCTTCTACTGCCTTACGTAATGGTGACCTGCAACAACAAAAACGTTATGAAATTGACCTAGAGTAATACATTATTTGTAATTCTAGTAACGAACAAACAAAGAGACAAGGAAAACTACGCAAGTTGCGAGTTGTTATTTTCACGCCACATTTAATTTTCATCAACAATTTCAACAGCACTTGTTTTGTTAGCGCGAACTTGTGCGGAATATTTAATTGTAAGTACATTAATACAATCTGAAACAAAATTTGTTTGATTACTGAAACGTACTCTGACGGAGTTCTGCGGTTAATTCGATTTTGCTTTTAGTCGACCAATCTGTATTATCTCGGCATCTGGTGTGATAAAAGTGCTTTCAGTACAAGCTGACACGTCTTCAAAACGGGAGAGAGACGGGTTTCTGTTAATCTAATTGTAACTATTATGAGTGATTCGTGGTATGAGTGATTCGTGGTGTACGGAAATAGGTTTCATACAATAATAGTGTTACAATAGTTTAGACTAAATTAGGTGTGGGAATCGAAAATAAAATAAAAGAAAGTGGAACAAAAAATACGTAAATACGAAAGAAAGGATCAGGCAAAATAAGGCGAAAGGAGAAAGCAGAGCGAAATGATGAATAATACCATTGTATATAAGAGGTCCATTGTATATAAGAAAGAAGAAAAGAATAGTGAATATAAGTAAAGAAAATGTAATGAACGACTAACGAGTGAATATTATAGAGAGGAAATCTGTTTTCTCCATATTATTTCTTTGTTTTATATCCTTTCTTCCCTTCTGCACGACATTAACTCGGCATATTAGAATGAACGACTCGAGAAAATTGTGATAAAATTTTTAATACAGTAGAGTATCGCCTACGTAGAGCCTTCTAATTTCATCTGTGGTTTTCTCCTTCCGCCTTAAATTTGAGTTAAGAAGGTCTCAGATTTTTATGTCTTACATTTATTTTGTTAGGATTTCTTCCCACATTGTATTTGATTAATTTATTAGTGTATCGAAATAAGAACTAAAGTTTCATTTTTAGTCCAATACTACCCCCAAATCGCGTATTAATTATTTTACGAGTCTAATTTTTTTAAATCATCTGCATATAGAAGGACTTTAAGAAACAGATTTTTACGTTACTGATATATGTAATAAAAAATAGAGCACATATGTAACTTCCCTGTGGTACTCCCGAAGTTGTAACAAAAGCTTCAGACTGAAACTTATTGCCTAAAAATAGAAAATTATCTATTTTGTCACACGTTTTACTGGAGTCGGTATATATAGCGTTCACTTGCATTTGCTTCTCTAGAGACTTGTATAAAAATGCAATCAGAGAAATACAGTACAGTCGAGGAATTAAAGCAATGAACTGAAGCAATTTTTTAGCAGTATGGATCTTAAAGGGGTTTTGTTCTTTCGATTCGTGAGAGCGTCTATAAACTTTGTGAACTAAATTAATCAATTACTTTTCAAAAAATGCATTTTTGCATATAAAAATATCAATTTTAGAAGTGCATCTCGAAGAGACATTAAATAAAACTTTACAACTCGATAAATTTTGATGGAAAAAAGTCCAATTTTGCTACCCGGAGGTTTTTGGGGTCGCTGAATACGAATATCATCAATTTTTGATGTGTAAACATCTATTACGGAGACATGAGTGTAAATTTTGGGAAATAGGACGGAAATGTGAACGCGGATATGACGTCATAACCCATCAATTATCATGCACAGTACCTACCTACTAAATTAATTTAGCCACTACCTGATAGATGGCGTTTACAACGCCAACCTCCTAAGTGTGTGTGTATGTTGTGTTGCCTACCTTAATAAAGTCCTGATGTGACTATCAAACCAGCGATCCCTGGTTGACCACAGCCAACTCGACATGTACCCACCTTTCCGTGGTGAGTTATGGGTTGACTAAATCATGATTGGAAATAAAATTTTGTTGCGGCATTTTAAAAAGTCATAATTTTTTTAAGCGAAGAGCTGTATATTTGGATTTTTTTGCCCATCGCCGCGAATAAACATTGAAAACTGGTAAACCATTTTTTTACGGTGTCAAAGGGCGGGGCCAAATATGAAAATATTTTTACCAATTTTTTTTCTAAAGTGAGCTAGAATCTTTAAGTTTGACGCTATGCCAGATTTAAAATGTAACATTAAAAAAAATTTCTACGCCCCCGAGGCGCGGTTAAAATTTTTTTAGTTAAAAAAATTCAACTATTTTTTACTATGCCAACTTAGATTTTCAAAAAATTTTTGTTTGCATTTTTCGTATATATTATGAACGTTTTATGGGAATTCGTAACATAAAGTCGAAACTCGTTACTTACTCGGGGGTTTATGGGGTCGCTGAACACGAATATCATGACGGCAACGGTCTCCGAGGTACCTGGTGTCTAGGGTGGATAAGTTCGTGGACGACGTTCCCGCTGTCCACCCTGGGACCCTGGGATAAAATTGTTCCAAATGAAAGATCTGGGATTTACGAAATTAGTTGTAATGATTGTGATCGAAAATATGTTGGACAAACGAGACGATCAATTAACACCAGATTTAAAGAGCATATGGCTCATCTAAAATATGGAAGAACAGATAAGTCTAGTGTTGCACAACATGCTTTTGACAATAATCATAGAATAGATGATATTAGTAATTTAAGATTAGTTAGAAATGTGACCAATAATAGACAGTTGGATGCATTTGAGAGCATAGAAATTGTAAAATGTAAAAGTAGTATGAATAGCGACAAGGGACCTATACCGTATAGCCCGCTTTACGCGTTGCTTAGCAACCGATCATTGAAGCGTGATTAGTCACGCGTAAATTTCGCGGTGATATTATTAGTGACGTCACCATGAAAATAGTATAAATATGGTAGATTTTGTAGTTTAAGATTAGTTTTAATCGTCTGCGGATGATGCCAACTTGGTTGGCGAAACTACTCCGAGTGTTAGAATTAAAGGGGATTAAATAGGGGATAAATAAGATATCATAGCAATTATTGAAAAGAAAATAGGTGGCAATTTTGACGTTCATACAAAATAACAAAATCCCATCAAGATTTCCCAAAAGATTCCAAACGTACTTTTATATTTTATGTTTTATCATCGCATGTCCTTGATCTTTCTCTTCAATTGTTCGAGCAGAGAAAATTGAACAAAGATGTGGTAAGACAAAACTACTCGGAATCAAAAGGTAAACATTGGCCGGTGGATTAAGGCCTTGCTTGAGGGGCCGATACTCAACCCTTAATCAATGTTCTAGTAAACAATAGCAAGAATTTAATTTGTGCTCTCTTATTAGTAGAGCGTTCTCAATTCAATCTGACAACAAAACCTGCGGATCCTTACAAAATAATTCTACAAAATAGTCGCTATTTTCTCACTACATTAGATTTATTAGTTTCACATGAGCCCATACTAGAAAATTGTCAGTTGACTGGGTAATAGCTATAAATAAATTATGCAGCTTATAGATAAACAGCTTATAACTTATAGATAAATTTGCAGATGATAATGATAATCTTTTAAAACAATTATCGCGACCCCAGAACACATATTTCTGTGACGACTTGCAAAGCCTCTGAATATTGAGCGGAAACCTCGAGTTGTAGGGTGGAATAGCAATTACACTGGTAATTTTTTAAATCCGTAATACAATTGCTCGTATTTCGCTCCCAGCGGGACCGGAGAACGCATTTTTTCCACACGGCAGCATGCAAAGCCTCTTCGGCTTCAACACTTCGCCGATGGAATATTAATAGCGTCGCAGTTCCGGCTGAAATGTTTACAATCCGGTCTCGGATTTGTTTTGGCGCTGCACGATTTATACAGTGTGTCCGGAAAGTGTGGAATACGTTCATTAATTCCGACACGAAAAAAATTCTGAAAATCCTCGCACACGCGGATCTTTTATTTAAATTGCGCGCATCATTTTTTATTATTTGGTCATAAAATCATCGACGTTTCTCTCAGGAAATACAGAAAAATATACAGCGTGGCTGGAAAAAATATGTAGAAACGTCATAACGGAAAATCTGATCCGACATTTCGATTTTGGGACCTTTGTATGATTTTCAGGCGTGATGGTTTGGTGCATTCCCAAAGTTGGAGATCGTATGACCATACGAGTTTCAGTATTGCTTTATATAAGAGGACTTTCTTCTTGACTGATAGTTTGGATTTACGACCCATGAGCCAATACATCTGCCTGGATTTTAGGTCGAGTTGTCGTCGTTTTGTCTGTATGTGTTTGTGGCATGTGAGTCGTTGATCTAGATGCAATCCGAGGTATTTAACGTCTTGTTGTACAGGTACAGGGACTCCGTTGACCGTTACAGACGGGCAGATGCTTGTGCGTGTGGTGAATGTTACTTGGACGGATTTGGTCTGGTTTATTTTTATTCGCCATATGTTGTACCACTCGTTAAGTTGATCCAGGTGGATTTGTATGTTTTCTGTGGCTGTGCCGGGATTATGATGTGTAGATAAGATTGCAACGTCATCGGCGAAAGCTGCTATCATAGTGTTTTCCGTTTCGGGTAAATCGCTGGTATATATGAGGTACAGTAGTGGCCCTAGCACACTGCCCAGTGGAACACCAGATTTTATAGGAGATAAGTTACAGATCGAATCATTGAACTTTACTGAAAAGTTTCTGTCTGTAAGGTATGATTTTAGGAGTAGATAATAATTGTGATTTAGCATCATTTTCAGCTTGTATAGTAGACCTACATGCCACACTTTATCAAATGCTTGTGAGACATCTAGAAATACTCCGTTGCAGAATCTCTTTTCCTCGATACTTTTAGCTATTTGATTTACTATCCTGTGGGCTTGATGTATCGTTGACATGTTTTCTCGAAATGCAAACTGGTAAGTGGGTAGTAGATTGGCTAGTTCGTGCTCTTCCTGTATTCTTTTGAGTAGCAGTCTTTTAAGTATTTTGCTAGGTGTTGGCAGGAGGCTTATTGGTCGGTAGGATGTTACATGATGAGTTGGTTTTCCAGATTTATGGACCATTATTATTTCTGCACACTTCCATAGGACGGGGAAGTAGCAGAGGCTTAGTAGTCTATTATAGATGGTTGTGAGGAGGACCACAGCTTCTCGAGGTAGCTTCTTTAGGACTAGGCCGGTTATTAGGTCATAACCTGGACCTTTATGGTTGTTAAGCTTAGTTATTTCAGCTTTAACCTCAGCTATACTTATGGGCTTTAGTGGTGGAGACATTTGGCACGGCACATCTAGGAACTCCTCCTCGATTTCATTGTCGATGTTTCCAGGTGCTGCAGCAGCAGGCTGAAAGACATTATATAAATGGTCTGCAAATAGATCGGCTTTTTCTTTATTGGAGCGGGCCCATTCAGCATTAGGTTTCCTCATGGGTGCTACTGGAGGAGTTGGTCTTTTTGGTGGCCTTCCATAGGCTGTGGTCATCAGCAGACAGGTTTTTGATATATGTTTAGAATGTGAAGTTTTGTGCCTTTTAAGTGCAGTAGAGACTTGTCTGGATAGTCTTCTGTAGTAATGTAGGTCGTCTGCATTGCGTGACCTTTGCCACCTACCTCTGGCTCGTCGTTTCTCACTGATGAGTTCTCGGATGTACAAAGGTGTGTTGGTAGTGTGCGCTGCTTTTTGTTCGTCTCTTAGTGAAGCCTGCCATATATGTTGATTTATTCTTCTTGGATAGAGGGAGAAAAATAAGAAGATAATCATAAACGCAGTTTTTAAAATTTACAAAATCTTATGCTTTAGGTGAAAATTCTTATTAACAAGAGCAATAATGCAACCGCTTGGTGTCGTTGCATAAGTCCCTGTCTTTTACAACCTCAAACCCAAGCCACGTATTCTACATATTTTTCTCTAGTCTAAACATAAACAAAGCGATGGGTCACATCATAAACCTGTCACTTATCGCCTAGTTTTAATATATTCCTGCGGTCCTGTAGTACTTAGGTACCTCCGAGATTAGTTTCAGCCATCTACATGGTGATATACTCACCCTCTACTCTATACTCTTTTCTGAAATAATGTAGAAGGACTAATAATATGAGACACAAGTAACAATTTCATAAAACGTTAGAAGACAGAAGACAGTTAAGAAGACAACAGGAGAATGAAAGAAGGTAGAGGTAAACCAAGGTAGAATTTAGATAACATAAACAATAATAGAAATAAGATGTGGAAATAAGCACGAATCGAGAAGCAGGGAATTAAATCAAGATATTGGCAGACGAAAACATTATAATTAACGTAAACTAATTACGTAAATTAATTAAGGTAAAGAGAAACCAAGGTAATAATAAACGAGAGGAAAAATTAAACTGTAAAAATGGGAAAATGAGAACGAAAACATTTGAAACGTACCCAATTTAGGATGTTCACAAGTTTTGTAACGGGATTTTAAATTAAATATAAGGGCGTACTTGTTACAATATGATGGATATATTTTACAATATATAAATGATACGTAACAATTTTGTGAGGTCTCGTCATTGCTAAAGCAGAGTTATGTCAATTATTTCACTCCGTCGGCTGTCATACACACTCACTCGTACAATACAATTTAAAATTCACTTTCTTTCCCGTCCGCCCACTCAACGAAAAAATTAACTTAATTTGTTTCGAGTCTCGCAGCTCAGTTAATATAAATTCTCGAACTGCCACATATCACATCGGTATAACTGACACCTGTGTATCGTCGTCTGCGCCGTTCGTTGTTCTGTCATGGTTCGCTCTATAAGATTTACCGCGGATTCCTGATTCTCTCGCGCGATTATTTACGTATACTTTCCCACTTCCGGCAGCCCATGGGCGATATGAGATATGGCTGAAGTTCTTGCAGGAGATATTTGGCAGGTTCTCCATCTCCATCATATAATTCAAAATAGTTTGACAGAATTACTGATGTGGCAAAAAGCGAGGTGCTAAATGTAAAGGCTAATGTAAAATGTGACAGCTCACCCTCTCTTAATAATGGCTCACAATTAAATTCACCCAAGTATAATTAGATGCCATTAATAAATTCAAAAGACGACACAATAACTGCTTTTGAAGAAGATTTGACCTCATTTTCAGTTACCTTTTCCCTTGAAGGATAATAACCTCGTTTCGACGGGATTTTAATTGTATAAATTACAATTAAATTTCTAGCCCTCTCGCAGCGAAAAGTTTAAGAGAAATTATTTATAATCAGCTGGAGCTTGCAGCGGTATTTAATCTAATGGAAAATGTCGTCTAGGATTTTGTCAAAAGCGCCTTTAAATACAATATTTTTCGAGTTCTACATAGGAATTTACAAAATAAAATCATCCTAACTTCCTTTGATGTATTATATTAGTATACCACAATTCAACATTTTTTTATATATCCGCCAGATTTTTTTTGCAAATGATGTTGGGCTCCTGGCTATGGCATTGGTGCAACTGTTAAACGTGCTGGGTAAAAAAAAAGCTTACAGAGTATGGAAGAAACTATTTAAACCCACGAACAGTTATTAGAGAGAGAGCAGATAGAGATAAGGGAGAACGAGAAATGTAGGTACAGTGCCGTTCAATTGAAAGTAAACGACTCTTATGAGAAATTTTGGAAATTTTCCCATTGTGAAGCAGGTAAACAAATCACATTCAAAATTATTTTAGGTTGAAGTATCTGTCAGTTATAGGGTGACAGCATTTTATATACAGTATTTATTAAGGAAAATCTATATGGTAAGGACGTCTCCACCATTCGCGTTTATAACTTTTTGAAACCTATTTCTCATTGACAATATTAGTATCCTGGTGTAATCCTCGCCAATATTTTTCCAGGCATTTTCAATCGCCAACCACACCATTCTTCTACGTTCGCTGGTCGGTAACTTCTGCTATACATGTCTTTTTCCATTTGTGCTCATACATTTTCTATCGGATTTAAATCCGGCGACTTAGAGGGCCAAGGCAGAGTGTTAATGTGGTTTGTATTCAGGCATTCAGTAACAACTCGTGATTTGTGAATAGAGGAATTATCCTGAAATATAAATTTAATTGAGATATGGAAAAAGGAAAGAGGAAATAAAAATATTTTCCTGCTCGAAAAGTTCTCGGGATATAAAATGGAATCGGAAGGTAACCTAACATATACCAAAATGCGAGCGTAGCTTTGACCAGTAAGATGCTCTCTGATTCTCCAAGTAACACCTGCTCCTTGGCAACATATCCATGCCCACACGTTGATAGAGAAGCGACCACTACGAGCTGTAGGATTTATATAGCGCTCTTCATATCGGCAATTTATTGGGCGGTATACACGCACAGAGCCATATCATACAGGATTGAAAAACTTTTTAGTCTGAAAAAATTGTGTTGTGCCAAAAGTCCTGTGGCACACCGACAAACTGGTTGGCAAAGTTTAACCCCTGCTCCTTATGCCGTGGCAACAGAGTAACTTTATTTGCAGCCGAAAAATTCTTCAGCTCAGATGCTCTGATACGTCGTCTTGAGGTTTCCACCGAAGCAGGAAAATTTGTTAAGAAGCAGGTAGTCACTGCTGTATCAAAAGGATTCTGTCGGAGGTGGTCAAGGACGAGTTCGTCTTCCTCCATAGTACTGAATTTCTGACGGCCCCCTCTATGGACGTACTCAACAGTTCCTTCTGCATTCCATTTTTGCTTAATTTTGTTAATGCAACCTTTACTCACATTCAAAGTATCTGCAACTACTTGCATTGACCATCCGTTCTGCAGTAACATCACAGCTCCCATTTTTTGCGGTTCAGTTAAGCGCGGCATAATAATAATAATAATAATAATAATAATAATAATTATAAGGAAAACTTCAAAATATAGAATAATTATTAGTAAACTGACAAATAAAATTGACAATCAAGTTTTGATTACCTGAAAGCCTGTTTCACATTTATTTAAAAAAATCGTTTAAGTACTTTCAATTGAACGGCACTGTACATGAAAGTACATGAAATAAAAACGCTATTGAATAATAGGGAGGAACATATATATCGTGCTTCAATCCTCAGACATTACATCCTTGCTATCCCGGCTGCTAAAGCATTTTGTGCTCGACCCCGTCCCGGTAAATCAGAATTTAATTTAAAATGTGCACCGCAAAATCGCAACTGCACTAAACCATATATTAAATTACCAGGCTATGAAGTAGGGTAATATATGCGGTTCTCCAGACGACGTGCAATATCGAGTGGACTTTTTGATGCCTGAAAATACGTGACTGCCTCTAGTACGAAATACGTCATATTTAATGTAGATAAAACCCATGTGTCAGCCTAAGTTGTCGCAACTTCATCATGGCCGGAAAGATGAGGATATCTCGGCTTCTAGACAGGCACCGGAAGACTGTATATCATCAGGTGAACAAGGCGACTCCTGAATGCCACCGAATTTCTCCTGGGAGCTTGTGCAACGGACTTGCGGATATGTAGGTTGAATATTGCATCTTAGGGACTTGTAAATGCAACAAACGATTTGTTTCTATGGCTTTATACCGTCTTTGAAGCAGAACCTTTGAGGTAGTATTGCAAATTTAGCAGTTTCCTTCCTAATTATCGGATTTACGTCTCCCATTATGTATTATTCGACTTACATGCGATTCGGGTACCACTAATAGATTAATTATTGAGATTTATTTGATTAAAAGTTTATATTTATTGAACTGTTTCAATCAGGGAAGACATAGTGCATAATAGACAACTTTAATGTCGTTTATCATTTTACAGCAACTCAGTAAATCAACTCAACGAAATGAAGCGAACTCTTTTTTCTTTTCAAGCTTTCTAATCTATTTTGATTCTTCTTCAGGAAGAAGAATTCAATAAAAATACCAATGCTGATAATTATACTAAATAAGCGTACAAGGTACCTACTTACGAATGTGAGGTTAGTTTGTAACGTAAATAAATTCCGGTATGTTTTATGGCTAATGTTTGAATTCCTATTTCAAATATTTGAAATAAAACCGCGTGACCTTGTATAAATTTACCGCGACTCACCATCTACCGTTATCCCTACCTTTCCGTCCCGCGAAATGCCGCGTGGTCCCGGCGAGCACATTTATACGCGGGATCCGCAAAAATCATCCTTTTTCTGCCGGCTTGCTTTAGCCTGTCGACCGTGGCTTACGCTCTCGAAGATATATATATATATCTTCGAGAGCGTAAGATATATAAATAGATCGAGGATATATATATAGATATAGAGATATAGAGATATAGATATATATATATTATATATATATATATATATATATATATATATATATATATATATATATATATATATATATATATATATATATATATATATATATATATATATATATATATATATATATATATATATATATATATATATATATATATATATATATATATATATATATATATATATATATCTATATATATATATATATATATATATATATATATATATATATATATATATATATATATATATATATATATATCTCGATATATCTTCGGTGCTGTGGTGCAGTGATTCAAAGTTACCAGGTACAGTCCTCAATATTTTATTATTATTAAGATATGTGTAAGTGTTCTACAGTTGGGTCAAGTAATTAAGGCTTTGTGAGAACCTTAAAATAGGTTAATGCCATATTAAATTTTACGGTTTACACACTAGCAACTACCTGGAGTGAGCTGAATATAGACGTGGCTTTTGTGCCCACAAAAGCCACGTCTATATTTTTTTTCTCTATTTTGGTATATGATTACCACTTTATTTTTTTATTGAATTAAATATATATTTAATTTAAATTTGAATCGTACGTTATCGTTCGATTTTGGACTACCTACCTGGTGATTTTGAATCACTGCTACTGTTTTACCGAATGGTAGCATACTTTAAGTTTTTTTAAAAGATATTACTTCGACGGCGTAGGCCATAGGTATTTGTTTATATTTAGCTATTTAGCTTATTTTTTATATAATTAAAACTCATATTTTTGAACTATTAATCTAGTTATTTTATTTAAATTATTATTTTTATTTTCGATTATTCGATTCGATTATTATTTTTGTTTTCGACTTTTTATTGTTTCATAATAATTTTCTAGGCCCGTGAGTACCAATTTTATTTTTGTTTTATTGTTATTATAACACGTCTGAAAATGTAACACCAGATTCATTGATAACGTATATAGGGAATAAAGAACTAACTTTAGTTTCATGGTTTACGTGTCAGCTTGGTTTGGTGTTCCTGTGCTTTATTTATTTAAAATTGTGTCAATAATTTCATTAATTTACTTTAAGGAGCGATCCACGAAATTTCAATGTGACACAAATAACGAAAATGCTTTTAAAGGCCCTCTCTTGCGGATGCCACAAGATTGACGAAAAATAACGTATCAGGTCTGGGCGATTTCAACGCTTAACTACATCAAAATTTAAGGATAAGGTCCCGTGAGTCGCCGGATTTAATTTTCCACCCACTTAAAGATTCAATTATAACACTGCAAGTTTAACTTGAGTATGAAAAGGTTCCGCGTCAGGGTGACCTACTTGGGGAATAGATATTTCGTCGCGACATATAAGAAAGCGCTTGTGAAGTAAATCATTACCGCCTCCATTTCGTAGCTACTATGGCTAGTCATTATGCATGTTTTAATTCGCGAAACTGTTTCGTGTAACGGACTGGGCATACATTTTATAATTCATTGAAATACCGAATATTTTCAGCCTATTTCAAATATCTTCTTTACTATAGATAGATAAAAAATTAATCAAATATTCTACAGACAAAATACTGGAAATTCCCTTGGAATTCCACAAGGAAGCATAATAGGGCCACTATTGTTTAATAGGTGTATACACGATGTTTGTAGTACATTATTTTATGCGACTATTCGACTATAGACTATATGCTCGACGCTATCCTCTACTCCATTCTCAACTCTATGCGCGACTGTATCATTGATCTATGCTCGTCTTAATTCTAACTAGAGAGTTGAAAAAAATTTCAATGAGCTAGTTTCTTTATAAAGTCTAGCGATTTATTTGCAAAAGATAAATTTGCATTTTATGAGAAACAAATGTCACTTTGCTTTCAAATATAACACCAAGGTCTTTAAAACAACAGCCTTTTCAATCGAACATTTTCTGATCCTTGGTGTAAAATCTTAGTCTGATAATTAAATGATTAGTTTCTAGTAAATGGTTAGGAAATGTTGAATCCGTTTCATTGTTTAAATATGATTTTTTATGACCATCAAAATATGGGTATCAATTTTCTGGTTTTCTTAAAATCATTCTATGTTTGATCTTTCAGTTTAAGGTCCATTACGGTAGACTTGCTCCATATGCAGTTAAAATCTTCTTCTTCGCTTAAAATATAACAGAAGGATCACTTAAAAGGAGCAAATACAATTAAGCAATATTTAAGAAAAAACTTCATAAGCCCAAATATTATTGTTTCTCTTCAAGTTTTCTATAACCGTATACTTATATCTATAACCATAAATATATCCATAACCAAAAAATCTGATATCATCTTGTGGTAAGTTCTGTATGGTCGCTAACATAGCGACCATACAACCTAGGCTTCGGTTGCCCTTTTTTTTAGAAAACATCAGAGCAAACCTGGGTAGCATCCCTTGTGGAAGTATGGAGGAGGCAGATGGTAGAATGTTTTGTAAGAGAGTATTTTTTCCATTTAATTATAGATTGTATATTATATATTGTTTACCACAAAATGGCATTATTAAATAATCTTTAAAACTTCAAACACACTTGTTTCGATTTAATGCTTGACACCTTGTATGTAAGATCATTTGATTAGGTCCCCAAATAGCTGAAACAAATGAGTAATTTTATGCTTGGGCAGGACGATGCACGGAGAGAAAAAAGCATTAGGCAGTTAGTATGTGAGTGCTCGCATGAATGCACGTTTTGTGCGATATAGGCCAAATAAAGAGTATTATACATAATGTGAGAACGAGTATGTTACATGTAATAATTTACCCCTAGTGCACTGTTGCCCGGCATGAGACCGTGGTTCCATCGAGCGGGATCACTCATAACTTGGGGGTGCTGTGGGCTGCTCGAATGACATGATGCAGGTGGAGAGGGTAGCCTCATTAGGTGCCCCCGATCCGGTCATTGGAATGCCAACCCCAATGGGGTGGGCGTTCGGGGAAGCCTCAACTTATTTCAGGGTGGCGCTAGCTAGTTGTCGAAGAATTCATCATTAAGTAATAGAATTAATAAATGCAACGGAGTCTACGTTGCATTTATTAATGCCATATGACACTGGACGAACTGATGGCGAGGGGGTGGAGACCCTCGGTGAGTACTTTAGATTGTTCCAATGCTAACAGATCAGTAATTGTTATATTTATTTGCATGCTCCCGTTATCGTAACCTGCCCACGAGCAAGTACCGATTTGCAAGTACCAAAGTGAACCTCTTTGCGAGAACTCGCGGGGAATCAGGTGAGAATAATTTAACCCAATTTACAGTTTCTCCATCTGAAAGATATGGTCCAGGATGAAGCAAAATCCAAACTAGTTAGATGCTCTGATACAGATGTTGTAACCATCGGAATCACTTTTTGCGACGAATTTAAAGACTTAGGGAGAATTATGGTTCTTATACGGTCTTGGAAGGAATCTAAATATACATTCCAGCTCATATTATTACAAATAATTTGGGACCTCAGGAGTCACAAGCTCCTCCTTACAATTACTTCAAAAAAAATTCAAAGCGTCGCCCATAATCGACGTAGATGTCTTTACTTTTATGAAATAGGATTTTTTATCATTTTTATTGCATATTATTTCTCTATTTTTTTAATGCAAACTCTGCAAATATGCCTTTCTTTAAGACACATCGCAATTTTCGAGTTCATTGAAGGCCATATTGACCTGAAATATATTTTTTTGGATTTTCGATCCTGGATTTATATAGGATAGAGTAATATTCCCTATATTGAAAGAATTTTGGAAAAAGACGGTGTGGGTGTCCTAAGGGTGCAGGAGGGTGACTTATCAAGTCCATTATCTTAAAATGTCGTCTTCTAAAACTGTGCCAATTTCATGCTTATGTCACAGTTCACTGTTTTTTTTTCTCGAGGGAATGGACTAGAGGGCTCTTTAGGACTGTGGGGCATCCAGGAAATATCTATTTAAAAAAAATTAATTGACTGGAATAGTAAATGGCTTAAAAGTAAAAAGTAGATAACGTATAGGAAAATGGTGAACACGACGTAGTAACAAATAAGAATAACAGAAAACGGATAAACACAGCAAAAATCCAGGATGATTCAGGAAGATGTACACAAACAGTGAAAGCGTACATAACTTAGAGATGCAGTAAAGCCTGAAACATTTGTTGGGACTGAGAGAAATCTCAGATATCTTATACTGAAATAACCCAATCTGGGTACACCACATTTCATCAACCTATGCGTATTTCCATTCAATTGCAGCGGCATAAAATCCATATAGAAATATTACCCTTACGCCCATATATCGATTTCTATTTGTCTTCGCTCGGCAATGCAAAATGTATATTACAATTGTTGTTAATTTACCTCATACGAGATGTTTACACATCAGTCTCGAGCCCTAGCAGACTCGCTCATTTTTCTTAAAGTACTTGTTTAGAATATCACTGTTTATGACATATCTGGCAGTTTATTATTAATTATTATATCGATTAACTCGGCATTCTTTAGGTTATCGAGCTCGCGAGTAATAGATGGATCGACTCAGTAGGCCATCAAGTTAAACAGAAAGAAGAACCAAAAAATTTATTAACATGCATTTGCTTCAACACGTGACAAGTGATGACTTGTACTTGCCCAAAAATCAGTAGCACTATCATCGGCGGGTCTAATATTTGTTTCAGATGAATAACGCATTTAAAATAGCTTTATATTATCCGGTCCTTGCGTGCAGTTTCCAATCAATCAGCGAGTTTTGATGTCTGCGCGTGATATTGCCTACGTAGAGATTAATTAAATCGACAAAGCGTTTTTGCGATTACTGGACGGTAGTAGAGTATAATTTAGTTGGAATATTTGTTTAGCTGGGGGTTAATACGTAGTGCAAGATCAAAGGGATTTGATTTGTTGCATTTCAGCGTCATTTGAACGTTATTAGGAGCAAGTGAAAATTATCGGCAAAGCTAAGCTGTTGTTTGAACCGTGACACGTCTAATTCGGATCCAGATAACAATTGCCGGCATCAAAACGCGTCTAGCTAGCTGCTTATTATGATAATTGGATCAATAGTAGAGTCGCATATAATGTACAAATAACAGAGAAAGGGTGGATTATGCATTAATTATAAATGAAATATCATGGAGCTGCCCGACAGTAGAATATACTAGAGCCGAACCATATTATATATCACGGGTATAAACATACCGTCGGTATGAAGCGCTAATTAGGCATGATATCGCGGAATTTATGGGGTTGCACCATGACTGCGAATTGGTGACAAAAATTTCGTGAAATTCCCCTGCATATTTACCCTATTGACACAGTTGAATATCAGTTTATAGAGATCTGAGACTCAGTTATAAAATAACATTACGGAGGGAAAGGAAGGGGAAATTTTGAACATAGAAAGTGAGGTTACGCTATAAATCGGAATTTTGTAATTAGTAAAATACTCAAGTAATTGAACTTGCTGTTATAAAAGTCGATGGGTATCAATAAGTTGTTACTCCATAGACTACTTTGCGTCATATATCTGATAATCATATATCTGATATACAAGGTACATCAGACGTTTCTGGGAAACCACATATATTTTCGAACTGAAAATTTGCACACAAACAAATTTGCATTTTTATCTCTAAATAACTCAAGAACCGTCCAATTTAGCTATAGCAAACTACATATGGGTCGAAAGGTAATCAAAAAAGGAAGCGAATTGGATTATAAAATACAGCATGTCCCATTTAAAATAAGACACTTATTGAAGGTCCAAGTAGTCAAAGTTTTACATCAGTTATTGTACACCCTGTGTATTTTGGAGCATTTGTAGTTTATACATACATAAGCTCCATGTCTTTTTAGTATGTGGAACAAAAATTGGTTTTTGAAAGTTACCATAGCGAAAGTTATTAATTTCTAACGTACGGGTTGTTTTCGCATAAGATTTTATTAAAATCGAAATATCTCAAAAACTATCGGTTTTAGGGATAGAGAATAGTAATGAAAGTTACCTTAAAGTAACGAGTAGAATTCGAATCTGGCATAAAAATATAGCATGCCATTTAAAATAAGGAAGTTGTTGTTGACTTCCGGTATAACCGGAAGTGGCACATACACGGCAATATTTTCATTGAATAGAGCGCCCCTGCGTGCAAATTTTCAGTTCCAAAATATATGTGGTTTCTCACCGTGATGTACCCTGTATAATGAGAGAGAAATATATATTAAGAACAGAGACCCAAAGCCTTATACTGCCCTCGTAAGAAAGAGTGCCGTATCTGCAAAAAAACCATTAGGCGTAAAATTATATAACGCATTCTTTGTTATAATTTTATTTTATGATGAATAACATGATTGGTGTATACGTTTTTAGAGTGTTTCAGTGTTACAAATTCAATGTGAATACTTTTAAATAAAAAAGATGGTTTTGCGTTGGAAAATGATGCACTTACGGTATTTTAAATTAATACCAGGCAGAATATTTTTCTAGGATATCAAGATAACACCTTATTATAGAATACCAATCTAATAAAATTCTGGTAGTTACACTAGAAAATACTTCTCATTCAGGTTATAATTATTCATTATATTTACGAAGGTAATGAAATTAAGGGAAAAAAATGGATACATTGTAGTGTCACTTACCGTTTTCTTAGTGGGGTAAAAACCCCATTTTGCTTACGCTTTGTAGGTAAATACCTACAAAGCGTAAGTAAGATATACGGTTTTATCAGATACATTTGTTACTTAAGGTTTTATAAAGATAAAACTTCACGAAATACGTCATAATTAAGAAATCGTATGTGCATTTCATATATTTTAGAACGTAGATACGCAGTTTTTACCTACAAAAATGAATTTTTCAGCATCAGTTTGTATAAGAACCGTATAAGACGTATATAATACATATATATATGCATTTTTATTATAAAATTAAAAAAGAAAAATAATCTACATCTATTACTGGTTACATTAAGGATAAATACTGGTAATATAGCTAGGTTGTTTGTTGCCGATTGACTTATTTAATAAACAGAGCGATTTCTAAGATTATTCTAGTGCTGTTTAGTTGTTGATTTCTTTGGAATCGCAAGTATTTTTGGTGTATTTATTTACTCCATTTCCTCCAATTGCTTATCTACTAACTAAATTAACGCAGCAACTTACGTATAATATAGCTCTAATTAAAGTTCGAAGTAATTGTAATTCCGATTGACAGTTATAGGCGGAAATATGTACAAAGTGATATATTAGACGCAGAAATTCCACCCAAGTACACCGGGGGGGCAATTATCGTGTTTAACGAGGTTCCTATAACATTTATATCGATTATACGGGACTTTGTTGTGGCACGCAACTTAATTAAGTGGTCGGGCTTCACTTTGTTGTTGGAATTCGTTATGATACTTATGAAGTTTGCGGTGTATGTTATCGAATTATCTAAAATCAATTATGAGTTCGAGTAGTAGTTGCTCAAGTAGATCCCCGCCACTTACGGAGAGGCGATATTAATTGGCTTATGGAGGGTTTTTACCAACGCTCATATTTGTATTGCCTTCATTATTTGCTTCGTTGTCGGTAGAGATCTATTTCAAGGTAATTTTCGAGTTTTTAATACTTAACCGGACAAGTGCTCGGGTTATACATATCGCTCTGATTCAGCCAAATTCTTTGTGTTTCTCTAAATGTATGCAAAAGATTTTAAGAGAAGTTTCGAAGTTAAGAGAAGAGACGTTTCGATGCCTTAAAAAATAAATATGAAGATTCCACAAAAGAGCAAGATGTGGGATAATTTATATCTATTATTTATTTATATATGTATTAAGAAACAAATTTGTATAAGACAACTTCATTAACTATATTTAATTTTATATTTCATAACCCAGTCATATTAATCAGAAAAAATTCTGCGTGCAGCAAGAAAGTGAAGTAGTGGCAAGGATGCATTTTCCGAAAAAAGATCATCATTCATTTGGATCAGATGCGAAAGCCCAATCCAGATATATCCAGCAGGATATGCATAAGTAATATTGTATTCTGGTTAACTCCGATTCTATCATGATCGTTTATAAATTATATCAAAATTGCTTTACGCTTTAGAACACTTGTGGGGATCGTTGCCCAAGTCAAGCGGCATTCGATATATCTGTTTCTCTCTCTCTCCCTCATATCTGCCATATGCTTTATCTCACTTGCGAGACGAAAATGTTATAAAATGTGTCGTGACGCGGCCTTGAAAAATCACTCTCATCCGGCTTATATGAGGCTTATATGGGGTGAGCTCGATGAAAGTGGGAGGGTTATAGGTACAAGTTTAGAGGCTGAAAGTACGGAAACAATCACTGCTATCGGTTTTTACTTCTGTGCCATAATTAGAGCTGATAAAATTTGCTACAAACATGGTCGAATTTTTGCCATGGGAGTAACCGTAAGCGAGCTACGGGCTTCTGCAATTCAGATTCTAGATAAAATTGTTTTAAAAATCATTCCAATATTTTATTAGTATATGATAAATATTTACATGGAAATAGTGTGGTTTCCTCAGCACCCTCCCTCTTCATAATTACAAACTTCCCACACAAGAGGCGTCGTTGCTAACTGTGCTGTAAATTGCCACAAAGACCCACAAGAAGGCAAAATTACGATGAGGAAGATGAGAGGGCAAAAGTTTGGGAAGATAAAACAGGCTCGAAAGGACAAAGTTTCATCATTGGCCTCCATGAGCAGTACTATCAAAATTGACAATGTGGTTACTCCCCTTCTCATTTTCCAACTAGTATCCATTTCCAAGAAGAAGGACGAGGATCTACGAGACCTTCTCTGTTACTAACTGGTGCCTTTTCCATTATTTATTTGATGAAAAGGGAATGCGAAAGACAAAGAAGTCTGCTATATAATATTTTCTGCGTTCACCCCATTACTTCGGACCCCAAGGTTCACACTAATGTGACTGATGGTGGATTCCTATTGTATCGAGTCAGGTTAGACACAGGTCAACCTTCTGAGTGATATTCAGTCAATATGTGACGTACGTAAAAAAACATTATGGTGACTGCTACCAGAGACAACCAAGAGACGCGCAAGTCCATGCAAATTTTGTATTCCCAATATAAAACTAGCCGACTGTATTGAAACGTATATGCAGAGGGCGCGCGGGTTGCTTTGGCATTTTTAAAAAAGCGCGCGCAGAATCCCACTTCCATAATTATTTTATTTTATTTTGTATCGAATAAATGAAACACAACAATGAAAATAAATCATCTATTGATGAAAAACAAACAAAAAAGACTTACAGCGGTCATTCTGCCACACAGGAAAGTCCCAAAAGTAACGGACTTATGATGTATATACATTAGGTATGAAACTCGGTGCTGAACAGTCTTAAGCTTACGCTGTAGATTCTTTTGATTCTTCCTCTTACACCACCATGGAATTCCTATCTTACTATCTTCCATACAGCTGGGACTATTGCGTTAATGACAGATTGTCGATGTTCATCACACAGAAGCCACGAAAAATCAACACTGCCCACGATGGCTTGAGTAATCAACACAGATATATTCTGTTTATTGCAGAAATTGTCCAACATGTCTTCTAAAATTGTTAAAATAATACGTAAACAAACACTGAAATGGAACAAACCTAAGATGGCGGCATCACAACTTTACTGACAGTTTTGCAGCGTTGGTAGCTACATCTGCGTTTACGTTTATCAATGTAAAACAAAGATGCGTTGATTGAAACTTGCATTTTAAGAACAAGGACAGGTCAAATCTATTATTTTCTTGAACAAAAGAACAAATTTGCTGATGAGCTTGCGCGTCTCTTGGTTGTCTCTGCTGCTACACAGTCGTTTTTGTTCACTACTTGGATACTGCCAACAGCACCAAACGTGCAGAAGAGAAACGTGGCATCACCACCACCTCAGTCGATATTGATTTCACCGAAGATATGGTAGTGATGAGTCAGCAACAACACTTTTTAGACTTTGTGATAGCAGAATGTGGTTGTTCAACGGCTGTCGTCGGCGAGGATGTGGATCTTTTCTGCTTGATGTTAAAGAGAAGTTAGTTTTATGTATGTACTTCAATTCATGTTAGAGTATAAAAGAGGAGGAGAATAAAAATATTCACCTCGTGCTACAATTGTTGCAGTTGTATAGAAAATTAAATTTTTTTCTCTCATTACCCCATTTTCTTGTTTGCCCTATTTACCCCCATTTCACTCGATCCTCTCTAACAACTATTTTGTGTTTTTCTGTTTTCATTTCCTAATTTTGAGACTAATTTTATCGATTGGGGGCTGAAAAAAACTCCATTGCTAGCGTAATTATGATTGGGGGGCATTCCACGAATTGGTCACGATTTGTAGATGTCCATCAACTTCTTTCATGTTCCAGAGGGATCATAAAATGAAACAAAAAAAAACTATTTGCTTGTAGCATTGTAGCATACGGGATTACGTATGCTGCCGCACTATATGATAGTCGAGATTTAATAAACTGTTGAATTTATCACTATCATTTGTTGTGATTATTAATTGTTTGTTTGTTGAGAGTAGACAAGAATTGTTAATAACTTATGCATAAGCCAATCTACTACATATATGGATAAAAAAATCACTTTCCACTTTCTTCTTTCTCCCTGTTTGCTTTTTTGTAAAATAATACCCTTGTCTTTAGCAAAACTAATAATTGAGCTAAAGCTATTCAGGTTAAAAACTTATAAATACGCTAGACGCTGGTATTTTCGTCCTCTTTCGTTGCATTCTTTCGTTTCTCTTTAGTTTGCTTTGATAAATTGAGCGGTTAATTTTCTAAATTCGTGTGATTTTTAGATGATTAGATCTTTTTAGATCTAATGATCCAAAAATCAATGATCTAAAGATCAATTTTAGATCTTTTATTCAATTAAGTATACGTCTGATGCACTGAGGTTGCAGCTGATAATTATTGTCTTACATTTCTGCGGTCTGCCCTACCCCTACTGCCTACTACTGCTGATCTGGCATCCAAGTACTTTCTTAAAATATAAATTAAAAGTAGAGAGCAATTCAGTAATTGTCTAGCTCTAACTTCTCTATCGAAAGTGATATATCTAAGGATACCTAAGTGCTATGAGAGCCTTTACTTAACAATCTAGTCACTTGTCCATGACCTCCGGAAATACTGAGCAGCCGGACACAATAAAAAAAACCATAAGCAACCAACTCCTGGATGAGAGGCCATTAATTAAGGTAACATTAAATTAATAGAGAGGTGTTATAATACTCCGCATATCACCGTTTCCCCTCTGTCTACTAATTTTGTTGTTGATTATATAGTAAACTGTTTGTATTCATTCATATAGAATATGCCATGAGATTATCGGCGTTCGTTCTAAATTCCATACCCTGCAAATATTGTAATAATTGTGAATGATCTACTATGTAGAATGCCTTTGTAAGGTATAGGAAGAGCCAAATGGCAACTTTACTTTATCTAACGCTTTATACATTTTCGTTGTTATGATGGTGATTGTATCTTGAGTAGATTTACCGTTTCGAAATTAAAATTTATCTGGTAGTTTTTCGATGTCATTAGCTATTCGGTGTTTAGTTTTTTTTAACAATCTGGAGGTTTGTCATTAATGAGACTGGGCAGTAGTTAGAAGAGGTAGTCTCCAAACTTTAGTAGTCTTACTACAGATATCTTAAATTCATCAGGGCATACACCTTTGAGCATTATGTTGTTAATAAAGGGAGCCATTAAAGGTTGTAAAGCTCATTTAAAACGTTAGCTCTTACTTAATCAATTCTTATGTCTGTGTGATTATAGAATTCTATTTTATTTAATTCGTGTCTAGTTGATGGTGATATTGGAGATTAAGTTTTACATTTGCGGGATGCCGGATTCTTTGAGTTTTAAAACAGCTAAGTATTATAGAAGCCTGTCGTGATTCTGACATAAAACTAAGTTTACTAATTAAAGAAACCTTACCTTTTAGCACCTCAAAATCGGGGTGATATATTGTGCTATGTCCGGTCGCGACGCGCTGATGCATTACCTGATCGTAAAAGGACAAGCAATAGCGGGTTTTCAATAAAAGGAAAAACAGAAATCCCCGGTCCGAATATCTGCGGTCTAGACGTTTAGATACGATACAATGGAACCTCTGGATAGGACAGAGAATCCCGGTTTAATGCAAATGTCTCCATAAAGGATTTTCTAGGCGATGGGCCAGCACTTCAGAGACGCTGGCGTCTTTTCAAAGTAGCCAACGTTGTGGAATAAAACATCTTCCTGTCCGGTAGTAAAATGCGTGGTGTGTTTTAGCATCCGTTAAAGTATTCTTTGGGTTTTATGCGTGTTTCGAAATAAAACTATCTTGGAACATAAAACTGGGATTGGGTTGGTATATTTAACTGAAACAGTGAAATTCCCACTTATTGATTGAATTAATGAAGCAGATGCGCAAACATACAATCAAGTATAGCAAAATTGACATGGGTCGGTGTATATAAAGGGCCGTAGTCGCTATCTAGTCTGAAATTTTGAGTTTAAATTATTATTGCTTTTCTACGTTCATTCAAAAAACAAAACTTTATTTAACTATATTTAATGCAAAATTTGCAATGAAATTTTTATTGCACTCATCTGTCATTCTACTACAGTATTTTGGTATAAATATCATGTCACCTAATGTCATGATATTAATGCTACCTAAATTAAATTTTTTTTGGTTTTTGCATGAACGTAGAAAAATATTTTATGCAACTCCTACAAAAAGTATATTGCACTCAACGTGTTGGATAATTTCACGCCGCGTCCAATAACTATTTACTTTTTGCACTTGCATAAATAACTATTATAGTGCATACACACTAGCATGGATGATGCTAGTGTCAAATTTAACATAATTTTGACATTAAATTTTCTATGGGTAACGTATCGATACAGCAACCAAAACCAGACATTACAGAACATGACAGCCTGAATATACATTGACATTTTACAGCAGTATGTCTTACCGATCATGCACAGTTGGTGGGCAATATTTTTATATTAATGCAGGATAATGCCCGACCACATACCGCGGCAACAGTTCAAAATTTCTTAGAAGCTACGGGTATCACTACATTACAATGGCCTGCGAGAAGCCCCGATATGAACCCTATAGAACATTTGTGGGATGAATTAGGGAAAGGGCGAGTACGTTCCAGCTAGAGGCCTCCGGAAAGTCTTGCTGAAATGGCAAGTGCATTAGTGGAAGAATGGTATCGTATACCAATGGAAACGATAAGAGACCTAATTTTTAGTATGCCTCGTAGACTAGAAGCTCTCAGAGTTGCCAGGGGTGGCAATACACGGTATTAAGCAGTTAACCCAGTTTATAATTTTGTGTTTAATAAAAATGTTTTTCTTAAAATTCGTATTCATTGCAATAGAAAATTGTTTAAGGATGAGTTCAGAAATTTGGTAATTATGCAAGGTTTCGGCAAAAAAGTTGTAATTTGGAAAATTTTGGTGATAGATCAATGAATAAAAAAACAGATTGCTCGTAAAAGAAGCGCCTTTCGTATAGAGTGCAACCATTTTCGATAGCGTTACTTGATTAACACACAGGGTGAGTTAAAAACTGCGCGCCATTTTTAGTCAGTTCAGATATTTTACTCTTAGCCTTTGCTATATTACTAAATAACGTATTTTCAAACTCTTCACGCGTATCTAATTCTAATTCTTCAGGTTTCAGTAACTCTATTTCTAATTGTACATTGTTAAAATAATCAATTATTCGTTCGATGCTCTGCAGTATAACCTTAAATTCGTTAACTCGATCGTGAGTTATTTGTTCCAAAAAACATTTCAATCTCGTGACATGCCTTTAATGTTCCTCGTTTTGCAATTAAGATCTTTTGTTCCGTCATTTTCATGTATTTAAGCAATGGGGAAAAAATAATTTACTTTTTATACTAATATGATACCGATTTATACTAAAGAAAATCGTTTTTTTCTCAAACTGCGCTCTCGCGTTTTAAGACATAAAACATTTAGTCAAATTGGAAATAAACAACCTCACCGCTCTCCTTTTAACCTATTCGTATACTCATATATCTGTTTCTCTTCGTTTTTTGGGACCACCTTTCCTGTGGATACCTACTCGCTGTTTTTTGCCGTACGGCGACCGCTTCCTGTGAAATCCAAGATCTAAGTAATTCTGTTTCGTTTCGATGATAACTTCGATTTTCGATATTTCAATCGATTTACCATCCTGCTCGAAGGACCATTTTATGACGGTTTTATTTACATCTAAAATTATTACCATATCATGATACAAATAAAATATAACCTGTATATAATTTGAATTGCCGCTTTTATCAGTTACAACAACAAACATTCTTCTTGACAGATTTTTATTAATTTTTCAACAGCTTAATCATTTTCAATTTGCCTAGCAACAGAACAGAACTTTTAAGCAAGCAATATAGTACAGTGACGTTCAATTGAAAGTAAACGATTTTTTTAATTAATGTGAAACAGGCTTTCAGGTAATCAAAACTTGATGGTCAGTTTTATTTGTCAGTTTACTAATGATTATTCTATATTTTGAAGTTTTCCTTATAATTATTATTATTATGCCGCGCTTAAATGAACCGCAAAAAATGAGAGCTGTGATGTTGCTGCAGAACGGATAGTCAATGCAAGCAGTTGCAGATACTTTGAACGTGAGTAAAGGTTACATTTACAAAATTAAGCAAAACAAAAATGGAATGCAGAAGGAACTGTTGAGTACGTCCATAGAGGGGGCCGTCAGAAATTCAGTACTATGGAGGAAGACGAACTCGTCCTTGACCACCTCCGACAGAATCCTTTTGATACAGCAGTGACTGCCTGCTTCTTAACAAATTTTCCTGCTTCGGCGGAAACCGCAAGACGATCAGAGCATCTGAGCTGAAGAATTTTTCGGCTGCAAATGAAGTTGCTCTGTTGCCACGGCATAAGAAGCAGAGGTTAAACTTTGCTAACCAATTTGTCGGTGTGCCACAGGACCTTTGGGACAACACAATTTTTTCAGACGAAAAAGTTTTTCAATCCTGCTATGATGGATCTGTGCGTGTATACCGCCCAAGAAATTGCCGATATGAAGAGTGCTATATAAATCCTACAGCTCGTAGTGGTCGCTTCTCTATCAACGTATGGGCATGGATATGTTGCCAAGGAGCAGGTGTTACTTGGGGAATCAGAGAGCGTCTTACGCTGGTCAAAGCTATGCTCGCATTTTGGAATATGTTATGTTACCTTCCGTTTCCATTTTATATCCCGAGAACTTCACTTTCCAGCAGGAAAATATTTTTATTTCCTCTTTCCTTTTTCCATATTTCAATTAAATTTATATTTCAGGATAATTCCTCTATTCACAAATCACGAGTTGTTACTGAATGGCTGAATACAAACCATATTAACACTCTGCCTTGGCCATCTAAGTCGCCGGATTTAAATCCGATAGAAAATGTGTGGGCACAAATGGAAAAAGACATGTATATCAGAAATTTCCGACCAGCGAACGTAGAAGAACTGTGGTTGGCGATTGAAAATGCCTGGGAAAATATTGGCGATGATTACACCAGGACACTAATATTTTCTATGAGAAATAGGCTTCAAAAAGTTATAAACGCGAATGGTGCTTGGACCAATATTAATTCATAGTAATTTTCTTAAGTTCGCAGTTAGTTTGTTAATTTAATGGATTGTTTTACAAGAGACGTCCTTTCCATATAGATTTTCCTTAATAAATACTGTATATAAAATGCTGTCACCCTATAACTGACAGATAAATATGTGATTAAAATATGTGATTAAAATATGTTTGTTTACAACAAACCACATTCTAAGGGTCTTTTAAACGCTACGAGAGTCTCTAATTTACTAGCCAATCCTTACCCACAACCCCCGTGATAAATCGGAGCCTATAGGCATAATTAAAGAACCATAATGATTCCTGAATGAGAGGCCATATAATTATTATCAATTAATTAGTAAAGAATTAGTAGAAAGGGTCATTATACCCTAATATATCCAGAAGTGCTGCATATTTAATGTTTCGCGTATAATCAATCTAAAAACCAATGCACACGTGCTCTAATAATAAAATTACAGAAGACCATGCTAAGCCAAACATTAATTAGTTTCGAAAGGCGTGATAGATGGATAAAAAGCGCGGCCAGCATGGATTGCGGCATTATTGAAAGCCCGCTGCGCGAAACAATAGTCCGAAATCTGCTTTAACCGTGTATAAATCTGTAAATCAGAGTCTCCAATTCAGCTACATGATTATAATGAATTACGCGGACATACGGCGCACATAACCATCTGTCATCGGCGGCCCAAAACAAAAACGATTGATTGCGGCCGAACGAATATACGCTCGAACTAGGTCAGCTTGCCCGCGGACGGGAAGTTCGTACGCCGCAATCCGATAGTTGTACCTGTTACGATCGCCCCTACATGGAATATCACTTCGTGTTCTGTGGAACCCCCTTTGACCGAGCTGCAAGTGTCAATCTCCATCTATCACAAACATAACCAAATTTCACGTTTGAATATTGATGCGATTATAAAATTATTCGTCAAACGTTACTGGTTGTTACTGCAAAGGGTATATCAAAGGGACGCTATTTTTGCTCGAAACGTGCACATTTAGCTACATATGGCATACTAGATTTCATCCAATTTAATTACGAAATGAGTAGATAGAATACGAATTAAATTCGGACTAAAACAAATTCTCAAGAAACTATTTTGCTGCTGTCAATTTCTATGCTTTTTTCTATATTTTCTATGCTAGCTTTTCCTTTAGGTTCTATGGGGAGAAGGGAAAAAATTACTCAGGTATAAGTAAAACCAAAGAATTACGTATATGATTCTATGTATAACGTTTTCTAACAAAGCGAAATTTTACAATCCTTCTAGTATGTGGAGTCATTATATTATCTTGCAAACAACCATTTCCAGGAACCACACTCACATTATGACGTGATGTTTCCGTCACTCCTTACGTAATATTCACTGTATTGCGTCAAAATCATAAAACTTCAAAATATCAACGTCCATAGACGTCATAAATTGACGTAAATGTAACGCCATTATTTAACGTAAATATAACGACATTTAACTTAAATATAACGTCATTATTAACCGTAAATGTAACGAAATTAATGAAAACACACACACACATATATATATATATATATATATATATATATATATATATATATATATATATATATATATATATATATATATATATATTAGCTTTGAAATTCTTTGCTATTCATATTTATTTTGTGAAAAGTAATCTTGGGTTTGTAGCATTTCATTACATAGAAATAAGCAACTAGACGAATAAGAAAGAAAACACACTTACCAGTACTATATCTGGACACATATACGGAAATGAATCACTATGCATATGAAAACGAACCACTTAGAAGTTGTACAAGTTCTTTCACCTTTCTTGAGGATCTTCAGAGCAGTATACGATTTATTTCATTGATCATTCATACTTGAATTTAAATTACCAATACACCAACACTTGCAGTGACGTTTTATGACATTAGTTTTTGACGGAACTCATTCTTAGATTACACAAACCTAGTCTACTATTTATATTTGTTCTATTTGAACATATTATATATAAAAGCATTAGGCATACAGTTATCCAGAAGATGTTAAACTTTAAAATGCATAAAATCTTGTTGAACCTATTGAAAAACAACTACTTTTTCCAACTACACTGCTGGCCAATAGGTTGGAATAATTCAAATTTTTAGGGTAAGTTTCGATACATATATCTTCTGAACGATATGGAATATCAAAATACGGATTTCAGGACGTTTTTGGAAATTTCATCGACAAAAACTGGTCTGAATATCAATTTTCCATTATGCTCAAAAAAGGAATATACGGGGGTGTAAACTAAACCCCTAAAAAAATCAAAATTTCATTCTTACCGAGAATTTAGGAAAACCAAAATCGAGTTAAATTTTTTATACCGGGGTAATCTATGGACCAATTCGAAAAAACAAATTTGGCCGATTTTTGATATCTCGCTTATTTTTGAATATACGGCGTTTTTATTGAAATTAGGACAATTTTTTGGAAATGTATCTCTTACTTTTTAAAAACAAAGTAAGTAATGGATTTTTTTCTTATTTTCAAGTAAGCTTACATGCCTCTAGCTGCCTCAGTAGCTAGAATTGACATTTCTTATACAGGGTGCCTGCGAAAACATTTAATAAGCATGTGTCACGAAAAATCTGTATATTTAAATAAACTGTGTGCAGAACCCTGTATGATTAAAATGAACGATAATTTTAAAATTTTAAAACTGTGAAGGGAAACCTTAGAAAAATATCTCGAAACGGTTTTTTATTTTTCTTGATCGGATGAGTATTATCATAATCACCAGCTAATCGTTACTACCGCAAGTTTTTTAAATGTTTTATATAGGGATTTACCGTGTAATTACAACGAAACTGTAAATTATGATAATACTCATCCGATCAAGAAAAATAAAAAACCGTTTCGAGATATTTTTCTAAGGTTTCCCTTCACAGTTTTAAAATTTTAAAATTATCGTTCATTTTAATCATACAGGGTTCTGCACACAGTTTATTTAAATATACAGATTTTTCGTGACACATGCTTATTAAATGTTTTCGCAGGCACCCTGTATAAGAAATGTCAATTCTAGCTACTGAGGCAGCTAGAGGCATGTAAGCTTACTTGAAAATAAGAAAAAAATCCATTACTTACTTTGTTTTTAAAAAGTAAGAGATACATTTCCAAAAAATTGTCCTAATTTCAATAAAAACGCCGTATATTCAAAAATAAGCGAGATATCAAAAATCGACCAAATTTGTTTTTTCGAATTGGTCCATAGATTACCCCGGTATAAAAAATTTAACTCGATTTTGTTTTTCCTAAATTCTCGGTAAGAATGAAATTTTGATTTTTTTAGGGGTTTAGTTTACACCCCCGTATATTCCTTTTTTGAGCATAATGGAAAATTGATATTCAGACCAGTTTTTGTCGATGAAATTTCCAAAAACGTCCTGAAATCCGTATTTTGATATTCCATATCGTTCAGAAGATATATGTATCGAAACTTACCCTAAAAATTTGAATTATTCCAACCTATTGGCCAGCAGTGTATATGCGGGAAAATATTGAATTATATATACAATAGAGTTCTGAAGCATTCAAAGAGGTAGTGATACAGAAATTGCTTGCTTAGTCAAAACTAAAATCATTTGTTGGTTGTATGTATTAATTGTTTCTTCGAAAATTCTCGAAAAAAATCCAATTTTCACCCTGGATATATTTATTAGCTTTGAAATTCTTTGCTATTCATATTTATTTTGTGAAAAGTAATCTTGGGTTTGTAGCATTTCATTACATAGAAATAAGCAACTAGACGAATAAGAAAGAAAACACACTTACCAGTACTATATCTGGACACATAAAATAATGATTTTAGTTTTGACGCCGCTTTAATTTTCGAGTAACAGTTTCCATTAGAAAAACTTAGATTTTTGGAATTTCTAAACAAAATCATATATTGGAAACTAAAAGGTATTTGGACATGCCGTTTGTTTCAGTCGACTCCTCGCACCTCTTTCTATAAGCAGCCAAAAACAAAGTTTCGTATATATACGAATTTTTCCCTTGAACCACATTTACAATTTTCACATGAATGTTTTAAATTTACAACTAAGAGAGAAGCCCCTGAATATTTTCCGATAGAGATAAATGGGATGAGGAAAGATCGAATTCTAATTGAAGTGGGGAACATCGTAGGATCGACTGCAAGGAGAGAAAACGAAAAATTTAAATTTTACAAATATATATGATTCATCTCTGCCGCAAAAAAACGAATACCTCGCCATAGAGTTAGTGCCGTTGAATTTTATAGGCGTCAATTGTTCGCCTGTCGTTCATCTTTCATTATCCCTGACTATCACCTACAGTTGAAACATCCCTAATATGTTTACAAAAGCGGATAGCGAGGGGTGTTTGTCACTACGTACGTACCAACCACCGATGGATTAGCATCGTTATTGGATTACTATAGAGACACACACACTGTTTTGTTCGGGATAATTGCCTATACAGCTGTGACAGCTGGAAGAGCGTCTGGCATCCTGGAATTCCGGGATACATTCATTTGTTATCTTGAGTGGTATTAGCAAACGAGCTTCGTTATTCTCGGTTATAAGTTAGGTATTCTCACTATGTCAACCGTTTGACGAATCTATTTTCAATCCTAGGCAACGTTTGACGTACTAGTAGTAAGGGCTAACTTTTTGCTTGATCATTAATTGAAGGAATGGGAAAGATACGAAACCTTACGGTAAAAAGTGTACAGCTTACGTCGACATATATACAAACGTGCTCGATGGTTGGCTTGAAATTGCGAAATCCCGAAGCATCCGTGTTAGTATGTATCATGTAAATAATAATTTCAACTTAAAATGTCATAATATCAACTCTTACAGCTGCAAACGTTCCTACAAACGACCCAAAAACGACAATATTTTGTAAGATTGCGTATCATCTTATTCTTTCCGTCAACGGTTTGATATAAAATACTTGCCACGCAAAGTATGTACATTATATTTTTTAGAAACTCTCAATGGATACGTATTGCTACAGCATTATATAACCCAAGAGAACATCCGTGTATAACAATAAAATCCGTGTATATTACACTTTTTGTAAAATATAAATGTTCTTGTATGCATCATATCGTGCTGTCTCTCACGCCTATACTCCTCGCGTCAAGTAAGTCTTACCATTACATATAATAATGTTGCTATGGACAATGGAAAATATTCTGCTAAATTAAAAGCAGCTAAAATCATTCCTGCTCATTATGACCAGGCAACAAGCTCCAGAAACGCAACAAGCTCCAAATAGAAAGCCATATACGAATCTCTCATCATTTTCTGGCTTTCACCATTTTTATTAAAATCAAATATTATCTCTTCACAACGATTTAGATTTCGGCAATGATTATCTACGTCAGATGCACTATTTAAATGAGCTATATGACGGCTTAAATCATGGGAAAAATGTACTTGAAATATTTCTGGACCTTAGCAATGCGTTTAACAGGGTAAACCTGTTGGGGTGTGTGGGGGGTCAAGCCTTATCTTCTATCAGAAGTTACTTTTGAGTAAGTTCTAATATAGACCAACTAGTAGAAACAAACTTAAAAATATTATTAGTTCTAGGACCTCTACTCTCGTTTATGTGAACGGTTTAATGGAAATAAACTAAAAGTAAATAGGGAGAAAATTGATTTCATTAAATTTTCCCTTCCCAATTAGAAAATTTCAATAGATATATTTTTAATCGGCTATTTTTGAGCTGAGATCCTTTGCTCAGCAGTACAAGGACCTTAAAAAAATGGAAAAAAGTTCTTTTCTACCTGAGACAGTCTGCTTATGTCAGCACAGCCGAATCCAAGGATACATTCGTCAGAAAGCGAAGGTGAACAAATTTCCAGAAAAAATTTGTCTATATTGTTTTATAAAACTATATTTCCATTAAAATAAGTATCTATTTCTTAAAAACCATTGTTTTTGTGTTATTTATAAAGTTTGGAACTAATCTTGGCAAAAAATAATTTTGGATGCCTAGATCGCTCAAATACCTGAATGGCAATTGCTACCTTACAATAGGTAGCAATTGTGGGTCAAATTCCAACACCTTTTCTTTCTCTCTTTTTTGGACTTACTAGAGGTTTTTAATTTTCTACTAAATATTTTTCAACATTTGTATTTATATTGTTTATTAGAATATAGCTAGGTATTTTTTTAAACTAGTCAAATGTGTTAATTATTTACCTGTCGGGTAAGAACTGATTCACAAATGAATATATTATGACTATATAAAGGGTGGTCCACTTTCGAAAGCGGAAACTTTTGAGGCAGACAGAGAACCTCAAAATAATATCAGTTTATATTGTAAACTATATTTGAAAAATGTTTCGTTACAAAGATATAAGGTGTCAAAATTATTATCAAAAGTTCCAAATTTATTAATATTTTTAAAAGTACTTTATATATTTAAAAGAAATTTGGAACGTTTGAATAAGTAATGTAGATACATATTTTTACGTAAAAAATATTATTTTTCTTCCACCATGGGCGTGCGTACGGACAAATATTCGGGAAATTTTAATGCAAAATATGATACGCCAATGTTTTTTTAGAAACAAAAACTATTTCTAGAATCCTTGTTCAATTTATAACCGAAAAAGGCTCAATACTTTTTTGTTTGATACACCGTTTGCCAGTAAAAAATTAAAATTCTTTAAGCAACTGAAATTCAAACAAATTTTAATGTCGTAGTAGGCCATGAAACAAAAAAGGCTACTACTGTCATTTTGGACAGTGAATATCATAGACGCTATGCAAGTAGAAGAGCCTTATTCTGTTGTAAATTGAACAAGGATTCTAGATATAGTTTTTGTTTCCAAAAAACATTGGCGCACCATTTTTTTCATTAAAATTTCCCGATCTGTACGTTCGCATGCCACTGGTGGAAGAAAAATAATATTTTTTACCTAAAAATATGTATCTAGATTGCCTATTCAAAAGTTCCAAATTTCATTTAAATATATAAAGTAGTTTTAAAAATATTAATAAATTTGGAACTTTTGATAAAAATTTTTACACCCTATATCTTTGTATGTATGTATGTATGTATATGGGTCGGAGTGTAGTGGAAGGTAGTGTTACACTCCCATTCCACCACAGCACTTAGGCCCCATTAGGCCCTTTATGCCTTCCTCCTTTTTACTTGAGTACTTTTCTTCAAACCATCCTATTTATTACGGGTGGCCTGGTGGCAAAGTCTCTACAATTTGTATGTATGATAGTATGGTTCTGAGTTACCGAGATTAATTACTCTGGTCCTCATGACCATTTATCTGGGACCACGCGTTCGCGGCAGATGTGTTGAGTGTTCCCAGGTCTCGGGCATACGCCACAGTCCGGGCCCAAGCCTGCCTAGGTCACCCATCCAAGTGCCACCAACGCCCGACGAGCATAACTTTGAAGATCTTACCGGTCATGTCTAAGCGGCTAGGCAGTCCAATTCTGTCACCTTAGTCGCCTCTTACGACAGGTAGGAGGTACCCTGGGTCTATTCTACAATTGTGGCCCCGAACCCAGAGGGGGATCCTATATCTTTGTAACAAAGCATTTTTCGATTATAGTTTATAATACAAACTGATATTATTTTGTGGTTCTCTGTCGGCCTCTAAAGTTTCCGCTTTCGAAAGTGGACCACTCTATATATATTACTATCATTATTATTATTATATATGTGTTGTGAAATTTCCCTTAGAAATCGAAGTATCAACGGAACATTTTATTGAAAGTCTCAGTGCCCGTCAACCAAAGAATTTGTCGTAGAGAGTGTTGGCATCTTCAGAATATGAGACGCCAAAACATCTTTCTAAGATGGTCTAGGAAGAGGTTGTTTGAGTTTGAATATACAACTTTTACTCACATTTAGCTCATCTGCAACTGTGTAATGACCAATCATTTTCAAGCTTTGGGGAAACACTGAAATACGCTCCATGTCTTCTTGGGTAGGAGGACGACCTTTTAATGTTGACTACTCCACTTGTGGAAAGATTCCAACAGAGACATTATTCCTCAATAGTGAGGTATAACAATGTGAAGAACCTGAAATGGATTTTCAATTGGGCCATTCACAGTGATGGCAATTTGTAGCATTCATGACAATATTATTATCATCATTTACAATCAAATATTACACGAGCCTATTAGGCACTACGGCCCCTAGTCTACACTTCTGTGAAATTTCAAAACTTGTCAACCCATAATATCGGATGGCCTATAATGTGGAGTATCATTATTTACTATTATTTTTATTATCTTACATTTTACCTTTATGTAATTATAGTTTATGTAAATAAACATTTTAAAAAATATTATTACTATTATACATCGTACTCCGGAAGAGGAAATAAGGGAAAATAAAAATTTACATCCCATATAAATTACGGGTTCAGCGGAAGCATACGTCGAAGTAATTGTTACCGTCGATAAATATTTAATAACCTTTTTATTCTACTACCATTCGAATTTATATGTTGTACGGAAAGCGGTTCTTGAAATTTTATTGCTAACGCGTATTGGCATTCCTGACTTCATCAAGCCGTGTGCTATATTTCAGACATTTATCTGATTTTTATCGACTTTTTGATTAATTTAGTCCGCTGATATCTGGTATTTTATCAATCCAACAAAAGTATCGCAAATATTTAGCAAACATGAATAGCTGGCAGAAATTTCGTTGCACACGAACCGGTGCAACGAAAGCTATGAAGAGATTGGAAATTGGACGCTTTCTTGATTTAGATCCCGAGTTATCGAAAGATGATGAGAATTATAATAATAATTTAGAAATATTAAAAGCTATGAGGGTCGTAAATGATGCTGCTGAGCGAGGAGTGGCGCTAATCGAAGATTTTAATAATTGTTTAACAAAAAATAAAGAACAAAAAGTAGTGAAAGACCATCGCCCAAAAAAAAATCCTACTTTTAACGAAAAAAAACAAATATTTATAAAAACTATCGAACATTTGTTTAAATTTAAAAAGTTCATTAAAAAAACATATTTTATTTTACATAAAAATAACTGTTATTTTAATGCAAGATAGATTTCCTATTTTTTCCAATGAAACTTAAAAAATGCTAAAACACTCGGAGTAGTATCCACTTTTAAGTTAAATAATTTAGATTAAGAACAATGGTGCGAATTTCAGAGGAACATGTTTTTATCAATCAACGCGAAATTTATCAAAAAAATGTCATCACAAAATAAAAAATTTAAAAAATTGACTACTAATGTACCAAAAAATGTTCCTCGGATGGTCGTTAACATTGTGGAAAATCACTCGTCACATTCTTTTGATATAGAAGAACTTGACCTTCTAAACAAGGGTTTTAACTTTGCTGTAGCCCCTTTTGATGAGATTTTGGATGATGTCGTGGCAGAGATTGAAAGTTCAATTCAATATCTGCTTGATTCATCCAAGGGTCTCGTCAGAGTGGCTTGCAGGAACCAAATTTCTAAAAATATAATGAATAACGTAGACAATAGAAACTCATGCTCAAAGAATCCTAGAAAGATTATCAAAAGATTGCGCAAGAAAGACGGTTTTTATTTGAAAGCAGATAAAGGTAATAAGGTTGTTATTTTAGATAAAGAGGACTATTATGAACGGGTAAACAACCTAATTAGTAATGGTCCTTATAAAGAACTTACTAGAAACCCTTTACCAAGAATGACCACTGAAATAAAAAATGTCCTCAAATCATGTAACAACCTTTTTACTCCACCTGTTAAGAATGGGTTACGTGTATCTAATCCTACTGTACCTAGATTGTATTGTCTACCAAAAATTCATAAGCCAGGGAAGTCGGTGCGTCCAATAGTATCGTCCGACATACCACTTATCAAAATGGTTGACTAAGGAATTTGAAAGTTTGCCCATTGCACAGCCTAGTTTTTCAGTTAAAAATTCGAATGATTTCATTGATAAGGTCAAGAATATTCAATTGCATGAGGGTGAAATTTTGATTTCCTTTGATGTTTGTTCATTATTTCCGAGTGTACCAATTCCACAGACCTTGGACTATCTTGAGGATTTACTCGAATTAAACAACTATAGAAAATAAGTAATAGAAGAATATATAAACCTTACAAAACTTTGCATGAAACAAAATTGCTTCCGTTTCAATGGCAAGTTCTATGAACAACATGAAGGAACCGCAATGGGTAACTGTTTATCCCCTTTCATTGCTGATGTCTTCATGAGTCGATTTGAAACTGAAGCAAAAGAAGAATTCGAGTGTTTTCCTAGGATTTGGCTGAGGTATGTGGATGACATTTTTGTCGTTTTTGACACTAAGATTGCGGATGTAGAAAACTTAATTTCCAAATTAAATAGTCGTTTCACTTCTGTAAAGTTTACATATGAACTAGGAAATAATGGAAAACTTTAGATGTATTAGTAATTAAAAATAGTGACAATAGGTTAGAATTTGATATATATCGAAAGGATACCAGTACGATCAGATATATCCCTAATGACTCTCACCACTGCTATCAACATAAAATGGCAAGTTTTAATTTTCTTGTCCATCGTTTACTAAGTTTCCCCCTCAGTAATGAGAGGTTTGAAAAAGAAAAAGTATTAATTAAAGATATAGCTGTGAGTAATGGTTATCCTAGAGATATAGTTGAAAAACTAATTAGAAAGCGTAAATTTAAGGACACACTTCGTAATTCTACGACCTCAAAAGGATATAGAGACTCCAAATATGTATCCATCCCGTACGAACCCCGGTTTACTCGTAAGGTTTGAGTAAGGTCTTCAAAAACGTGGGTATAACAGCGATTCATTCGTCGAGTAAGAAATTACAACAACTTTTAGACAATCCAAAGGATAAAATTGTTCCAAATGAAAGGTCTGGGATTTACGAGATTAGTTGTAATGATAACTTACAAAAATGCTGTAATTTGTTTAATGGCTTAGAATTTTTCGAAGCCGTTTTACCCCACTAAGCTACGCAAAAAAGAAGAAATTCATCTTGCCGCAATGATTTGTAATGCCCTCCTGTCCTCCAGCATGAATATTTTTTTATAGTGTACTTGTACGTTTTAAAATAGATATAACTTTCCTTAAAATTAATTGAATAAATTCGACTTTTAAGAGATGTTTAAACGAGCATATCTTTGCAAATAATGAATTCACGGATTTAGTATTAAGGACCTTTCTTGTAGAAAATTTAGTTCTCTATTATTCTCCATTCTCCAGAATTATTATTAAAAAAAAATTTACCAGCTATTCATGTTTAAGTAAAAACGTCGTTTTTCCCATGTTAATTAAATGGGAGACAACCTCGATTTAACGGCGCAAACCGAGTTCGATCTAGGTTCTAGGATCACAGGTTCGATCTAGGAAGCTGAAATTTTGGGAGAAATTTTTTTAGGTCCAATGCCAATAGTCCAATAAAACATTAACTAATGGGACCGGAAAAAAAACCTAGTAAGTACGTTATATTTGAACATTTTTAGGATTTTTATGCATTGTGAGGAAACTATCAGACCTACGGACATCGTTCGGTGCTTAAATTAAAGCTAATTACATAATCTCAACATCTTCCCCTATGACTTTACCCGTAAAATTTTCGTAAAACCCGTAAAATAGATACGGTGGTGCGGTATACTTTTAGTAGTAGTAGAAATTATTACTGCAATTATTAATTTGTAACTGGTTTTGAAGGGCGAGGGACGAACGAATTTTTAAGGGTAGGCGGGGCGCCAACCTTGCCTACCCCAACGAGCCGCCACTGCATCCTATGGGTTGCTGAACGTAATGGGGTTATTTTAGTTAAATATTACGTAAAAACGAATCCTCTGTCAAGAATGTCTGATAACAAGTGAATTTGTGGCATTGATAGGAAAGTCCTGATTTTAGCTTCAACAGTGATCTTCTTCTTACCCCAGGAATTACAACCCGTTGCGAGCCTTGTCTAATACTCCCTAATTCCCTTATTAGCCGGCTCACCGAGGCCAAACATTGTTTAATATGTTAGACCGGGCTTATTAATGACCTGATGCTGCGACCGGCGCGCCGTAATAATCTATAAGTTGCTAAATCCGAATCTATCACAGTTTAGGTAAGTTGTTAGCGGAAACTGCGGGGTTGTATAGCCCGTGGGGATTCCGGCCCAATTTTATCCTCTGCTAGGTTAATTATCGGCCATCATTCCGAGTATTACTACGCCCGCTGCCCAGAATTAGGATCTAATATTGATATAAAACATTATTTGCCTTAATTAAGACCTGACCGGGATAAGGTGATTATTTGTAGACCAATGAAACAGCAATAATTGCTCTTATTCCACGCCGGATCTTCCGAGAGATCTAAACAAATAAGATCGCCGGGTAATTGCTTTGCCATTAGCATTGGTGGGAATCAATCGAGTATTTTTATGTTGACGTGGGGGTCGTTAAAACAATGTTATATAATTAGAATAGTTGGTTCGTATTTGTTAAAGTATTAAACATAAAACAACAGAAATTTTAATAATATCAGCGTACAAAAAACCCAAGACAAAACTAGACAAAACAGACTTAGAACAAATACAAAGACAAAACAGGCGATACATTCTGCTAGGTGACCTCAATTGCACACATAAATCCTGGAATACCATCAACAACACAGAAAATACAGACAGCAGAACACTATATAATTATGCACAAAACAAACCAAATATAAATATTATAACGCCCTTATGGCCTACCAGACCCATCTCGAAAAATATACTAGATATAATAGTAACAAGCAATATTAAAGAAACAATAATACTACAGCACATTAGCGAAATACAAAGTGATCACACAGCAATAATGTCAATAATAGATTTTAAATTAGAGACAAAAAATATATATAGATATCCCAAAGAGAAGGATTATAACTGGATAGAATTCAAAAATTATATAAACTATAGAATAAATGCAAACCGAAACTGCATAACCATGGATGACATTGAGGCATCAACAGAACGAATAACAAAAACAATACAGACAGCACTGACAACAAGCCAGATAACACGGGGAAATCACTTAAAAACCCATCCTTTGCCAAGTTATATAATAGACAAAATCAAACAAAGAACGGAAATTAGAAAGCACTATTATAGAACTAAAAATCCCGCATATAAAAATCAAATAAACAGACTCACTAATGAAATCAGAAGAGAAATCCTTAAATTTAAGGACCAAAATCTGAAAAAAACCATTGAATCCCACCCTGAAGATCCATATTATCTTCCTAGGCTATTCACTAAAGCAAGACCACCCATACCAACATTAGTCACAGCCCGTGGTGATATTCAAACGGATGCGCAGAAAGCCGAGTGCTTTTCGCAAACATTCGCTGAACAATTCACGCCTAATGAAATTAACAATAACACTAAACAAACGGTACTAGATTATATAAATGACCTAAACAATACAATAATAAGTAATAATAATAACCCTATTTTTTTCACGCCGCAACAATTATACAGAGTCATAAGGCACTCCAAAAGCGAAAAGCACCCGGCATCTACAGTATTCCCAACTTTGCCATTAAACATCTATCTCAAGGAACAGTAATGTTCCTTGTCAACCTATTCAACTCATGTATGAGACTCACCCACTATCCCACATACTGGAAAACAGCCAAGGTCGTCCCGATACACAAACCCAAGAAATCATATACCGATCCAGCTTGCTACCGCCCAATAAACCTATTACCCTCCATAGGCAAGCTACTAGACAGTCTTATCCAATCCTACGTATTGGAGTTTGCAGTGACACATAATGTCATGAGCAAATTCCAATACGGATTCCAACCCTACCACTCAACCGACCAGCAGCTGTTTCGCATCTGTGAATATATTACCACCAACCTGAATCGAGGTCAATACACAGGGGTTGTCTCCCTAGACCTCGAGAAAGCCTTCGACAAAGTCTGGCATCCCGGACTGCTATCTAAATTACACATCGCGGATTATCCGATACGTATTATTAAAATAATACAATCATACATTTCCAACCGCAACTTCGTAATAGCAGTCAACAGGGACATATCCCAACCCCGCCCTCTGCTATCTGGTGTACCACAAGGCTCGGCACTAGGACCCACATTATTTAATTTATACACGCACGATTTCCCAAATCCCAATGACGCAAGGACCACTGTTGCATTATACGCAGACGATACAGCTACATTAGCAAAAACCACGAGCCTACCACTATTACAATGACTGATGCAACAGCAGACATCCAACGTAGTAAACTACGAAAAATGGGGGTTAAAAGTCAACGGAGCAAAGACGCAAGTCGTCGTCTTTACTAAGAAAAGAGATGTACCCAATCTGAAAATATGCATCAGCGGTATAAACATTAAAAACATGACCAGATTAAAATACTTAGGCGTCAATATAGATAAAAACTTCAAATTTGGAAAGCAAATTAAAGACATATTAGCAAAAGCCAAATTCAGATTACACCAAGTAGGAAGCATAATGATGTACGCGGACACAAAAACAGCTATAGTAATATACAATGCATATATCAGACCAGTTATGACATATGCGTCCCCAGTCTGGTACCCTTGGGCCACTCAACAACAAAAGAAAGACTTGCAAACCTTTCAAAATAAAGCTCTCCCATTAGCCACAAACACACGACTCAGTACACATACAAGAACAACCACACTACACCAAAACACAGGCATGCACACACTAGACACATACATAGAAACACGTATCATACCACAATTCATAAACAGAGCACACCAACCCAACCATCAAAGCATCCCTTATCCCAAAATTCAGATACCCACCCAAACATCCCTCCCTCAACTATATCTACACCCCAGAGCGTCCAATCCCCTACTAACTCTAGATGATGAAAAAATAAAACAAAAATATACAAAAAATATAAAATAATAAAAAGCAAAAAATAAATAAAAATCAAAAGCATGTAAAAAAAATAACACCACAACCAAAATAAAAATAAAAACCACAACAATAAAACAGAAAAGAACTGAACACAAAAGAGCCAACAAAACCGTAATAATAATAAAATAACTAATATAAAAGATGCCACATATTAAAACTAAAACTAACGTAGGATAAGAAAATGTACCAACGCTTAAACAGCCAGCTTAATTTTTTGTTAACTAACATAATAACAACTAGACTAGAAGCCGCAATATCCTCCAAAACATCCTATCCAACATAGACATCAAAAACTATAAAAACGGATAGTTAAGAACACGTTATAGATCACAACAAATTACACGGACAAAGTATTTGAGAAAATAGAGTTCCAAGCAAATTAGCAATCACGCAATGTGTCGTATTTGTTATATTATCAGGTAATTCCATAGACATATTAATACGGGGAGAACCGTACGATTCAT